>ML685799.1:4243806-4277165 GCA_007922175.1 Pelusios castaneus | reverse complement strand
CCAGGAGCCCCCAACCCCAGCCAGGCACCCAGAGGTGCCAATTCTCCAAGACTGTCCTGGAGTCTTCAGGAATTAAAGCTTATGTTAGGGGAGGAAGCCTCCAGGAATGCATCCTGGCCACCGCCCTCCCCCTTGGATTGTGCTAGGTGCTGTAGAGCAGTGTTTCTCAACAGGTGTCCACAGAACAGCCATGCTCCGTGAACATAGTGAAAATGTTCTGGAACCGACCTGGTCCTCTTGGGTGGGGGGGCTGAGTAGGGACGGAGAAGGAGCAACGTCGCAAGCTGGGCCATGCCTGGGAAACTTAAAATGGCTGCAGCAAAGCTTCCAGGAGTGCATTGGCATCAGACACCGCCTTCCTCCTTTGCTGCAATTGGGGCATTTTAAATCTCCTGCCGCTGTTACCGCCAGCATCAGAATTGCTTGGCCAAAACTTCCACAGTAGGACTTTCTTCCACGAACCTTCCTCCAAGAATAGATGAACTTGGTTCGAACATGCAGGTCGAAAATTCCCATTAATACATGAGTAATAGTTTTAGTGTTGAAGCTGCGTACATAGTCATTATGTACCTATTTTTTAGAAATAAGCATTGTATTTGTAAAACTGTATTTAATTTGGTTTCCTGAATTGTTTTTGCATGAATGCATCGTGCGCAGCTATTACAAACATTACAGGCGGTATATACCCACTTTTTTGAGAAAGTTTTCATCAAGTGTGCCACATAAAATAATTCCTTTAGGTGTTCCCTGGTCCACTATAGGTTGAGAAACACTGCTGTAGAAACACAGAGCACAGAGGCCCCCACTGCCCCAAAGGAATTGAGTGCAGACGCCGATGCAGGGGTGGGTGCTAAATTTATGAATTGCAGGAGCATTGGACAGGGCAGCTATAAAGATGAATCTCTCATTGTGTTGGCAAACTGCAGCCTCCAGCTCCTCCCTGCCCCCATTACATTTGCAACTGCTGTACTGTAAACATGGCTAACTTCCTCCTTCTCAATGCATCTTCCTTCAGCGTCTGACGAAGGGGGGTTTTCTCCCACAAAATCTCATGCGATAAATAAATCTGTTAATCTTTTAAAATGCCACCAGACTCCTTGTTTGTTTTGCTGACAGGGCGACCCCCTACTGCAATAAGTTGCACATGCAGTGGGGAGGAGGGAATAGAGTTATATTAGGTAAGCCATTGGCATAGACGAGGGGTGTAAAAGCAGTGGAGGTGGATGATTGTAATAACTGATTACAGTGTATTAATATGCAATGGAAGGGTGATATTCGTAAGGAAGTAGGACTTCATCATGCTGAATACCACAACTCTGAATTAAAACCCATTTAGTTATTTCAGAGCAAGTTTGTGTGTGCAGCCCCTCGTTTCAAATGCAGTGAAGTTGATACATATTTTTTCTCCAGGATTATTGTGAAATCTGTCATTTAAATTGGAACAGGATAGGGAATTGGAATAGGGTAGTAAGAAAGTGCAAGAGAGAAGCCCTTGGAAATTCACCATGGTTCCTCCTGGCCCTCTCTAGCCATAAAGACAGATATAAGCCCTGATTGAAAAGAAAGTTCTTATGCGAACCAGAGCTGGATCCAAAATATTTTTCTTCCAACTAAACAGTAATAAGCTGGCTGGGATGTTGTATGTTACCATTGCTTTATAGCACTGAATGGAATTGGAACTGCTTGGCTGTGTCATGGGTCACATATAACTGGGTAACCCATGAATCCTCTTAATGCACCAGGATGTGAGATCTGTCACAAGCTGCTGTGAAATCCCAAAGGCCACCCAATGAAGGGCAAGCAAGTCTCCCTCATGCCAGAGGCAGGGAGGTAAGAAGATGAGTCCTGGGTACCCCGAGAACCATCACAAGAACACTTTAATTGTCATAAAACTGGCAGAGCAGGGGGGTGAATATTGGAACTGAAATCACACTGGACTACAAGGCTCAGAAAAAAGAGAATTGGGTCATTTCTTTTGACTTTTTTTAAAAGAACAAAATGGGCCCTCAAGATCTGAGCAATTTAAAAGAAAAATCTCTTATTTCCTTTGCCGGGAGTAAACTGAAAAGGCTTTTTAAAAGCCCCTTTACTTTCACCACCCCCGCTGCTTGGTTACAACGGACGCTTCTGCCAGGTACAGAGTGAATCTTGATGGACGCGTGTGTCAGTTTCGGTCTCGGCTCCTCATGCAGTAGCACCAGGCTGGTTTGTTTTGCTGTATTGTTACTGTGTCAAATTAACCCCCTGGAGTCATTATGCCAGCAATGGATTTATATGAACATTGCTTTAGGCTGTAAGCTCTTTCGGGCACTGACTGTATCTTCCTCAGTGTTTTTACAGCACCTCCAACAATGCAACTCAGATCTGCATAGGGGGCTCTTAGGGTTACCATATTATAGCTAATAATTTGGGGGCTAGCGCTCCCTGATGGTGCCCCTTCAGTGACTGACAGTTCCCTTCAGTGCTTGCCTGCATGGTACCTTAATTTTCATCCTGCATGCTGAGGGGAGATGCAAACCCTGGTTAGCCTTTAAGAAGTTTATTTTCCTTGAACTCTAGTGAGCTAAACCCTGCCCTGCAGATTCCCCACCCCCCAAACATCACTCTGACAAGTGCATCTAGGAGGTCTGGGGACAATTCATCAGATCTGTGCACTCCAAATCTTTGCTTCATCATACCAGGTTTGTAGCATTTAACAGCACGGTTGTAAGAGAAGCCACAGAAAGGAGGAGGGCTGGAAGATGTCATGGCAGCTTCAAAGAAGGGTGAGAGATATCACTGCAGCAGGCTGCTTCATAACGCAAATGCAAACGTCAGATTTCTCCCTTACTCAGCCACATGCATGTATTTCAAAGCACGAAAAATGCACATCACATCGGATGTTAGCTTCAACCTGCCAAGACCTTACCGGTTTGGGAGCTGATTACCCAGCACAGGGGCAAGCAATCCTTCCAGACTACTGTACCCCTTTCAGGAGTCTGATCAGTTTTGTGTACCCCCAAGTTTCCTCACTTTAAAAACTACGTGCTTACAGAACCAGGCCTAAAAATACAGACGTGTCACTGCACATGATTACTGAAAAATGGCTGACTTTCTCATGTATCCCATAGAATTAGAAAATACATCAATTGGAATATAAATATTGTACTTGTATTTCAGTGAATAGTATATAGAGCAGTATAAACAAGTCACTGCCTATAAGAAATTTTAGTTTGTACTGACTTCATGCTGCTTTTTATGTAGCCTGTTGTAAAACCAGGCAAGTACCCAGGGCTATGTCTACACTAGAAAAAGTTAGGTCAACTTTGTTAAGTCGACTTAAAGTAGTTACCCTGAAGAGGGATTTAGTAAGTTGACCTAACTGCCCTTAAGGCGACTTAATAAAGTTGATTTAAGGGTTAATCCAAGTCCACACTGTGCTTAAATCGACCTAAGGAGTCGACTTAAGGGTTAGGTCGACCTACCCGGCGGTTCTTACTAAGTTGACTTAAGCTTTCATTAAGTCGACTTAAGGAATTTCTTAATGAACGCCCAGTGTGGATGGGGAGTAATTTCGATCGACTTAAGGCTACTTAAGTCGGCCTAAATTACCAGTGTAGATATACCCCTAGGTGAGTTAGTGTAAAAACCTCTGTGTAACCCCCAGGTTACATGTACCCCTGATTGAAAACCACTGACCTAACAGATTGGCTCTCGCTCTCTCTGACACTGCGGTTGCTCTCAAGCAAGAGCCCTGAAGACTAAATTTGGCAGAGAAGTCTCTGAATGCTCTAGCTCTGAAATGCATTTTCCTCCTTAGCCCACCAGAGCCCAGATTTGTTCGTCTTCCAGGCAGATTGTAAAACCCACCTTTTCCCTAGGCATTGAGGAGGTTGACGTGCGGGAACAGCAAATCATTACATTCTAATCACTTGGCTGGCTTGTGGAATAGACACAACTTCAATTTTTATACTGAATGCCGTTGTTTTAATCCACGGAAAGGACCTAGGATATAATGGTGCTAGAAAAACCTTCAACAGGTAAATTGATGACTTAGAAAGAATTGAACCATAGCTTTGGATTTCTTGAGCATTATGCTTTTAAAAATTCACCCATATTGTTGCAGGGATGCATCTGTTTACATCAGGTTTTTTTAAAAAAGCACCTATTTCAAGAGATACTAAAGTATCAGGTGAACTAAATAAAATGCACTTCAGAGGCAAAAAGCTAGGGAGATTTTTGCTCTTACCTGTCCTTGCCACACCTGAGCAGAAACCATGTTGGGTTGCTATTTTGTTAGCTCTCCCTAACAGGCCCACCACACCCCCACATGACCTCTCTTAAAAGAAGTCACTCAGCTGATTCTAGGGTGAGCTGAGAAAAGGGATGTGACTATTCTTCCTCCTTGGGTGTTCAGTTATTTTGGTTCCCATATGTAAAGCACAGTCTTGGTTAAGATCATCTGATCCCAGATAAGGTGTGTAATGACAGAGACATGCTGTGTTGAAGGATAAGCAGAAGCAAGGTGATGTGGTCGCCAGTGGTACATAGAGTTTGGGGCGGATCTTGAAATTCTTCATCAGTCATGACCAACTCTCACTGCTCTGCTTATTGGCCGCTCCACACATTCAATCTGACCCAGTGCAAAACTCCCACGGCTATTGGACCCATTCCTCCCTGGCTGATGACACCGGCTATCAAGTTAGCTTGGGAAAGAGAAAACAAAGGAGAAATAAAGGGCCTTCTCTGTGTCCAGCAGCCTCAGTAAAGAATCCCCTTTATATTCACTCCAACCGAGCCTACCGGTTCCTTACACAGAGTCCTCTTTTCTAAGACACTGTGGTATTACCCACAGCGCCTGTCCACGCACTGAACAAATAATGACATTAAGCATGTTCTGGCTTTATATAAGCGAAGACTGTGGGGGCTGAAAAGTGAGACCGGGGTAAACGGCTCAGCATTTCTTCCTTGGGGGAGGCATAGAAAGCTCTCTGGCTTTGCCTAGGGCAGCATTTCCCAAACTAATTTGGCCACAGAACACTTTTGGGCTTGGAATATATTGACGGAACACATGCATGCTGGCCCGGGGACAGGGCATGTGTTTTCATGCTGAAAAATTGCCGTACGGCTTGCTCAAAAGTTGATTTAAAAGAGTTAGAAGGAAAGAGATGGCTAGCATGGGAATTTTGTCACGGAACACCTACTCACGTTCCACGGAACACGGTTTGGGAAACGCTGGCCTAGGGTATTCATTGTGGAACAGCAGATTATACACCAGTGGCTGACCAGCCAGGAAATTAGGATTGACCTGATCTGACCTTCCAGTAAGCACCACAGTCACAACAGACGGAAGCCAGCGTTAAGTTATGGGAAGACAGGAGCGTGAAGTGAAGCGTGCAGGGCGTGGGGGCTGTGATGCAACCAGGGCCCTGGCTATGGAAGAAGAGAAAACTCCGATTGCGTCCATTGAGCTTTTTTGCACCACGAACATCTTGCAGCCCAACCCAGAGGGATTGTTTACACTGAACTCCGACATTAGCGCTCGCCTCTTCATATCACAGGAATTGGGATTTTTATAGATACCGTGAGACAAGAGATCAGGTTAGATTGGCAGCAGTCAAAAAAATGCAAGAGCCACACACCTCCATGCAAATCAATGGCCTTACTAATCTAATACCCTGTTTCTAACAATTCTAGGTGCTTGAGAAGAAGGCATAAGATCTATATACTGGACCTCCAGCAAGTGAGTCATGCCCCATGCTACAGAGGAAGATGAAAAAACCTCCAGAGCCTTTTGCCAATCTCCGCTGGGGGAAAATTCCTTCCCAACCCCAAATATGGCAATCAGTTAAACCCTGAGCACGTGGGCAAGACTCACCAGGCAGACATGCAAGAAATAATTCTCTTTAATAACTCAGAACCCTCCCCATCGATGACCCATCAGCATACCTACCATCGGGAGCCAAAGATCAGTCAACTGGCAAACTAGGCTGTCCCATCATACCATCCCCTCCATGAATTCATCAAGCTCAGTTTTTGTCCCCGCTGGGCCCATTGGAAGGCTATTCCAGAACTTACCCTCAACTTTCCTCTCTGCTGCAGGGGTGGGAGGTGCAGGGGGCTGGCAGAGGCAGACACGCAGCCCAGGGTCAGAGCAAAGTGGGTTGTGACGCTCACCACTGTCTGGGCCAGCAAACACCCTGTAGCAGGTTGATGCTCCTGCCTGCACACAGGCCAGGCTCAGCTGCCCCAGCCCCGTGCACCGTCTCCAGCACAGTGTGGACCAGCAATTGGCTAGTCTGAGGGCAGGGCAGAGCCGGCGCTGTGGCATGCCACACAGGCCAGCACTGAGACTCAGAGCCCCCAGGCTGGCCAGTCTGCCCAGCCCCCAGGTCAGCCTGAGTGACTTGGGAGGGCCTGTGGCAGACCAGCCAGCCTGGGGGGGAGACGGGCCAGGAAATGGTGCAATCAGCCATGCTCCGAGGGGGTGGGAGCAGTGCAGCTGGAGGCACGCTGGAGGACTGCTGACCGGCCAGCTGTGAGGCAGAGTTAAGTGAACCAGTGCGGCCATGCAGGCCTCTGCCAGCACTCAGGGGCTGGGAGCGCTCAGGCCGGAGGCCGTGGCACTCCAGGACCTGGAGCTGGGCAGGGGGGTCAGAGTCTAGCCAGCCTGGCTGCGATGAGGATTGGCACCGGTACTCTGCTGGGGTGGCAGGGCCCCCCTTAGCCCACGGCTGCAGCTCCTAAAGCCCTGGCGTTCATTTAGCCCTGTTCTACTGTCATTAAATACAAGCTAGCAGATCCAGTGAAATCTCTGAGCCATTCTTACAAGCACATTTTGGTGAGATGTGTTTAGAAGCCAATCCTGCTTCATGTAGCCCTGGCTTCGACTAGCCTTATCGTGATGGGGGTTATTTACAGAGGGCTAAATCCCTAAGTCTTTATTCTGGCGTGGACGCGGCTTCTGGCAGCCGCCGACGGGAGATATGCAAACGACACACAGTAACTTGCATATCTCCTGTCGACATCCTAACGTCTACTAACCACAGTGTCTCGACCATGTTGCACCGACAGGAAATGACCTCCTGTCGAAGCAGAAGAGGCCAACGAAGTTGACTTCTGGGTACAATTGAGTGAGTCTTCACTGCTGCTCAGTTGAACCCACTGTAAACACACACCCTCTCTCTCTATTCAGTCAAAACTTCCCATTCAATCAATGGGAGCTTTGCCTGCAACAAGAACTTGAACGAACAGGGTAAAGACATCAGGACATGCCCTGAGATAAAGCTCCTTTGTTGGAAAAACATAAAATAAAACGGTGTAGCATTTCTAAACCATTGCATGGAAAGTAAAATAATACATATGGCTTCTTACTGCTGTCCAGTTTCTCACGACTAATTTTGTTTTCGTATTTGAGCTCAAGCTTGGATTTGCTCAGTGTGTTTGGAGACCTGAATTCTCGCAGGTGGGAACAATGCTGTATCTGAATATTCTTAAATGAATGTATCTGACGAAGTGGGTTCTAGCCCACGAAAGCATAAGGCCAAATAAATTTGTTAGTCTTTAAGGTGCCTCGTTTGTTGACATGAATCTAGTATTAACCCATTGTGTTGCTCCGGGCTTTATTCTGGATTTCACTGCTGCTGGCTGCTAAAAGGATGAGAGAGAAAATACTCTAAGTGCTACAACACAGAGAAAGCAGATGTGTTTGTACTGAAAAAAAATCATGATCAGTGCATTTCAATCTGCTTTACAAAGAAGTTCACTATCATTAGCCCCATTTTAGAGCTAGGGAAACTGAGACATGGGGAAGTGACTTGCCCATGCCTATCCAGGAGGCCAATACTGAGTCCCGGTCCAGTGCGCTAGGCTACACTGCAATATAAGAACATAAGAATGGCCAATGTGGAACAGACCAATGGTCCTCCTTGCCCAGTGCAATGGCCGGTGCCAGGTGCTTTGGAGGGAATAAACAGAACAGCGATTCATCCCAGCATTCAGGCCCAGTTCTAGCCCTCAGAGGTTTAGGAATTCCAAAAGCATGTGGCTGTGACCCTGACCATCTTGGCTAATAGCCGTTGACAGACCTAGCCTCCATGAATTTATGGTATCACAGCCTCCAATTAACTGTCCTCTTCGATTGCTTTGGCTTTCACCTTCTCTAAGTTTCTATTTGTTTTCCAAAAGTTTGCACTCATCATTTCCCCCCTTATTCACATGGAACTTTGTCCTCCAGTTCACATGGGCTGTCAATATTTTAGCTCCTGCTAAAAAGAGGCAAGAATTGAGCTCCTTTAAGCACCACCCACATTCTAATTGCAAGACACTCCCACCTGCCACAGACTCAGAAAGAAAACAAGACCGTGATGAGCTTCTGTGCAGTAATACATGACTCACTCCCATAAACTGTTTGCAGCACTAAATGGCATGAGCAAGTTTTGTTATAAGCTTTTGGCACCGTGTGATTTGGGGGAATCCATAAAGGCGGTGTCTATGGAGGCGGGGGAGTCTGTAATCAGCTAGAACTGTGGAGAACTGAGAGCTGTCAGATGCACCCAGCATTTTTTAATAGAGCAAAAAGCCCTGCCCAACCTTCATTAATTTCCCCCGCATTATCTTGCTCACTGAGCTGTGATTCGAATGACTCCGAGAATCGATAAATGGTGTATAACATCATCTCATTAAAATAAATAATAATAAAGGCAAAACCATTTTATATAGTCCAGCAGGACTGGGGAAGGAGAAGGAGGAAAGTGACCTTACAGGAATTAGTCTTTGATTAGAGAGAATTTCAGAGCCCATGGAGACGTTGAGGGAGGTAGAATTAATGCTTAGATACAGATATTTTCCTGACTACCAGGTAAATAAATGGACGGGTGTATGAGTATGTGTCTATACAGAAGTCTCCAAAAGAGCTACCGTTTTCAGAACCAGTGTGGTAGATTCTTACAACAAACTATTGTCATTACACAGGATTTGCCCATTTCTGGTATCATTCATCTAAGAAGCAGAAAACCCCGTTGAGGTCAAGGTTTATTATGAAGCTAATCTCACAGAGGCATAAAGAGACCTTCAGGGAAGCAAAGAGATTTCCTTGAAATTATGCACACACAGCAAGTCAGAACAGAGTCAGGACTAGAAATCGGGAGTCCGACCGCTGAGGCCATTGCTTTGAGCACTGACCAAGAACAGAAACCCCCTCCCCCCGGCACAAGTCATCCAGCTGTTCCTTGCAAAATAATGCACCAGCTCTTCCGAAGCCAGCATTACAAAACTGGAAAAGCAAACCTATTTCTAAAATAATTATTTTGCAAGTGAGAGGAACCGAAACTACCACCCGTTGAGGACATTCAGCGTTCAAGGGTGAAATTCACTCGTGTGGGGGGGGGGGGGGGGGCAGCACATGGGTGGATTTCATCCAGCCTCTAGTACTATGTTGTGCAGCCTTATGATACACTTCAAAATGACAAACTGGGTTCACACTGGGTTCTCTCACTGCCCTGTTTTCTTTCAAAGTAAATCGATTACCAAAATCACAGCTATTGTGTGAGCTCTTTGGGGCAGGAACTGTCTTTTTCTTCTGTGTTTGTACCAAGCCTAGCGCAATGGGGGCCTGGTCCACAACTCCTAGATGCAACGGCATACACATAATAAATATTTGCCTGTAAAGGAGGGAGCCAAGATTTGTGAGGGAAATAGACCAAATGAAGCATGGATTTAGTGAACTAACTTTCCATCATACTGTAGCGATGGTATTTTCATGAACTCAGTGCTGGTGCCAGCCTTACAGATGAAATCCTCTCTCAGACCAGACACTGCTCAGGAAGCCCAAGGGCAAACTTCCCCATTACTACCACCAAACTGATCTGGCATGACCTCTTCTAGGGGTAATGAAAAAGTAGATTCTCCATAGTCTTTCAGTCCTTGGCTTCTCTGTTGAGGTTTCTGGCTGGGGATGTGCCATGGAGATGGCAGTTTGGATGGCAGACACCAGCCCCCAAAGAACTGAACCGAACCAATGTCATTTCACATAAGCCATAAAACTCCTCAAATGATAAAGGCTTCTGAATGTACCTTCCCTGACTCTGGATTTGGACCACTAATGGGTAGATAACTAGCCTGATGTCTTCAGTATCGAGCAACACACTGGCTATTGTTGACTCTTCAGCCACAAACACCAGAGCTTTTTCTTTAAACAAGGAGTACATTTATCTCAAGCTCTTGGACCCGTGAATCAGCAAAAAGAGGTGTTTACTATTCTCCAACCCAGCTGTGGGAAATCCATCTCTTAATGTCCGGCCAGCATCAAACAAAACCAAGTGACCTCTCCAGATGGGGACATGATGTGTTTAGAAAATAGATGGCATTTGCTTTGATACCGTGGAAAAAGCCTACTTTTGGTGGTGACATCTGTCTAGGGGGAGACTGGAGGTGTGGTATCAATAGACAACTCAGCGCCACCGCCTGCCAAAGGCTGCCCTGGTACATGAAATTGCGGACGGGTGGTTTATAAATCGAGATATTGCATGAGAGAACTGCAGGAATTTTCAAAGCAAAAAGAGCGCATCAATTAAACGCTCAAGTGAGAAATTAGGCCGTTATGTCCAGGCCTTGGACAATGTCAAAATAACATCAAGTATATACTCTCCTCGTAGCAATCTGCAGAGCTCATGTAGAAAAAGCCGAAGGCAGAGCATCACTGGGGCTACACATTTTCTCTTGTAAGAGCCTAACCCATTCATGCACTATAAGCATCTGCATTGACATTTATTAGTGTTTATAGCCCCCTTTCTTCCAATATATTATTAAACCTCTTATTCATTTGTTTTTAATGTTCATCTGAATTAAGTGCATGAGAAAAGGGCTGGTTTGAGAGGCTCGTAAAAGGAAGTCCTCTGTTAAGTACAGCATGGGCAGTCGACACTTTCCC
This sequence comes from Pelusios castaneus, assembly GCA_007922175.1. Lineage (NCBI taxonomy): Eukaryota > Metazoa > Chordata > Testudines > Pelomedusidae > Pelusios > Pelusios castaneus. The sequence goes on along the minus strand of ML685799.1, from coordinate 4,266,256 downwards.
ACATGGTCTCACACCCTTTACCTGGAGGAAGTTGATGCTCTAGGGCTAAGAAGGTAGTTTGGCCTCCAAGGTCCATTTAACCCTCTGCCGTCCAATAAAGGAGCCAACTGTGAGGCTACTGTAAGTGACGTGGCTTCTCAAAGGCAGCCTAGTATACAGATCATCTTTATTGGCAACAGTAGCTCTGATCCACTGTACAAATGGGAATGAGGCAGCCGAGCCACTTCTCCCTTTCGCTTTATATATATACTCCAGACATCATGATTTGGTGCAAAGAGCCGCTCACAGATCGCTAAACCATAGGATCACAACAGCATGAAATGTGAGCATTTGCACAGCAGCAGGAGTTTTATTAAGGGCATGAACTTTGTGTCAAAGCGGAAGCCAGGGGCTCTAGACCACAGCATTGGAAGCCCGGAGATACAGGGCTAGTTTTCGCTGATGGTGGCAAATTTGCTGCTGTCAGATCGATCTTCCCAATCAACTCTGTGAAGACCTGCTCAGCCAATCAGGAAGTCGATCACTGAAGATCACCCGGCAAGTGGAGTGGCGCTGAGTCAAAGGGAGTGCATTTCCCTTCGAATCAGTGCACCGAAGACACCACGGTAAGTAGGCGTTAGGCAGTTGAAGGGAGATACGCAAGATATTTTAAGTACTTTCCATCTCTCCCTTCAACCTCTACTGAAATCCCGCTGCGGTGTAGACCAGCTCACAGATTCCAGTCCTAACTGCCAAGACTCTTTGCATGTCACAGCCTCTCCATCGATTGCCTCGGTTGTAAAATCAGCTCCTACATACCTCAGACTATCACCCTTTCACCTTCTCATGGGGAAGGCTCTACAGTACAAAGTGCAACTTCGATGAACTCTGTATAATTAAGGAAATATAACAAGGATCAATTAGAAATAGGATCTTTTTTATTATTATTTCCATCTCAGTGGGTTTTAGAGTGTGTTTTATTGCCCTTAATTTACCATCTGGCAGAGGTCCCAAGCAGGACCAAGATCTCAAAAGGTGCTAACTGCTGAATAAACCCAGAAAGAAAGAAAATCCCTTTATGGTTTTCTTGTTTGGGAGAATTCACTCCATTCCAGAACCACATTCAGCCCCAGAACACTGATTTCCTTTCCACAGAGCCTTTAAAAGAAGGATAAAATGGAAGGTGTCGGAAAGATGCATGCTATCCTTTATGGAAATACCAGGCTAATCAACGGACGTTGTTCTGCCTATTCTCTACTGTCCACCCCTTCAGGCAAATTGGCCCGGGCACTCATACCAGAGCAAACAAAGGAGTTTGATTTCAAATTACAAGTGACTCAAGCAAAGCTAGTGTTTTTTGTCCAGTGCGCACTTCTTATTTTAGAAGATCCTGCAGATCTGACATTCTTGGCAGTTATTAAAAAACAAAAACTCTGTCAGCAAAAGAGGGTTCTTTTGTTCTATTGAATTGCACCATTTTTACCTGAGGATACTGGGTTACAATCCCGGCTCTGCCAATGACCTGCTTGATGACTCTCTCTCTCTCTCTCTCTCTCTTTGTACAGCGCCTAGCACAAGAGTGGCCCAAGCACGGTTTGGGCCTCTAGCTGCTCCTCTAGTACAAATACTGGAAAACATTTTTTCCTTGCCTGTTTGGGCCACATAGTGGTTTGACTCTGAAGACTGATATTGAGCCTGGAGTACTTTGCTGTTCCTGCCTGACCACAGCACAGCCATGCAGATCTTAGCCTGGCTTTAAGGCAGGGCTAGACAAAACCCAGGGGCCAGGTTGCCATGGCGACCAGGTTTGTAACCTGCTCCTAGTTGTGCTGTGGAAATGCAGTGGAGGAGTGCCCTCTGGTGACCAAAAATAAAACTGCTGGCACCTAGCTGGGAGCCAATTTTGTCGAGCCCTGCTTTAAGGCATCTCTAAACATGCCTTGCTAATGTTCAGCGTTAAAGTGTGATCTCCAGTGAAGTGGAACAGCTAAAGCTTCCACTGACTAATGGGAGCTACAACTGTCCAGCACCTCTGAAAATTAGCCCACTTATAATTAAATGCCTAACTTTAGGCAGCCAAGTTTGAAACTATTAGCCTTAATACTTTATCTTTATACTGTAAAACCTAGACTCTTTCTTGGCAAGAAGATCTACAATACAAACATGTTTATTTCCTTCTTAAATTAATGGTAGTTGGCCACTTTCCTGATTTAATGGCTGCCCATTTACAGCATCACGTGAGTGTTAAAGAAACAAAACAACCAAGTAATCCCAGGGCACTTTTAAAGACCAACAATTTATTGCGTGAGCTTTCGTGGGAGGAAGCCCACTTTGTCAGAAGCTCATGTAATAAATAAATCTGTTAGTCTTTTAAAGTGCCACAAGACTCCTTATTTCTTTTGCTGAACTATAACACGGCTACCCCTAAAAAAACTAAGTAACACATTGCTTTAAGCCTAAAGCTAATCAGATTATTTGCTTAAAACACACACAGGGATGAGTGTGTGTGGACTGTGTCATCCACTTGTCACTTTTAGCAAGAGAGTAGTGGATCCTGTGGGCGATGTACATTAGCACATGATGACTAGCTGAGAGAATAAGAAATGATGGATGTTGAAAGGGTAAGTGTTTAAGGTGTAGGTGTGAAAAGTAATTTGAAAAGATAATGGGAATATAAGGAGGCATTTGCAACAAGAGCTTTTAATATTGGATGGGGGGGAAAAAACTGAGAATTAATGAGGAGGTTGCACAAATTACCGGGGCGGGGGGGGGAGAGGAAGGGAAGGGGACAAGATCCATGAAGGAAATTAGGCAATGCAATACTGAGCATCAAGAGCACCTAACTTTTAGACATCTAGAAAGCCTGGGAACACTGGAATCCACAAAATTAGGTGCCCGGGCTCTCTATGCAATAAATGGGGAGAGGCACCTAAAAACGTAATCTACAATTTCCAGCATGAGAGGCAGAGTGTCTTAGCTAGCCAATGGGAGATGCTGAAAAGAGGAAGCGTATGCTAAGTCCTGCGTTTCTCTCAGAAATCGGCATCTAAGTCCAAGCTGCAAGCAAGTGCCATCTCCGCTAAACATCCTGTGAATGAGAATCTGCTGCCTGGAGCCTCAGGCATTTTTTTGCGGAAGTGAGTTAATCACCTGTCTCAGGCCACACAAGACAAGAGGACGAGGTGATGCCACCACAGTGCCCAACAGCTAGAGCACTCACCTGGGCTGTGGGAGGCCCAGGTTCAATTATCCTCTCTCCTAGAGACGGAGAAAGGATTTGGAACAGGAATCACCCAACATTCAGGAGCATGCTCTAACCACTGAGCTATGGGATATGCTGTTATGGAGTTCCCTCAGTTTCTCCTGTGGAAGCTGTTCCACTGTGGATAAATTGAGTGACTGGAGCAGGCAGACAGCAGCCGGGGTCTTCTACTTCCCACGTGGGTGCCCTGACCAGTGGACAGTCACTCAGACTCTGTGCTAGTCTTCACTGATGGCACCAAACTCACCACCAGCAGTTCACACTTCCTGATCAACTGCTCAGGTCTGTGAAGACCCGCTCAGCTGATCAGGAAGTCGATCCCTGAACACCACTCTGGCAACTGGGGTAGCGCCGAAGAGCGCCCCCCCCCCCCCCCCTTCGACTCAACACAGTGGATGTGCCAGGAGTAGGGAAGTCGAATGCAGATACACAAGTTATTTTAAGTAACTTGCATATCTCTGTTCAACTGCCGCCGAGAAAGGCTTTCCCTCACTCTCTCAACTCTGATACTGGGAAAGGCAGAAGAAGAATCATTGTAAAGTTTTGTTTCTTGGATTCCAACAGCTAGCCTTAAAAATACTACCCCTTCCCCCAACACACACTCTTATATACTCAGGAAATGCTTAAAGGCAGTAAATTAGGGCATCCATATTTGCTGAAGCAAGCACCATTAATAAGTGACACTGCTTGAAGACCGTTTCAGCGCAGGCGTGGGGAGAATTAAATGGGATGCTAATGCCAGGGTACTTCAATAGTGCCTTCATGCTAATGATCTGACTTTTACAAACTCATTAAGCCTCATCCTTATTAGAGACATTTCCTCATTTGAAAGATGAGAAACCTAAGACCCAAGGAGGTTGTTTAAAGTTAGAAAGCAATCCAGTGGAGAGCTGTCAAGAGACACCCAGATCTTCTCCCCCAATCCATAGACCATGATGCCATTCATTCAGGAATAACCCCCTTAATGTCTGTAGTCAACCTTTTGTAAGAGTAGATCCTAACCATTACCACAAAGAGACACTGCAGCACACAATGTGACGATCCAGCAGTTAGGTCGTGAAGGACAGGTCGTGAAGGACAGAAAAGCTCCATTTAAAACAGTGAAGGAGCAGAGACACAGTAGGTAGAATACAAGTTTAAAAAAAAAAAAAAAAAAGCTTGTAAATCAGGACACAAGTGTTCATACAGAGATAGCTGGAAAGAATATAGCTGAAAATATCATATGCAAAAAATCCCAGCAAAGTCAAGGTGTTTGTTTCACAAAGGATCAGTTGATAAAAATGCTGTGACTTAAGATATTCACAGCACTGGCCTACGTCCATGAAAATACATTTATAAACAGGGAAAAGACAAGCAAGCATCTCACCATCCAGCAAGCTAAAAGGCTCCTGAGGCTGATATCCATTTGAAACCTTTGTATAATTCCAAGTTCCAGAGGGGTGGCCATGTTAGTCTAGTTCAGAAGAACAAATAAGGAGTCCTGTGGCACTTTTAAAGACTAACGAATTGATTTAATGTAAGAGCTTTTGAGGGAGAAAATCCCGCTTCGTCTGCCAGTGGAATTTTCTCCCATGAAAGCTCATGCCATAAATAGATTTGTTAGTCTTTAAAAGTACCACAGGACATAGGCTGTGAAAGAAAGACCGATCCAGGGCCATTTCTCTCCCTCTCACACACGGATAACGAAAAAGTGCCCATAACCCATGGCATCTGCTATTCCACAAAACAATAAAGCTGTTATGTACAAGTTAATGTGAAACAGAAGGCAGAGTTTTAATGTTGTTTTTCCAAATCTTCAGTCTTTTGGATCCTTAAGCATGGATTCTTTTCCATCTACTGATTTAGCACACATATTTCAAGTCGAGTTCAAATGCTAGGCCCTTCATAAAATGTTCCCAATAGATTTTTCACTCCAAATAATAAGACACACAGAGCTACGGGAGCCCTAACTACGTCACTTAAAAAACCCCAAAACAACCAATTAGTGGACAGCTTTGATGTTCAGAGGAAGTGAAAAACAGGTAACTGGCTAGAACCAAGTATGAGGAGAGGTCCCCAAAGATTTATATGCCCCTCAGTACTGACTTGTAACTCTTTTAATACAGGTCCTGAATCTTTCAAGCAGAGTGCCAATAACAGCTGATACTGGTGGTTTGATGAGCTGCCCACATGGAGGAGAGCTTCAAATTAGATGTTAACTGGGGGTGTGTACATTGGTCGCCAGTTCTGAATAGCTAGCTGCATTAAGTTCTCTCTCCCAGTTCTCACAGGTTTTATTTACGTATGTTTTCTAGGTTCAGGGGGAGGAAAGGGAATTTCCCATTCTTTTCTTGATATTTTTCTCTGCATTCTGGCATACAAAAGATTGTCCCTAAAGTGAGTCCTTAATGAGTCAAAAGAGAACAGACAAGATGCTGACTCCAAATTACTTTGGATTGTGGAAATTGGGGATATATGAGCCGAGTGGAGATTCTGCCACAAAGCACCAGAAGAGAAAAGCGTCCCAGCCCACAGCTCTTTCCCAAAGCTTTGTGCTCACAGTGGATGCAGCATGATGTGCTTCATACTGAAGCACTGGACCAAGGAAACCAAAAATAAAAGACAAAAGAGTGCCTCAGTGGTGGGTTTCAAGATAGTGCAATTAATTGAAAGCGACAAAAAAACAGGCTTCCATACCAGTAAACAGAACTTGTCCAATCAAAACACAAAGATGGACTCTTTCGAAGGACCTTATATTTTTTTAAAAATCCAAAAAACAAAAACCCAACAAACCACAAAATAAGCATCAGTCACAATGAATGTGAAAATTCCATTCAAGGGGGCTTGCTTCCAGTTCACTAGGAATGCTGCTATCTCCTCTCTATTTCCAGCGTCCATCTGAAAACGCAATCTCCCGAACGGTCACAACTTGAGCTAGGTCCTTAAATCAGACTAGCTCTGCCAGATCCAGTACTCTGAATTTATCCAGGTTGTAGAAACAAGCCTTCACCACTCGTCCACCAAAGTATCTTCCATTCAAATCCACCACAGCTGGAATCCAAGCCAAAAACAGGTCATTAAAACAAACCGAGTATGGCCAGCTATTCTCAGGCTAAACACAGTTCTGCTTAAGAAGATCATCATCAAAAATCAACTTTCAGAAATGCATAGGGCATTACTGTGCAAGCTCTCACCTTTAATTGCTGATTCAACCCTCTCGAACTCCAAAAATATTCTCACTGCTTCATCATCAGGGGCGCCAGGAATCTGACAAAAGAGACAATTGGTCAGAATGGTGAAAGATACAACTGTGAACTGTTGGGCTTTATAGGAAAAGCAAGAAGGATTAAAAACATGCATAACCTAGGCATGGTTCCCAGCAAGTTGCCAAGTGCTCACCGATAACAAAGCTGAGTCTCACTTCTCTATGGGGAAGGCTGTTCATTGGAACAGGTCTATAGCTGCACACTGCTGTATGCCAAAATTTACAACATCTTGATGTATAAGGAGTGGCTATCGCAGTAAGGACCAAATGATCCCAAACATTCCAAGCTCAGAGATTTTACTTACTTCCTGATCTGAAAGGTTAAGCATTTATAGATGTGGTGGAGAAAGAGGCCAATTAATTCCTACCTCAAAGATGACACACTTCCCAACCTTGCCATATTTTTCACATTCTTCTTTGGTTTCACCTTCTAGATCTTCATCAACCTCTCCAGCACCTACCATGTTCTGCAAGTAATGGGAGGAAAACCAGTTCAAGATCTGGATTCTAAATGAAGTGTGTACACTGCCCCCATGGGGAGCAGTATACTGAAACTATGAATGAGTTATAAATTGTCAGTTCACGAAGTCACAGGCCACCCACTCTACCATCAAATGGTGCTAGACAACCCCCTGGCACTAATACACTATTCTTGAGTTACTGTTTCCTTTGTAGGGCCCAAAGGCATGTGAACTAGTCAATCCAGCACAGACCATATGTGTTATCACAAATTATTGAACTAAACCTTGAGCTTTTAAAGTACTTGGAAAGTGGAAAAACAAAACTTTTCTTCCGTCCCCAATTCGACACATCAAGACTAATAATTCCTGGTACAATAGCAACTGTTAGGTATTTTCCAACAATGTAACAGGACAACAATGAAGACATTCACATCCCACGGAGCTGGAGCACTAAAACTGAAGCACTCAGTATCTATTACAAGACGTGAAGTTAAATGTCCTCCTAACTCACCCTTAGTAAGACCACTTTAGTTGGGCACTTTAGTATCTCTGTTAATGGATTTGAATCGGCTTTCTTGGATGCATCTACTGTAAAGAGAATAAGTCATGGTACATGTTAAAAATAATTTTAAAAAACGGATGTTCATTGGGAGATGAGGGGGGCTACCCTGGACTGTTCCAATAGCTGCATTCTGTTACATACCACTAAATGTAATCTCTCAGAAAAAGCCTTTCACTGAACCATGGTTACTTGTAATTAGCAGAACAACTGCCTCTGTTCTATCAGGCTCTTCAGATCACTGTGACAGCCTGAATATTAAGCTGAAATACAGGCAGTGCAATATTTGCCAATAATCCTCTGTCGATCTTACAGATACCAGATATTCTAAGGTTCATCAGACTTCAGATCAGGGCCTTTGCTGGGAAAGTATGATTTAAATAAAGTGTTATCAGGAAACGAAGGAAAGAGAATAAGATCAGAACAAAAAGCAGCATTTACAAATGCGCAGTACCTTTTGCACATCACATTTTAACCCAAATTCCCAGGGATGATAACTCGGATGATGGGTGTATCAAAGCCACTGAGTGAGGGCGCTATTGCAGAGAGGAGGATAACTTTAATCGGATTATGTCTCAACTCACCCTGCCCCTGGAATCCCTCCTCCATTCTGGGGCTGTGCTCACCTGGAGTTCACCTCTACTAATCTGTGACTTGGTTTGGGCTGAAAAGCAGTAGGGGAAAGGAGGGCTGCATCAAAGGTGCATGCTGAGAAGGAAACCTGCACGTGCAGGGGACACATTTTAAGAGGATGAGAAGGCAGGAAGGAGGGTACCTGACTACCGAGGAAAGACAGAAGGTAGGGCTTGGAGAAGGTAGTGGGAAAGAGCATGAAGAGCTGAAATTCAAAGCAGTAAGGTCCACTGCAATTGCTAAAAAACTTAAATACTTTAGTACACACAAAGAAAACTGGCACTAGTTATTAAAGTTCCACAGCGAGCTGACATTGTGTACAAAGATACAGAGGAAATAAAAAAAGAAAAGCCACCACGGAGCCAGATCCCTAACTCAACTCCTGTTCCCTTCTCAGAAAACATCAAGGTGAACAGCTTCCCACGGAACAGAATGGAGTTACCTTTATCCGCAGCATCACCAACAATGATCTTGCCACCTCTCTTGCTTGTTTTCTCTACGGACAGTGCTGTGCTTAGCCCTTGTTCATGTTTCCCCAGTCCTTGGCCCTCCCTGAAACCATACTTCTGCATGATTTTATGAGCTACGGTGCCTCTGTTGAGAGAAAATGGACAGGTTGTCAACCATTCATTTCATTTCTCAAACAGCCCGGTCAACATGTGTCATTCCATTGCTCAAGTAATTCATCACCGGCTCCAGCAATAAGCAAGTTCCAGATATGGCATTGCACTGCCAACTCTTGTGTGCAGATGGTATCTATAGCTGCTCTGCCAAAGAGCTTACAACTCCTGTCTTAAGTTTAGTGTTAAGAGAATATATAAAAGAATCTAATTCCTAAAATCTTATTACACGCAGATCCAACAGATGTGCTCTCACAGGCGCTTACTTGCATCTAAAAAATGTACAGCACTATTATCCTCCTTGTATTATAGACAGGAACACAGACAGGTCAATCACTGAAAAAAGCTTCTCACATTTGTTAAGTATGGCATAATTTTCATTAGCAACTAACATTAATGTCACAGATTCCACATGGCCATAGGTGGTCAGAATGGATCAGATCTGAGGCCCAGCTACTCCAGTATCCTATCTCTAAAAGTGCACCATATGATATACCTCAAAGGAAAGTGTAAGAACCCTGTGGTAGCAGATATGGGGAAATCTGTCCCCCACATTAGGTCACAGATAGACGTTGGTCCTGAAGCTCAATATTCCTTCCATAAAATTCTTATATTTAATAATAACTCCTCAAGATATTCTTAATACCCATTAATGGCCAACTTCTTTCTGAATCTTGTTCTTACTGACACCCTGGGCAGTGAGTTCCACTGCTTAACTACATGTTGTATGAAAAATCATTTCCGTTTATTTGGTCTTTTTCCCACCTTTTAATTTTCCATGAAAGAAATTGAGAGTCAACAGTTTGCTCCACAATCAACCAAACACAGGCCTTTTCAAACACAACTTGTGTTATGTCTTCTAAACATTTGGCTAACTTGACCAAAAGGCCTTATTAGACTACAGTTTATTCCAACTCTCTGGTAAGATCCTTTTTGCTCAATAAGAATGAAAGATTATACACAGCAATGAAAGATCAGTGACATTTAGCTATTTCCCAAAGATACAATACAGTCAAATACAAGCACAGTACATTAAAAGCACTTGAAAGGTCAGACTATGTAATTTCATTGCCTGTGAGCACAGTGTCAAAGATTAAAGAAGTTTCAAAGTTTAGTTAAGATGATGTAGATGGATAACATTAAGGTTGGTGTCTCCCTGACTCAAGATAAGGTCTCCAGACAATCCTAACCAGAGAAAAATAACTAGGTCTGACTCAAAAGATTGGGGGAATCCTTTTTCAGATGGTATGAAAAGATTTTATCGGGAAAAGAGCATGAGAAATGAATGATATAAATATAGAAAAAGCAGGGTATTAGTAGTCTATAAAATACTTGTACACTTTTACGGACTCTTATGGATGCCAGTATTGTAATCATACTTCAGTTACATACAAACTAACAGGTATACAGTTTAATATAACTAGAGTTAACACAACTAAGCATTAAACCTTTCAGTTGAGGTCTCCAAGCACTTTATAAACTTTAATTAAGTCTCACTATATCTCTCTAGGTGCGGTTCTAAGCGTTTTTACAGAAGAGTAAACTGAGGAACAGAGGGGTTAAGGGCGCAGCACCGACAACTGCCACTAAAAAAGAGTTGAGATCCTCAGTGCCTCTGGAAAAAAATAATCATTGATTTGCTCAAGGTTACACACAACATGCCTCGGACAAAAGCAGGGAAAGGCATCCATGGGTCCTGACGTACATGAACTTTCCACAAGACCAGCTTGGCAGAGAACTGTAGAAGTTATGACTGGAAGGGACCTCGTGAGGTCATGTAGTGCAAGCCATGAATCTTTACATTGGAGAGGGCTCCAGAACGCATCTCAAAACTAGCCATTCCTTCTCAAACTCATTGGCCCAATTCACTCAAAAGCACTGTGTGCTCCACTTCCTGCTCGGCGGGCAGGCATGAATTCAGAGTAAGTTATTACAGTGAAGGATATGCATACAAAGATTGTGTGTTCACCTCCATACTGACAAAGCATTTTTAACCTCTCCCCCCGTTAGGCACGTCTCATGAAATTTTAACTTGTCAGATATTTACCCCATGTTAGCAAGGAAAGAATTGCTAGGTCCTGTTGGGGACCGGGGTCTTTCTGGCTCATCATACACAGGAGGAGGAATAGCTGCTTTGGCAGATGGTGCACGAGGTCTTGGCTCCTCTTCAAATGGAAAAGATGGTACAGCTGGAAGGAATACGAGACATTTACTGTTGAATCAAAATACATTTGATATATTAGACATGTCATCACCTCCCACTACTTCTGAAAGCATCACAGGCCGCTCTCTCATTTACACTGAAGCCTCTTTAGAGGCAAATTATATTTACGTTACCGTTAAGGTCCCTTTATGGTGCCAGAGTACGACAACACAGTCTTTGTGCAAATGAGAATAAAGCCTCCTGTTTTCCTCACTCATATAGCTTACGTCTCCTTTCCACTATTAATTCTCTTTGTAACTAGATTATATATTTGTATGGTGTATTGCACTGGTTTTTTGTTTCTGTAGGTAATAATGGCTCTGTAAACAACTATTTATCTATCCTTTGCTGGTCTGTCTCAGTTCTCCAATGCATCTTAAAAGAAGTCTCCTCAGCAGCAAATTCTGTGGAAAGAGGGAACCCAATCTTAGGGGTATGTCTACACTAGAAACATAAGCCAACCTGTATTAGGGTGACCTACATCCACTGCAGTAATTTCTGTGGTGGTGCATGTTCACAGTACTCTCCTCAGGTTGGTGGTGTGTCCCTCACCAGGAGTGCTTCCAGCAGCCTAAGAGCGGCAGAGCAGGGAGCTGAGGGCCTGGTCTCTGAACTCTGCTGACAGCTCCCACCTGCCCCAGCTTCTTGCCCCGGCTCCCAGCTGGAAGTGGTGGTGGGAAGCCACCCAGCTCTCCAGGGGAGCAGGGGACAGCAGGGATCAGGCTGTTTGCTTTCTTGCCAACAGCCTATGTAAGTAACACAGTCTCTACACAGACACTGTGTCGCCCTCACCACACCGACATAAGCTTTATGCCTCTTGTGGAAGTGGAGTTATGTTGTCGGTATAACAGGGCACTTACATCTGTGGGAAGAAAGCTGTAGTCTAGACACTGATGTAATTAGATCAACGTACGCTGCATTGCAATCTAACTGTATAGTATAGACCAGTCCTATCTGTCCTTCAATCAGGAATTAAATTATAAAAAGGTTGGGTTAATATGCACAATTTGGTAAGAAGAGGCTTAAAAGGAGTGGTCTGTTCTCTTATGCAAAGGAAGCATGACTACTTAAAACAGAACGGATGCAACTTTAGAACCGTGGGGGGAAGGCTCCTTTTCTGTTGATCGCTTTGGAATAAGAGATTCCCAAGTGAGCTGAGCACATCAGAGACTAACAGAGGACGGCACATCAGTCTCACAAGTCAAGTCAAACTGTGGAGGTGCTAAGGAAAGTGGCAGGCAACTGTGAATTTGAGTTTATTTTCATATTTAATAGTGCGACTTCATTCAGAGAGATTACTTCTGTTAATTACTAATTATACCCAAACAAAAAGTTTAACTACACTTTGGGGAAGTTACAGAAGCTGAGGCAGAAGAGATTTCAGTCAGGTAATACTGTCCAAATGCCAAGAATGTTCCTGGCAGTTTTTTTGTTTTGTTTTTTTAAAAGGTTTTTCCAGACCAGTTTTAAGCATCTCAGGCAATAAAGATTTATAAGATTTCAACCTTATATTTTTTAGAATTCCAGCCTATATTTACCTTTCCATGACCACCCAATTGCTCTTAGACTCCCCTAAACAATTCTTCTATTTTGTTTGTGTTTACATCCTCAAAACATCTGCAGACAGTTATGCCCCCACTTAATGTTAGTTTAGCCAACCTACATCTCAATTTCCTCCCCTCTACAAGTTTCTTCTGATAAATCAAATTAAAGGAATCCCAAGAGAAAGAGTTCTTTATGTATGAAATATTGACAGAGTAGCATTTTTATAATTGTACATGCATAATGAGGTGTTACTAATTTTAAATTAAAAGCTAAAACTACAAAACAAATGTCAAAAAGTTTGAGAGTGTTTTTGCTTTTAGTAAAAGTTGTGTCTCGTAGTGGAAGAGTGAATACCAGGTTGGATAAAACTGATGTTCTTTTTGATAAAATAAAAAGAATTGATTTTTATATTTAAATTACAAGTTTTTCTTTTTAAAATAAACCTGTTTAAAATAAAATCTGAATTTAATACAAAATATATTAAGGCCTAAATTTATTATAATCTCTTAAAACATTTAAATAAAAATGTATATGCTGAATCCATAAGATTCTATCAAAAATTGTGATTTAAAAGCTACCTTTTATATAAAGAAAGATGTTTTTCCTTTGATTCCAACCTGTCAGGTGAAGCATTATAAATATGGCTCAAAAGGTCAGGTACCGTATTTAGGGCTTGTTTTGCTTAATAGAAATAAATTCTATATGCTACTTTGTGTGTTTAACAGGCCTCAACAAATCAATGTTTCTGGTTACCATAGCGACCAGTTTTAGAAGTCTGTCACCTACACAGAAATGTAACGGAGCAGCGCCTACTGGTGACCAAAAGTAATATTGCTGGTGCCTAGCTGTGAGCCAATTTTATCCACCTCGGTATTTAATTAAATCTAGTTACCATTCTAATGCAACTTGACATAAATCATGAGCAAAAAGTTCATCTAGAAAATAAGCAATGTATCATTCATAGTCTTCTAACATAATAAAACATACAATTAATAATAGGAAAATATTAGGTTATATACTTGAGTAAATAAATGTACATAGTTATAATGTACCATCCCGGTAGCAAAAAGAAACATAAAGGCTCTATTTAGCTATAAAGCAGTTAGCTTTAACAGTTACATCAGCCAATGAACATGCACCTTTCTTTAGAAAATAACTGAAGCCCAAATGGAAAAGTTGATTAAAATTGAGGATTTAAACTGAGGCTTTCCATTTGGTGATTTAAATCAATCCACCCTGATGCACACATTACAATCTTTTCTTTAAAATTAACCTCACCGAGAAATTGAGAACCTCCTCACCCTCGCCTCCATAGGGATAACTCCCATTAATTCACTGATTTTGGTATACATACGTTCTTTGTCTTTCTCAACAAGAGACGTAGGTGGTGCAATCGCAGCTCCTCCCATACCTGTGAATGAAATTAAAAATCACATGACTGGAATGTAAGACATTCATGTAGATAAAACTCTTCCAGACACATTAATGCAATGCAGTCACTGAAACACAGATCTCCAAGACTCCTACAAGAAATCATAAGGCTTGCTGAAGGTCTTTGCACCCACATTTTTATATAGCTCACTGCAATAACAAGTATAAAAGGGGGGAGGGAAGTGTCTGACTCTGGAAATCTTGGTGGTGATAGTTAATAAACTGTTGCAAAATCATAATATATAACAGGGTACAATGTCATACCAACCTGGTGTGCTATGGCGATGTGAACAAAACAAATCATGCAATAGAATTGCCTTAAAAATCAAAACCCAAGACTGCGGAAGAATATTGTAGTAAAGACCGCACCAGTAAAGACTGCATTCAAACAAAGCTTCAACTCAAAAATTAATTGTTTGATCATCCAGCCAACTAAAAAATTACACTGTACTCAAGAACAATTAAATTAACACAAGAGTGTGAAACAGAGGGCCTTTTCCAGTCAGGGAAGCATGAATGGCAAAGTAGTTTTAAACATGCATTACAGAATATACCCATTTTCTAACCCCAACTCTGTCTGAAAAATAAGTGGGCCTATATTACCAATTATAAATCTGCTATTGAAATTCAGAGATGTATAGTTGCTCCTCTGACCTGAGAAAGATAGCTGTCCACACAGAGTCCCATTTTATTATTTGTCTCCAAAGGCTGTCAAATAATGCAGTGATTGCATACATTAACAGCAAAGTTCAATCTTTTAGAAACCAAGCCACAAGAATGAGCTCATGCATCTCTGTTCATTTAGAATCTTTGATACATGTATCTACAAACTGATGTATAAAGGGAATTTCACAGGCAAAAAAGTGTCTCTTTTACCCCTGAAAAGAATGTGGTTTCCTACTCAATGGCAGCTACTCTATAATAAAGTGGCAAATATATTATAGCAGGCCAGTAGACACTGGATTCTTAGGGTGACAATGAATAGCTCAAAGCAAAATAGGAAGAACCTGAATGCAGAGTATTTGGTTAGCCCAAGGACATTAAGTTAGACAAGTCTCCCCTTACTTCTTTTCCTCCTCTCTCTTTCATAATCTTCATCTTCATCAGAATCCGGATCTGGTCTTCTTGAAAACCCACTGGCTTCATGCCTGTCTTTACGTCGCCTAATAATAATAGGAATTATGGTAAGAAACTATCAAATGAAAAAAGAACTACCATTTCCGAGAACTGCCAGCAGTGTGAATTACATTGCTAGCTTCTAATCTGCATTTCATATGGTGCTTTATCAGCTAACATGTCTCTTCTAAGCAAACTGTCTTTCATTTATTTTAATTGATTCTTTCAGGTTTTCTGCTTTCATCCTCTTTAGAACAAATCATTTTTAAATGCGAGATGGTGTCCAATCATCCAACTTCCACACTGAAACCGAGTCAGTGGGAATGCATGGAAATGAATCTGTTTGCAGGCCAAGCCCTAAATTTAGACGGTTGCAATGGAAGAAATGCAGGATGTAATTACTAGGAAGGTAATGGAAGATGCTAGCTGACTGTCTTGCCTTGAACAACAGGCCTGCAGCATTACTGGCTCTCTGCTACGAAGATTAAGATAATCACCACCACAGTTCAATCAGCCAAAATATTCACCATGTATAAACCTCGAATCAGTGAAAATGTAGATTAGTAAAATTTGAAGTCTGTTCTGATCACAGGGTCTGGTTTTAAATCATGTAATATCTGTATGTACTTAATACAATCTTAAATGGGGACCATGAGAGCCCCAATTGTGTACTTTAAAAAAAAAAAAAAAGGATCTACCTGTAAGACACTTACAAATATTATACAACAGCCTCAAACACAAAAGGGGGAAAAAAATCCCATTCCAGGACTAGTCATGAAAATTGTGCTAACAGATTAGGTAAAAATAGAGGTCCCACAGTTAGGCAACTGACAAACAAGGATCTCACCGTATTAAAAAGCAAATGTCCCCAAATATTTTTTTAGAGACTGCACCAAAGAAATATCCGCATTGCTACAACAGAGCATAGAAGCTTTTACTTTATAAGCAGATTTGATTATTGAAAGACATTAGAGAGTAATCTCATGACTTCGAATCATTTTTGAAGATAGCTTGTTTCCTAAGATTGTAGTGCCATCAACATTCATTATGTATTTTGCTCTCTCTTTTGTTCCGTTTACATAAAAATAAAAAGGAGCCTCATTCAAAACTCTAGGCGTAAAGGAGACAAGATAAAAAAAAAACTGGCAAGTAATAGTGAAGCTGTAAATAAGGGTACATCTGTACGGCAGCGGGAAGTATAATTTCCAGCTTGGGTAGATGAACACAGACCGGCTTTGATCAAACTAGTGTTTAGGGAAAACCACAGGAGCCCAGGCAGTGAAGGGACTAGCCACCCAGAGTACACATTTGCCCAGGACCCTTACTCTGGTGGCTAACCTGCAATGCCACTCCTGCTTTAGCATGCTAGCTCAATCAAAGCTAGTGTGTGCACATCTAATGAAGCTGGAAATTACCCTTCCAGCCTGAGTGTAGTTACTCTAAGGTTAATCTAAATTTCAGTGACCCTTCATGCCAAATAAGGAACAGCACTGGAGGAGTCTCGGAGAGAGTCCCAGGTAATTCGCTTTCACTGGAAGGATGACTAGAAGAGGAGGAAGCAGTCTACTTGACCAAAAAGGTGGAGGGAATTAGCATAAATAGGACTTTAGTTTCTCTCTCTTGTAGCTTCATCGATTTCAGAGGACACACATCACGGAGGAATTTGGCCCACTAATCCTATTAATAAAGCTGGACATATTTTCAATATTGTATTGAAATAGCATGGGAAACATCTGCCAGCTATCCTATAAGATTAATCAGTTACTAATTTAAAATGCACTATCATACAGGAATCAAAGAGCTGTGGCGTGAATGTTTATTTTAACGACGCCAACACTTAAACAGGAATATTTTCTCTCTTTCTGAGAATAACATGCTATAACTTGAGAATAACATGCCATGAATAACAATGTGCAATTAACTTATTTTAACTGAATGCTGATTTAAAAAAAACGTTCCCTATCAGGAACCCAAACTAAAGGCTTACTTTTCTCTTTCTTCAATCTCTTTTTGCCTCTCCAGCTCACGCTGTCTCTGTCGTTCCTCCCTCTGGCGTTTTACTACTTTCTCATAATCGTTGGGAAACATGGGATCATATTCATCGGCCAAAGGAATCAAAACATCTCCCGCAGAAAAACCACTAGGTACGGGATCCTTACCCAGAAAAAGCAGAAATATCAAAGTGATCAGCCATCTGGGAGCAGCAAATGGTACCCACTTGGAATCAGCCTACTGTTTTTAACCACTACCAGAACGAAAGCTCAACATATTTACACTGCTTGGATAGAGGGCAAAATCTTAGTCCCACTGAAGTCAAAGGGAATTTTGCAATTGACTTCACTGAGGCCAAGGCTTTTCCTTAAGTCTCTTATTTTGCACGCAGAAAACAACTATTCTACCCCCTCTGTCTCGAGCACAAAGATGTCAAACAAGCATAGCTAAGGTCACATTAATACACTGTAAATTTTTGATCAGAAACTATATCCTGCTTGCAGAGGGCTGGGAGGAGGGCTTGGATACAAACTGACAAGCTTCTTCCATCTGTCTGTGACTGTAACTTCTGCAAAGCAGAAATCAATATTCTGCTATCACCCTGGAAGAAATATCTGCTTTGCCACATGTCATTTTCAAAAGAGCTTCATTAAGGAAGCTTTTCTTAACCCATTAACAAGCACTTAAAATTTTGTCTTTCTTAATGTTCAAACATTAAATTGGATGGCAGGGTCACAATTGAACTTTTTAAAAACCTATTTATCTTACAGGGTTACCATATGTGCAACGTGCTCTGTGCTCCTCAGCAGAAAGGTGCTGTGGAATACATATTTTTTAGTTCAATTCGAAACACTAAGGGAGTGTCTACACTGTCAGCAGGGTAACATGTATCATGGGGGTTTCACTTCTAAAGTGCACTGATGTGCTGCACATTAATTGGTCTGTGTGTACTCTCCTGGTGCCCACTACAGGTTCCCTTGTGTGTTTTAACATTGTTCTGTTTCAAACAGCACTATGTTAAAGCACACCAGGAGGGTTTACATGGACCAACTGACGTGCAATGTGCCAGTGAACATTAAAAACAACACCCCTGTAACGCACATAACCCCACCCTGTAGACAAAGCCTCAATGACCTATATATTTACAGAGCACAACCAGGAGATATCTGCATACAGTTGGAATTTTCATGAGTAAAAACAAGGATGAACAGAAGAAAGGCGAAAAGCAAGGAGAACAATTTAGACTAGTGGGTCAGTAAGTAAATAAATACGTAAAATGTGGACTAGCACAGAGGGGAGAGAAGGAGAACAAGAGCTCAGAATCCGATGTCAATTGCTATGTTTTCAGGTTAACCTGGCCTTACCTTTAGCCCGGCAGCTACGTGGGGTGGAGTGTCCACAATCTGTCTGTCATCAGATGAGCTACCTCGCTTCAGGTCAATCACTGGAGCCAGGACGGTTGTTTGTTTTGTCCTCTGACTCTGAAACCATCAAAATGTTAAACAGCAGGAGTAGACAATACATGCATTTTTTTTTAAAAAAAGGGGATTTTCCTCATATTCCTAAACTAGATATTTCCTGATTTCAAAAAAGCTTAAAAATGGATAAAAATCCTCTCGGGCCTCAATCCTGCCTCTGTATCCCAATGCAACACTCATTATACCACATGTGCTTTCATTTTACCAATATACAATTCTGCCTCAGCATTTCTAACAACACTTGATGTGATGATTGTTCATTTCGTATGTAATTTATGCACCCGCCCCCAGGGAAACAATACAGCTCTGTTGCTAACGTTTATTCCCTACTGCTGAAGATCTTACACAGGAACACAGATCCTATGTGAACCATTACTTCCTAAAGGGCTTGATTATACCCCATTGAAGTTAATGGGAGCAGAATCCGTTTCAATTTCAATGGGAGAATCAGTGTCAATGAGAGCAGAATAAGACAGGAAGCATGTGTGTTTTTTAAAGTCTAGAACTGAAAATATACATTTAAAATTCAGAGGATCTCCTCAGTGGAGAGTTTTGTTTAAATAAGTGCAGTAGGACAGGTCTTTTCTTATACTAAAGTCCTGTTGTTTCTCACATTTCGCTACACAGAACATTTTAAAAACAGGATTAACACAATATTATATATTTAGATGGGTTTCCAAGGAAAGACACATTTAGATTGGCATATCTTGTCTCAGTATCGCACACAAAGGGGCATATTAAAAGAGCATATCGATTAGTCGTCACCTTATTTCAGGTGTCATTTTATACAGAACTGATCGTAAATTAAGGACCAAATTCTACTCTCAATTATAGCAACATAAATCTGGAGTAATCCCACTGATTTCCACAAGGGCAACTGAAAATAGGATTTATCCCCAAGGCAGGATTTTCTGTTTAAAACAGTTTAACTATAATCTTTCCTCTTTTAATTGAGCTTCTTTGGACCAAAAACTACAGAGATTTTGACAGCAGCCATCTGTGACTGTAGCACACGCACACAGATGCAAAAAATAAATTCAACATCAACAAAAGAAGTAGGACGACAATGATGATGTCATGTTGGAATATGCGGGAGAAGACAGCTGAGTACAAACTTGCTCCTTGGTTTTCTCTCAAGGAATTGGCTTATACCTTCTCTGCCCCCCTTTCAAGCTTCTAAGGGTACTGGAAATATTCTAAGTAGCAATTTCTCACCAGACTAGTAATAACGAGAATCACACCACAGCTTCTGGAGGCTTTTAAAACGATTAGCAAGAAACAATGCAAGTTGGCCAACAGCTACCAAATTCCAAGCAGCACAAACAACTGAATGTCTCCAATTTCCCGACAAAGGCTGAACAAGCCTTGCCTATTTATTTCTTTTTAAAATTCTTAAGGGCCTAATTTAACGTCTTCGGGGTTAAATTTGGGCTCCATGTCAACACTAAATTACTTTATTTAAGAACTGAGAGCAGCTCCCACAGTCATGCTGTGCATATTTTAATTACGCTCCACTCTACAGGAAGGGTCCCAAAGGTATCGCTTTGTTCTTGCTTATGTTAGTGCTACCCACTACCAGCTGAAGGGCAAATCCTGACAATGCACCCAAACGTCTGCATAGATGCGGAAATGCGACACTTCCCTGCATGGTCAATAAAAAGGAAATCCTACTGAGTCCAGCATTTCAGGAGAAAAATTAAGAGAGGCAGCATTCCAGTGGCCCTCAGCAACATCTATACCTTTGCTTGAGTGAGTGCTGCCTTCTTCACTTGCAACTGAGATTGCAGTAGTTTGAAATTTTTGGACCAGCCTTCTGTTTTCGAATCGCTGGTCTCCACTCCCAGGTCATCGTAAAGTGACATTTTCCCTTCTGTTTATAGCTAAAAGACAAAAGAAAAGTTAGGCTAAATTAATAAAGGAATTATTTGTCTAATACTTATTAAATTATCTAAATAGTATTATTTTGTATACTTATTTGGAGTCTGTGACGTTGGGGTTACTTTGGATTTTGGGTTGTTTTTTTGGTTTTTTAAAGAAATATCAGAGATCCTCAATAGACCTACAGTAAATTTCCTTTCTAGAATGAGGGCAAATTATAAGGAACTATCAGCGTATTAGTTCTTAATTTTTTTTTTCTAGAGAGGTACTTCTGTGTCTGTCCCTCTCACAAAAGCCATGAGGCACTAAAACAAGTTACAATTCAAAAAGCTTTGCAGTGTATCTGTAAGTGTCACCCAATTATCAAGTGATATTAGTTATTTTCTAATATTATACATATAGTGTCAGATGTGGTGGATTCACTGTCACTCAAAAAACTTTTAAATCAAGACTCATCGTATTTTTGAAAAGTATGCCACATCTCAAACAGAAGTTATGCGGTAAATGCTGAAACTACTAGATGAGGTTTCCTTAGCATCATGCAGGTCACACTAGAAGATCATGTCTTAAAATCGATGCATTAATTCTTCCTGTTACATCTGAGAATTTTCTGAAGCATCCTATTAAGTAAAAAGCTAATATTCTTGTACACTAATTATTTATGCCAGGGTGAACAAAATTGGCTCACAGCTAGGCACCAGCAATTTTACTTTTGGTCGCCAGAGGGCGCTCTTCCATAACATTTCTGCACTGGAGGTAGGTGACAGGCTACTAAAACTGGTTGCCATGGTGACCAGAAACATACATTTGTTGAGGCCTGTTTTATGCCAAAAATGCCGCGTGTCATTTCATAGCATACAAATGCTGCACAAATGCTTTACACAGTATAGGCAATAAAAATCCATTCTAAAATCAACAGCATGGAATCCCAATGACACAGGAGAAAGAATCTTCCTGCAAGTAACCAGCTTCAGGATTGCAGCCAAAGTGACATTTGTGCCATGTGATAATTCACAGTAGAACAAAGAGTATAGAAAAAGAAAACAGCTCTATTGTATCTAGATATAATACAAGTGAGCAAAAACTTTATTAACTTAATTGAACTATGGTCAGGACTGGCTATCATCTAGCATTGTTCAGCTACATGTTATTTTTGATGTATTGTTCCTAGCAATCTGATCATTCAAAGCCCCTGGAACTGAGCCGCGGTGGTATCGGTATACAACTCTTTGTAAGTAGCCAGCAAAATTTGTGTTTAATGCTGTACACTGAGATGCCGTGCACAGACAGTTTGAAATATGTAACAAATAAATCAATTATTACACAGTAAATCAAAGATGATGTAACAATCTTCACTGCATGTATTAAAGTGATTTCATTTTGCACTGGGATGGGGAAAAGGAGGTCAACTGGGGCACAGCACAGTGCATAGATATAGAAGGGAGTTTTGCCCACTGGGGCTATTGTTAGCGTACTACAAAAGCACCCAAACCCTCAGGATCACTATGCTAGGCCACGTAACACATACAAGCAGGGGTGGGCCACCGTCTGAGGAGTCTACAACTCACACAAAGATAGTGAGACAGACGTACATGGAGGGCAGTAGTGACAAATCCTGGTTCTGATGGGAAGGGCCATACGCCCAGGCCCCTGAACAGAGCTGATGAGGCCTAGATCACTGAAGACTTATGTAAAAGGCCTTCATAAGGTGTGTGAGGGATGAGGGGCTAGCTGGACACCCGAGCCCAGGAGCTTTCAGTGACACAGCCATTCAGGTCAACACTCCCAGCTCTGGACCACAAGTCGCCACTCAAGTCACTAGCCCTAGGCCAGCAGTAGTCAGTGATGCCCCAGACCGGGCCTGGCCCTGGGAGTGGTGGGCACAACTCTTCAAGCCTCACTGCTTTGGCCACCTTCCCCTTACCCTAAGTAGCCAGCTGCCTGACCCCACAGCTGGCTGAGCCGAGCCAAGCCCAGCCCAGCTCTCCTCACCACCTCAACTGACCTCTCACCAGATTCTGGGATGGCCCAACCCCACCATGACCGCCC
>ML685799.1:4194090-4238806 GCA_007922175.1 Pelusios castaneus | reverse complement strand
CCCGGCCGGCTGGGTTCGGACCTACCCCAGAAGCGGGGCCTCCGTCCCGGCGCGGAGCTGACAGACGCCTGGGCCACGATGAGCGGCGGGCCGCGCTCACCCCACGCTAGGCCCTGCCGGCGAACCGCCGCCGACGTAGCACAGCGGGTCCGGCACCGACCGCGGCCGCTCCAAGCCTGTACGCAAACAGCGCAGGACTGGAGGAAGGGGGGAGGGTAGAGGTACGCAAACAGCGCGGGGTGGCGGTTGGGGGAGAAATACGCAAACGGCGTAAACTCCTCGGCAGGACATCGGAGGAGGGGGGGAGAGTTACGAAAACTACGTAAGGAGAAAGCGCGAAGGAGGCTGCGCAAACGCCGCAGGAGGCCCGCGAGATCAAGGGGCGGAGTTACGGTCAGCGCCGTACTGCGCAAACGTCATAGGTCTGCGTTCCACAAACGCCGCAGCCGGCCATAGAGAGCGCAGCCTGAGGCACTAACCCACTACTGACCCCTGGAGCCGGCGGCCTGGTACTGCACCCGCAGGGGACCTCCCTCCCGCGCTGCAGCAGCATTGCCAGCTGTGCAGAGTTGTGTCAGGGGCAGAGTGTGTCTCCCCCATCAACAGAAGCTGGTCCAATGAAAAAGGCCACATCACCCTCCTTGTCTCTCATGTCCCTGCAGGAGAAGCTGGAGTGAGTGTGAGAGAGCAGGAGAACCATAGGCTCACACTAATTAATAATATAGATACAAAGAGGTGTTTAATTTCCCAAACCTGCCCCACATGAAACACAGCCATCACCTCACCCAGCACTGCCATACAGGCTTTGCCAGCCTGACCCCGGGTCCCAGGAAATCACACAATGGTGCCAACACCCTTGACTGGCTTGTGCATCTCTGGATCTGCTCTTGCAATGATGCAAGAAGCTCCTCTGTTCCCACAATAACCAGGGCTGACCCCATGCAGCAACAACAGCAGCTTGTCTCTGACTCTCCACTCTTCCCAGCCTCCTGCTACTCTGGGGATTGTCCTGTTCCCCGGATACAGCGGCCACACTTCCTAGGACAGAGCTACTGGAGCTCCTGAAGTAGCAGGAGGGAGGGGAAGGGTGGGGAAGTGTTGCCAGGTCCCAGGGCGGCAGGAGACAAGGAAGGGACAGTGTTAGGGATGTGCTCCCCGTCCCTGGAAGTGAAGTCACAGGGCAGTGGGATCAGGGCTGGGGAAGTGCTACTGAATCCTCAACAAATTGTTGTTTTTGATCCCTTCAGATTGGCAATACCACAGTGGTTAAAGTATAATTTGACGGGCTCCGGAACCCTCCTAATCTCCGGGCCCCCTTCCCGTATTGTCTGGGCCCCCTTCATGCACGTGTGGGCCCCAGCCCAGGTAGGCATTTGCAACCACTTCTCCGTACCACATGTATCGGTTATCGCTCCATATAAATATTTATAATTTTATATGGTGTTTATGTCTATAGCAATTATTGTCACAAACTAGCAAACACTGCATCACACAATAAGTATTGTGATTAACAACGGTGGGGCATAGGATCTGCCAACAGCCAGGGCAGGGTGGAACATGCGTTCCGCTGGATTTTTCTATTTTTAGGGGCCCCAGAACACTGGTCCCTCAAATTTGTGGGCCCCAGAATTGCATTCAGTGCGTTCCCCCTGACTTTAACCCCTGTGCAGACATCCCTGTTTTCAGGCCCTGATGGTTGTTTTATCCTGAGTTTTGTAACCCACCCCCTGGCAATCTGGCCTCCTGAGGCAGCACTGAGCAGCCGGGTTAGCAATGAAATGTGAAATAAGGCTACAACTTGTTATGTCATCCTCTAGTGCCTGACCCCCAGTATAGACAAGGAACTCACACCTCGAAGGGAAACTCCTTGGCTATGTCTAAACTGGCAGTTTAAGTTGACAAACCACATTGGGGTGTGGAAGTGCACTGTCGGTTCATGGTGGTGGCACAGGTTTGTGAGTTATCAACGCTCTCATCCCTCCATGGATGGTTGCCTTCACTGAAGTTCTGGAACTTATAGCTAGGTTCCAGAGGATGAGGTTTCTGAACTGCATGCACCCAAATCCCATACTTTGGCCACTGAAAGGAGTGAGTACATCAGTTGCTAAGTTTATTAGTCAAGGTTTAATGGATCACAGAAGCATGTTCACGCATGCTAACTTCGGATGCACAGGGGAAGGGTCATGATGCCATGATGCTGAGGAGATCAGTATTGCACATGAAGGGGGAGGAAGGGACTTCATTCCTCAGAAATAATGTGGTTCTGTACTATGACCCTGCATACCTGTTCCTACCTTGGCTAATGAAACCTTAACCTGACATCAATGACGGTGAAAAACGGGAATTCAGCCTGAAACTAAGCAGCCATAAGATGGTAGTTCTGTACGCCTTTGGACAGCTGAAGGCTCACTGGCAGTGTCTACCCAGCCAGCTGGATGCCTATGCGGCAGGGCCGGCCCAAGGGTTTTTGGCACCCTAGGCAAACTCTGATTTTGGCACTCCCTCCCCCTCATGTTATAAGAGAGAACATATGTGAAAAATTCTCTTCCATCTCATTTTGGGTCCATTAAAGCCTGGAGCCCTAGGCAACCACCTAGCTCACCTATATGGTTGGGTCAGCCCTGCTATGCCGTCAACACCATTTGTATTCTTGTGTTGTGCTGTCTTCTTTATACAATCTGAGAGACTAAAGGTGAGTATTTTAGGATAAAGTGGGCACAGGACAAAGCCTGTAAAGCCTTTACGGACAGCCAGGGCTTACTTTGTAATGAAAAACAAACAGAGTCCTGTGGCACTTTTAAAGACTAGCAGATTTATTTATCACATGAGCTTTCGTGGGAGAAAATCCCACTTCGTCAGACGCTTTGAAGATGGGAAATTTACAGAATTCTGTAAAGTATTATAAGTATTAGGGCTTATGGCAAAGACTTTGCAACCAGCTGTGACCCATCCGTGCCAAGCACAGCCACCTGAAAATGCCAAGATCAGGGCAGCCTGCAAAAGGAGAGCAGATTCCCTCAGTCCTGGTGGGTGACACTGAAGTCAGATTTCCCAACCGGCCACAAACAATGGTTCTGACCCCCCCCATGGTTATTAAGAAGCCACAACAATATATACTCATCCCCCTTTAATGCATTTCAGCCCCTGCCTCCCAATCAGCCACTGCATCTAGTAAAGAGATAAGTTACTTACAGCTCCATGCTCTTTACCAAAAGGGTTCTTCTGACCCAAAGGATCAGCCGTAGTACCAGATCAATATAATTTTGGATTTTACCCAAGATATCACACTGCCAGTCAATCCTTTAGTAACTAAAACTAAAAATTTATTATAAAAAGGAAAGAAAAACTATAAGAGAACTGTTAAAGGATTAAAGCAATCAGGCATATACAAATAATTTAAAAGCCCATATACATCAAGTCCTTGGTAGAATTTGTAGTTTGCAGACTTATACTGTTCCTCTGGTGTACATCCAGTACCTGGATGGGTCTCAGTCCTTCGTTTCACAGCTTCAGTTGTAGATGGATAGTTCCAGAGGTAGGTGATGGCTGGTGACTGAAGTGAAGACAACTGAAGACAAAATGCATGAGTTACAGCTGCCTTTTATGTCCCTTGGCCTTTTCCATCCTGCCCATGAAAATTTTCAGGAATAAGATGGCATCCAGAGTCACATGAGCAAGTCCTGGTGACTCATCAGGTCTCTCCTTGGGCCCACTGTACCACTGAGAGTTTTCTTAATGGGCCATTAAGCAGGTTATCGCTACAGCCATTCAGTCTGGGGTGTTGCCCAGAAACACAGCACAGGTTCAAATACACATATATCAAACATATCAATGACTTCCAGTACAGATATGACACATACACATAAACAATACAATCATGCTTAGCAAATTGTAACCTTTCTAATGGTATCTAATGTAGTCTATCTCATATGAATTATTGTAATTTTGACATATTGATATTAAATAATATCGTCAATGGTCCCTCTAATCCAGCCAGCATCACACCAACAGAGGGCAAGACAATCTATGCACATGAGCCTTTAACTTATATTCCATTGCAATTAGGATTCCACAATTCAATTTTTATTTTTAAAAATAATTTCGATGGGTAATATCGATTGTTTAAGCTTTTGTTTTATTTTTATAATTTCAGATTTTCAGTGACTGGAAACTATGTGGAGCAGACAATTATTTAATGACCGTAGATTTGAAATTCAAAGAGTTAAAGCTTTGTAACTGTTAAACCCTCCTCCCCCAAATTGTCAACATCACATGTCAAAGTATACAAAATAAATATCCTTAAATCAAATGCTAATAAGTTCTCAAATAGCGTTTTTTCTTACTTTGCCTATCAGCAGATTTTATTATCCATGGAAATATTTTTTTATCAGTTTGTGTGTGTACAGTGAAAATGACATTTGCCAATAACAATATAATCCTTCCAAGCCTAATTACAATGCCTATTGATGTTACTTTTTGAAGTCTCTGATAGATTAACAGTTAGTGGAAGGCCCATTGTAAAAAATTATGGGCATCCACCTAAACAATTATTTATTTTACTGCACAACTGATCATGAATGAAACCATTGAATTAGCTAATTTAAAGTTCTCTTAATTAATGCAAGTTCAAAAGCCATGTCAGTCTAGTTCAGCAAAATAAACAAGGAGTCTTGTGGTACTTTTAAAAACTAACACATTTATTTATTGCATGAACTTTCATGGGAAAAAAATCCTACTTTGTCTTCAAGTGTCTGACAAAATGGGATTTTTGCCCATGAAAGCTCATGCTATAAATACATTTTTTAGTCTTTAAAAGTGCCACAGGACTCCTTGTTTTGTTTTAATTAGTACAGTTTTCCTAAAAATGTGGGACTCTTCTCTAAGGGTGTGTCTACACTGGCAACTTAGGTCGACTTAAGGACGCTTAAGTCGACCTACACAAAGCTGCATCCACAATGAGCTTTTATTAAGTCAACTTAAGCGCTTCCTTAAGTGGACTTAATAAAACCACCTCTGAAGGTCGACTTAAGCCTTAAATCAACTTCTTAAGTTGACTTGAAGCCAGTGTGGAGAGGAATAGTGCTAAGTCGACCTTATTAAGTCAACTTAAAGCCAGTGTGGATGGCTATGTCTACTGTTAAGTCAACTTAACAAGGTCGACTTTAAGTCAACTTAACTTTACAAGTGTAGACATAGCCTAAGAGTCTGACAATACAGTTATGGGGTAAGAAGAGCTGAATAACATTCTAGAAGTACAACAGACTCCTGTGGCACTTTTAAAGACTAACAGATTTATTTATTGCATCAGCATTCGTGGGAGAAAATCCCACTTCGTCAGACGCTCTGAAGATGGGAAATTTACAGAATGGGAGGAAATTAAATGCAGGGGAGTGTATGACATATGATCAGGTCAGGCTATAACAGCAAATCAAAATAGGTGTTAGGATTCAGACACTGGGGAACAGCACATAGAGGAAGGTGAGGTCAAATCACCTGTTGTAATGGGAGAAAAATCCATAGTCCCTGTTTAAGCCCAAGACAACTGAGTCAAATTTACATATAAACAGGGACTATGGATTATTCTCTTATTACAATAGGTGATTTGACCTCACCTTCCTCTAGGTGCTGTTCCCCAGTGTTTGAATCCTAACACCTATTTTGATTTGCTGTTACAGCCTGACCTGATCCTATGTCATACACTCCCCTGCATTTAATTTCCTTCCATTCTGTAAATTTCCCATTTTCAAAGCGTCTGACAAAGTGGAATTTTCTCCCACAAAAGCTCATGCGATAAATAAATCTTTTAGTCTTTAAAAGTGCCACAGAACTCTGTTGTTTTTCTACAATAGACTAACACGGCTACCCCTTTGGAATTCTAGAAGTAGCTACTCAGAAGAAAGAAAAGGGAATGTTACTCATCCCACATTAAAACAAGCACCCATATTTGAGGCTCCCCAGCTAATCATTCAGAAAAGCTTAATACCAGCTCCCCATTACTTTGGTTCCCACCAGAATTAACTTTTGCTTGCGGACAATCCTATTATTAGAATAAATTAAAGGCAATTGGAATTGTATTGTTCATGGAATCATATGGGCCTGAAGTAGGGCAGGTAATCTATCTCCCTCTATAAGGACAGGGTTGATTTCAATATAACGAAAGTAACCCTAATAGATGGGTGTCCAGTCCAGTCAGGTATTTAATCAATAATGTCAATTTCACAGCCTCCAAGCTTGTACCAGCCTGCCCAGAGTACCCTCTTTCTTTTGGCTCAAGCCATTAGTGAGCCTTCTGTCCTCTTTGATTCAAGGGAAGACTTGATCACCTCTCTGTTTATAATATCCAGCTATATCCTGTACTTCTAGGCATATAGTTAAATGAGCCGAGTTTTCCCAGAAATCTGGCCTCTCTCAGACAAACAGTGCAGTGAAAAAACAGAGTAAGCTTTGAAATGAACACATTAGTGTTTAAACCAGTGTCCTGGGTTTTTATTCTTCTCTTCCTGAGTTGATGCAGCATCCCCTCTCTAGGAAATGTTTCCCCTCTTGATAGTCCTCAAGAAAAAGGAGAAAGACTGTAACTACAGAGTCTTCCACCTCATTCATTCACTGGGTAACTTGATTTTCCTGTTCTACTTACACATAGGCTTCAGATATTTTTATTATGTCTACACTGCAGTTAGACACCTGCAGCCAGCTTGTGTGAGCTGATTTGGGATTGAGGTCTCAGATTAGGAGGCTGTTTAATTGCAGTGTAGAAGTTTCAGCTTGGGCTACAGATGGAGCGCTGGGATGCTCCCACCACACAGAGCTAGCGCTTAAGTTCCAGCTCACGCCCAAAAGTCTACACTGCAATTAACCAGTCCTGCAAAGCTGAGTCAGCTGGCACAGGCCAGCTATGGGTTTTTAATTGCAATCTAGACATACCCAAGGTGCCCAACTTCCTGCTTCAGAATAGGACAACTACCGATTGCTCCCAACATGCCCGTTTTTCATTCCTTCTTTGGTTGAATACACTTGTCGTACCTATGCTCTGTCTAGTTATATATTTACTTAGATCATGAGCTCTTTGAGGAATGTGCCATCTTTTTGTTAGTGTGTTAGCACCTCAGTTAGCAGTCCTGGTCCATGACTGGGTCTCCTACATACTTCCACAATTTGAACAAATCAGAATAAGTCACAGTCTCTGGGAGACACCCCCTACAACCAATTTTTTTTTCATAAAATTGTCACTTTTTGGTTAAAATTCTCAAAGTATCATGGCCTATCAGGCTTGTGAGGATTTTACTTCATTCAGACATTTTCCAAATCTGGCCTGCTAATAAATTTCAGCAGGCTCCAGAAATACCACAATAATTCTTGCGTGATTTTTAGCTACCGTCTATGAAAATTGGGCACTTGATAACAGAAACCTTTCTCTCTGCCTCCTTTCTCTGTGCCTCTCTTTCCTTTCACCCCTAGTTTCAGATGCAATGTTAATATGCCTCGCAACACACATATAAGCCAGGGGCATAGCCAGCCCCTAGTTTCTGATCGGGCCCCTGCATCTGCAGGGTGGGCCTGGCCAAGGGCAGCTTCCAGCCATGTGACCAGAAGCTGCCCCAAGATGCTCCAGTTGCTAGGTAACAAGTGGACCTGTGGGAGGGGGCGGAAGTGGGCATCTCTGCTCCGCTCATCATGGCTGTGGCTGCCAGCTGATGGCCAGCCCTGAAGCCAGGGCGGCAAAGTTCGCGCCGCTGCCAGACACCTTGGTGGGCGGGCCTCACCTCGAAGTGGGTGGGCCAGGGCCCACCCACGGATATGCCCCAGTGCAAGCCCCATTTTTCAGCTGAGAAGCAAAGGGATTCTCTATTACTATTGCAGAGATAAGTACTCAAAGCACAGTATCTGTTTGAACAGTAAAAGCAGTAAAGAACCTAGTTGTCTATTACAGAGGACCATGAGGTTAGTGAGACTGTGAGATTTGAAGCTGGCCCAGCTGGTACCCCAAAGGGTGCAGGTGGGAAGGAAAGAGATTGACTAGCTGCCTGCCTGAGCTGAGAATCTCTGGATGAGTCCAGGAGCGAAATGGTTTCAACATATGCCGTTTTCCTCAGTGCTTGACAACTGATTAATGGTAGGACGCATCTGGGGTGAATTAGCTGCCAGCAAAGCAAGATCTCCCCCAGTAGATGGCACTGTCACCTCAACGTACCATGAATATTACCTCCTGCTAGTGACACGATTTCTCCTCCACTTTGAACACCAGTTTTGCTTTGAAACACATCTCGTCACCCATGGAAGAAAGCTGATCCCAACCATGATATAGAAGCAGATAGGAATCTAAACACTGCCCTCTTCCTCTCACAGTATTGCTAATTTCGGAGGAGTTCCTTAAAGAAACTAAATGACCCGGTGCCTCTACTGTAACCATTGTAGTGACAGCTGGTTAAATGTAACACATTTTGCTAACTCTTTTATGCAGTTTGCAGGGAGGCTTGTGAACCTTTCTCTGTCCGCAAAGCTTCGTTTCTTGCCCTTCAAGGGGGACAATGGCACACATAGAGAGAGGAGGCACATCACACATGTTAGCTCGAGGTATGTTGGTTGTTAGTGTCTGCAAAATGGGTTGCAGATGTTTATTAAGCAACAGAGCCTGTATTATTATAACCCTGGTCTAGCCATTAGATGGTGGTATTTCTGAATCTGAGCCTAACTCCCTTTGACTTTTTGGACAGGAAGTGGCAGCAATAAAAAGCACCAAAACGTAACTTAGTCCTGCTGTGTGTTACTAAAGTGTTGTGACAACAGAAGCTGATCCCTGCTGTGGAACGTGTGCACCTCCACAGCACAGAAGATGAAATAGCCAGATCATCAGCTGCTTCCACAGATCTCAATAGGTGATTGTTAAAAGGGAGATCTCAATGAGTGTGGCTGGAACTAGCAGCATTCCTTTACGGGTTTAATTTTTGGTCCAATGTTATTTAATAGGTATGCTAAAGATCTGTTCCAGGTCAAACAGGAATTATTTCAGGGAAGTTCTATGGTGTGCGTTACACAGGAGGTCAAATGACATCAATCACCACGGTCTCTTCTGGCCTTGGAATTTTGAAATCTATGAAGAGTGATATAATTGAATGATTACTGTTAAATGTGTCAGAAATTCCCAAGAGCTTTAGAGTATTGTTAATGCCAGTACTGAAAAGTCAGCTCCTTATTTTAAAAAAAAAAGTTAAAGCTTAGTATCATGTTATGAGGGCTGTGGAGTGATGCTGATGAGAGGAATGAGTTTTGAGTGCTGGATGGGAAGCCAGACATTGGGCATTTCTCCCACCTCTAGTGCCAGGAAAGACCCAATCTAAGGCTGAGATTAAAAGCAGGCCATAAGATCACTTTAGAGAATGATGTATATTTTATACAAAAAGTCTAAAACATTTCTCCAGGATAGGAGCCCTCAAGAGTCATGTGGCATTTCGGTAAGAAAAGCATCATAAATCTAAAGAAAGCAGAAGTGGGGAAGTTAGGTAAACACATAACTCTAAAAGTAGAGGTGTAGCTGGGATTCGCCAAAGTGGTCCTTGTTGAACTATGTCAGTAGCTGATACCAGATGGTGACTTTCTTTGTGTTGAAACTAGTACCCAACACAGTGATTACCATGACAGTTTCCAGCTGTATCCTGAGTAGAGATCATGCTGGTGACCCTAAAGATGGAAGACATAAATAATTCAAAGATAGACAATAGGCGGGGATTGGAACAGTATCACTGACTACTACTCCAACAGATCTACCTCCAGGCAGAAAACATCCCTTTAATAGCACTCTACAGACACAGGCATCTATGAAATAAAGATTAAGTTAAAAGATTCTTGGAAAATCCATAATCCCATTGGATGTGACTACTGTTGCTAAATAATCCAACAAGTCTATGCTAGAAGAAACCACCATCTGGTTTTACAATGCATAGTTTCTGTACATCATTCTTCACCAGTCCATTCAATTGTGATTTCAGATCATTTCCCCACCTTAGCCACTGTGGCACTAAGGCCATGTCTACACTGAAAATTCTGTGTTGATCAGGATCAATTGAGCAGCCAGTATAGACCCACTTAATCAATCCCAGAAGTTCTCTCCCATCGATGCAGTAATTCCACCCCTCCAAGTGGAGTAATGCTGTGTCAATGAGAGAGCATTGCTGGTTGATGCTGCAGAGTGAAAACAGTGTGGTAAGTCAAAGTAACTAAGTTGACGGGAGATATGCATTCTGCCGCACACAGATTGCATATCTTCCATCGACTTAGCCCCGCAGTGTAGACCAACCTACGTGTCACCAAAACAAAAGCCAGATTTTAGAGACTTCCATTTTATACAGCTGGTCAAAATTTTTCCATCAAAATATTTGATGGAAGGTGGTTTTGGGGCTAAACAGAAATTGTCCCAAAAAAGTCCATTATAATAAAACATGTTAATTTTTGTCCAAAAACTAAAACTGAAAATTTTAGTTTTGGGTAATCTACGATGCAGTTTCTATCTGAGAAACCATCGTTCGGTTAGAGTGTGTTTATGCCGGCAATTGCTCTAAGAGTCTCCAACAAAGCCACAATTTGGTTTCTCTGACGATGACTGAGGTTCATAGTCTGCAGAAGATTCTGCAGTATGGCAAGAGGATATGACAGGTTATTGCTCCATGAGACATCAGATAGGTTAGCTCAATTGGAGTTTATTAGTCAAAGACTGCTCAGGAAAAACAGAGAGCTAAATACATACCAATCCATGGATATGTTATAGGCTGCAACTCAAATCCGTTCCAAAGAATAGGAGCTCATTTCAGCATATTTGTACATCTCTTCTTTACAATAAACAAAAAAGTTTCCCAAATTTCATTTAACACAACTTTTTCTTCTCTTTCCTTATTTTGATTCTGTACCTGTTTTCCAGGATACAGAGACATCTGTGTCAATTATTTCTAGCACCTGCTCCACTGTATTTCTAACATTTTATCTAGTTAAAGATACCTGTCCTAACTATCCCAATAATCCACAGAAGATAACCAACACTGTTTACAGATGGCATCACTTCTGAATGTGTCTACATACATAAATGACAAGGATTACAGACAATTTGCTGTAAGTTTAGGATGAATGCACAGCACACTGGGAGTCTGGTTCATGATTAGGATAAGTGCAGAAAATACAAAGCCTTCTAGAAGTATGTAATATTGGCTAACAATATTGTGGCTCACAGGTACTATCTACCAAGAGAGAGCTACATCATCTCTCTTCTTGATCTCTTTCCTTTCTTCTACCTCCTGTCTGCCTTCTTCTCCTTTCTTAGTTATGTCAAGCTATGGCAGACGTGATTCTTTGTTTACAGCATTGTCGCTGTCATGTTGGTCCCAGGGTATATGGGAAACAATCTGGGTGAGATAGTGTCTTTTGTTGGACTGACTGATGACTGACTGTGCAAGCGCGAAAGCCTGTCTCTTTCAAACAGAAATTGGCCCAATAAAGATATTACCCCACCAACTTTGTCTCTCTAATGATTCTTTGTGTAATTTATGGTGGTAATACAGAGTAAGGGCATTGATAGAGGTCCCCACACAGAGACAACAGGTTGGGTAAGCTGGTTGGCTGGGTAAGAGATGGTTTTAGTTGTGGACCACCGCTCATTCTGGCTACTTCTATAATATTATTAACCATCCTAAGGTTGGAAGAGCACATTTCTAAGCTGCTGTACTTTTCCTCAGGGGTGTTTTTGCACGTGTACGAAGAGAAGATCTTCATGATATGCTAGATGCTTTTTTCTTTTCCCCATCTATGTGTGTATGATAGCTAAATATGGAGCCCTCTTACCACTGGGGCTTTAAGAGGGTCCAAACTGGATCTTCAATCAAAACCAGACCTAGGAGAGGAAGACCGGGGGATTAGAGAGGAGCATGACTCAGTGAAACATTTATGTGATGAAGATGAAAGAAATCCTCAGGTCACTGGACTACAGGCACTAGTCCAGCACCTGTAATACTCTCATTTCACGGACCCTGACTAGCAGGTCTCTATTTCCTCTGTTTGGTTAAGAAGTTCGGGTTGCTTTCATTTCAGCACTGCAAATTTCAACACTGGCTTCTTTATTCTGAAAGTCATACAGTTGTCAGCACCAGCAGATCAACTGGAAAGTAGTGCCTGAAGCATCAACCAAGCTTATGGTAACCTTGTCCTTTCATCCAACCCCCTCACCTTGTTTGCTGATATAACTCATTGATATCTGTCACTAAATTTTCCCAAGAGTTGTCTGCAGAAGCTGTGATCCACTGCTCTGCACTTTATCCTAATGCTCCAGTGTAGTGCTTTGCTAGTTGGAGGTGGTTCTTCAATAACACAGTTCATGGAAACTAGCCAGAAGTGGTAACGAAGGGACACCATTTTGTTTAGTATCTCCAGAAGGAAATAATTTTCCCTTAAAGAACATCCTGCACTTGTATGAGAAGATAAAAACAGCCATACTGGGTCAGATCAATGGTCCATTTAGTCCAGTATCCTGTCTTCTGACAGTGGCCAATGCCAGGTGCATCAGAGGGAATGAATAGAAAAGGTCATCATCAAGTGAGCCATTCCATTGGCCAATTCCTGACTCTGGCAAATAGCAATCACTGCCCATCTTGGGTAGTAGCCACTAATGGACCTGTCCTCCATGCACTTACATTCTAGTCTTGACCTTTACAACATCCTCTGGCAAGTTGTTCCACAAGTTGATTTGGTCATTTAAAACCTGCTTCCTATTAATTTTATTTGGTGACCCTGGTTTTTGTGTTATGAAAAGGAGTAAATAACACTTTCTTATTTATTTTCTCCTCACCAGTCATAACTTTATAGAACTCCATCATATCCCCCCTTTGTCATCTCTTTTCCAAGATGAAAACTCCCAGTCTTATTAATGTCTCCTCACATGGAAGCTTTTCCATACCCATAATTGTTTTAGTTGCCTTTTTCTCTACCTTTTCCAATGCCACTCTCTCTTTTTAGAGAGGAGGCAACCAGATCTGCACACAATATTCAAGATGTAGGTATACCATAAATTTATAAAAAGGCAATACAGTATTTTCTGTCCTGTTATCTATCCCTTTCCTAATGAGTCCCAACATTCTGCTAGCTTTTTGACTGCTGCTGCATACAGATGTTTTCAGAGACCTATCCACAATGACTCCAAGCTGTCTTTCTTGACTGGTAACAGCTTTATAATTTGGGGTATATGTTTGCATCCAACCTCTTTTATGGTGTATTTTAAAAGTTCCATGCAGCTTGCAGGTATTTCAGTTTTGGCACTAACGAGAATCCTGTGGCACCTTAAAGACTAACAGATTTCTTTGGGCATAAGCTTTCATGGGCCGCAACCCACTTCATCAGATGGGCTGCAGCCCACGAAAGCTTATGCCTAAAAAAATTTGTTAGTCTTTAAGGTGCCACAGGACTCTCGTTGTTTTTGCTGTATACAGACTAACACGGCTCCCCCCCCCCCCCCCAGAACTTGTCACTTTTGGCACTGTATCTTTTATTTTCTGTTGAACCAATCTCCTCAATTTTGTGTGGTTCCCATTTCTAAAATTAAAAGCTTTGCATAGTGGGCGGCTTTGGTGCCTACCCCCAAGGATGTTAATTTTTATCATATTATCACTATTAGCAAGCTGTTCAGCTATATTCATCTCTTGGACTAGATCCTGTTCCCCACTTAGGACTAAATCAAGAATTGCCTCTCCTCTTGTGGGTTCCAGGACTAGTTGCTCCAAGACACAGTCATATAAGGTGTCAAGAAACTTTCTCACTGTCTTCTGTCCTGAGGTGACACATACCCTATCAATAAGGGGATAGTTGAAATCCACCACCGTTACTGAGTGTTTTTTACTTTTATAGCTTCTCTAATCTCCTTGGGCATTTCACAGTCACTATCATTATTCTGGTCAGGTGGTTAGCAGGGTAACCCTATTACTATATTCTTATGATTAAAGCATGAAATTACTATCCATAGAGATTCTATGGCACAGTTTACTCAAATTAATATGTTTATTTGACTGTCCTTAAAGGAAAAGGCTGTTCCTGGTTTGAGCAATGGAAATCAGGCCCCACCTCCAGAGGAGGCTCCTGTCGTTGAGAGCACCTTGGGGCAGTTTTCCGTGTATTGTTTCCTCCGTAATCTGTCACCAACTCATTGCACTCCTGATCCTCATCCTAAACCCTGTAGGACAATATTGGTCTCACATGACATGGTCCCTCACTGCACACTGATCCCCTAAGATTCATGCCTCCCATATGATCCCACATGATCCAGCCCCTTGGTACACAGCGTCTTTTTGCTCCATGATCATCCCATAAAAATCCAGGCTCCTCCATGGGATGTTTACCCAGACGGTGATATTATGGGCAAAAAAGGAATTTTCTTTCCCAGTTGTTTGAACACGCTGGTTGGTCTGCAGCATTACAAGCATCTCCTCAGTAAAGCGGGGTTGGGATGGGGGGAGGACTGATTGCCCTTAAACAAACAGAGGTTGGATTCTTCAATTAAACGGTCTCCCCGTGCTGGGACACTGTCACTTACCATCTAGTCTTTATGCTTCCCTGAATGGAGCAGGTGCAGGCTCTTTAGGTGTGCCTGGCTGGATACCAGGAACTTCTGAGTAGATTCCTGCCCTTTTTTAGAGTTGAGAGCATGGTAAGCAGAGTGACGAATTAACAAGCTACATTTCCATCATATTGAAAGAGTGAGCATGGATTGCTGCTTCAGAGTCAGGAATGCTGCTGGATCAGAGAGTTTTCTCTAGCGACTTCTGACATACCTACCAGGTAGGAGACCAACTGGTTGTGATGGATAATTGTGTGTCACCACCAAGGAGTTCCTCAAGGATGGATCCTACAGCCCATGTGGCTCAATGTCTCTAGAGAGCATCCTGGAGAGGTAGGCCTAGAGAATCATCAGAAGATCAACATTATTCCATTCCGGTCCCTAAACTCTGATAACTTCTCCTCTGTCTTGGAGGAGGCCTGAATGATACTGTTGTCTAGGTGTGCTAGAACTCCCTCATTCTCTGCACTGGGACTAGAGGAAAGGTGGTCTCATCAGCCAGATTCTGTTCTATGACTCAGGACATCAGAATGCATACTGTGAGACCTTCAGCAAATCACTTATTCTTTGTGTGCCCATCTATAAAATGGGGATAATTATAAATCCTTCCTCACAAGGCAGTTGTGAGGATAAATACATTAGTGGTTGTGAGGTGCACCAAATCTCCAGTAATGAAAGCCATGTAAGTAGAAAAGCTAGCTAGCTAACTAATGCAAAAGAGAAAGTATTTATCGTGGAATATACACAGCAATGTTTGGAGTCCCAGGAAAGACTTATAGCAATAATTTAAATTGCTTTCTGTTTATTATCACATGATGTCAGAGCTCACGATCTCATGCTTGTTAATAAATGTGTTGAAATGTCTTGTTATAGTTGTCTTTCACTGTCATTCTACTTTCATCACACTTTTAAAATAGAAAAATCAATAAGGAGTAAATTGTCAAAAAACAGTGAGTCTACCTGTTTGTAACAGCCAGTTTGGAATATGCTACATGTTGTTAGAATTCTGCTGGTGTAGGAAATAGGTCTAACTGTTAGAGACCTAGTTTGCCAAGAAATTGAATTTCTGCGGCCTCTTTTGTACCCAGAGGGAACTGCACATGTAATCTTTGGGTGAGCTAGAGTTTACCTCATTGCCTTTCTCCACAGCCTTAAAAGAAATAAACCCCAACTCCTATGGAGAAGCAGCTGGAGACCCAAGATGCAGCCTTTAAGGACTCACAGCAAAGATTGCTCAGTTACCCTCCCCACATTTAAGTGCTAATAAGAAAAAAAACTAATGAGCTTTATCAAGTACTAACTTTATATATTTTATGATAAAAGAAACAAAATAATAATTACTATATATTTATAACGTTATGTGGCTATTTTGTAAATCCATATTCACCATTTTCACAGCTTTCTTTTCCACAATGCATAAACAAAAAAACCAAAATGAATTTAAAAAGAGCAGTCCCCATAGAAACACTGTGAGAAGAAACTTAAGAGTCCCCCAAGTTTAGATGGAGCTCACATGAGTCTCAGTTACAGTCTCTGTCAGTGCTTTTTCTGGGATGGTACTCAGGGGTACTGAGTACCGGCACTTTTTCTTCACAGCCATGCGGCCCCAGTTGAAAGAAACAGCTCCCTCTTCTTTGTAGGAATCTTCAGCAGAAATCCATACAGACTCTTCCTCTTCTGCTGGAACCGCCAGCCAGTCAGCTTTCTGATTAACCAGCACTCAGCCACATATATATCTGAAGAAACTTTGCTGCAAAAGGCTCCAGAGTAGGGAGAAAACATCTTGCTGTCTGCTCCTGGCTCAGCTTCTCCACATTACACACTGAGCACATGGGCTCTTCTCTCTCAATGCAACTGCCCTGGCTGCTACTCTCATGGCATCTGGTTGGGGCTGGCCCCGACCAGTGCAGCAGAAGGGAACCTTGTGGAGCATGCTCAAAGCTACCACATCTATTTCCAGAAACTTCTGGTTGGAGGCAGCTAAATCTGCCTGACAACAGTAACCAATGTTCCCTCTAAGGTTTGGCGGCTTGTGTGCAAAATTTTCAAGCCGCGTGCAAAACTTTTTCTGAATAAAATTTTTGTGCAAACTCACACGACAGAAATTATAGGCATTAATTGAAGTTAAAGTAATTGTAAATAGAATTAATTAATTGTGTTTAATTGAATTTGAATGAATTTTGAATTGAAATTTAATTTTTAGAAAGGTTTTTATTTAAAATTAATTTTTTAAAAGTTTTTTTTAAAAAAGGAAGGAAAAAAAGAAGGGAGGAAGGAAGGAAGAGAGAAAAAGAGAGAAGAAAGGAAGAGAGAGAGAAAAAGGAAGGAAGAGAAAAAGAAAGAGAAGGAAAGAAGAGGAAAGAAGGAAGAGGAAGAAAAGAAGAGAAAGAAAGAAAAAAGAAGGAAAGAAAAAGGAAGACAAAGAAGGAAAAAAGAGAAAGGAAGAGAAAGAGGAAGAAAGAAAAAAGAAGGAAGGCAAAGAAGAGAAAGAAGGAAAGAAAAAGGAAAGCAAAGGAGAGAAAGAAGGAAAGAAAAAGGGAGAAAGAAAAAAGAGAGAAGGAAGGGAGAGAAAGAAGGAAGGAAGAGAAAGGGAGAGAAAGAAGGAAAGAAGAGAAAGAAGAAAGGAAAAGAAGAAAAGAAGAAAGTAGAAGGAAAGAAGAGAAGGAAGAGAAAGGAAGGAAGCAAAGAAAGAGAAAGAAGGAAAGAAAGAAAGAAAGAAAAAAGAGAAGGAAGAGAAAGGAAGGAAGGAAGCAAAGAAAGAGAGAAAGAAGGAAAGAAGAGGAAACAGGAAGAGAAAGAAGGAGGAAGAAAGAGGAAAGAAAGAAAGAAAAAAGAAGGAAGAGAAGAAAAAGAAAAGAAAGAAGAGAAAGAAAAAAAGGAAAGAAAAAGGAAGACAAATAAGGAAAAGAGAAAGAAAGAAGCAAGCCAAGGCCACCGGCGGGGGAGGACCCTACCACGGCCCTGGGAAGCCGCCGGTGGGGGGGGAGCATATCCCAGCCCCGGAGGCTGATCCCGGCCCGGTGCTGGGAGGCCGAGGCCGTGGATTAGCCTTAGCCCGGCCCCGGCAAGGAGGCAGACGGCGGGTGGGAGCCCGGGAGCCCGCCGCGGCCGCAGCCACCCCTCTGGCCCGGCCGCATGGGGCAGGCAAGCAGGCCCGTGCTCCTGACCCTAGCCTGAGCCTGCCTGTCCCTCCCTGGGGGCAGGGAGGGCCAGCCCAGAGGCCGGGTGCAGCCGGGTGTGCCGCGGCAAAGCCGCGGCCCCGGGGGTTGGAAGGAGCAGCGGGGGCTGCCGGGCTGCGCGGGGGTCCCTCACTGCTGCGCGGGGGGTGCGACGGCCGCTGCACGGCCACGCGCCCGCGCAGCTTAGAGGGAACACTGACAGTAACCCAGCTCCAGTAGGTGTCTTAAAGAGAGACCCTTCATTAGGTGTATGGGTTACACACAGAGAGCATTTTTGTAGATGTAGCAAACCTTGGTGAGTTTGGGCTTCCGATTTGGAAGACAAAATAGCCTCCCAACCCTTCTCCCAATCAAGCTTGGAATGATCTAGTTCCTGCTACTACAGGGTTTGCAGAAGGTTCACACAGAGGAAAGTTTCTCCAACACTATACAGCAGCTGTGTAACCCACCTGCCAGGTGAAGTCGGTAGCAAGAAGGGCTGGGTTCGATATCTGGGGGTTCCTCTTAGCACTGCAACACAGAACCAGGCCAAGCCCCCACCCACTAATCTGAGAAAATTTACTACCAGCTCTGGGGGGCCTGTAGGAGACAATACTTCCCCACTCACAAAGATTGAGTCTGCGGATCACAAAGACAACTTTTATTACAAGGGAACAGAGCATTCATTTGGGAAAACACCACAACCACATTAAAAAATTATGCGATCCTAAGCCAACCTGACCCCATAGAGATTTGGATAGTGTCCTTTGCCTCGTTTCCCCCACTGGGCTGTGGTAAAGTCTGACACACTAGTGTGCTGTTAGCACATCACTACCCTCTTCCTTCACTGCACCTCACTCACAGCTGGCTGTTCTTGGTCAGCAAAGACCCAACATGCAGAGGTATGGTCATGTGAGTTCACATCCTGTTCCCAGGGAGGAGAGGGGAAGCATTGAGCAATACCTCAGCTATGGCTGACACCTCTGCAACTGACTCACTCTGCTGTTGCTGACCGCTGCTGTCCCAGTTCCCTCTGCTGTGGTCATTCACACTGGCCCTGCTCTTGTTCTTCGGCAGCCATCCTTTGCAATGCCACCTTTTGAGGGTCCACCACTTACCCCAGACCTCAGTGATTTTGGTGGGTAATGGGGAGCCTGACTAGGAGTGCAAAGTGAGCAGTTTCTTGCACTGCAAGACTGTCCCACACCAGGTTTAAGCAGCTAACTTTGATTATCAGTCATTTCAAGTCTAGCAACTGAGTCTCATCAGCTCCTATTTAAAGTGGAGCGGGTCAAGTGGCGCTTAGGACTCTCAGGTGAAGCCCCCTCCCTCACCTAAGAACACCTTTCTCTTTTCTCTGGGATTTGGCATCCCTGCCTCTGGTTAGCATGTGCAGTTCAGTTTAGGGCGATAGCTTCAATCAGGGTGTGTTAAGCACAGTTCCTGCTGCTCTTTACTCATACTATAAAGGACAACAACATTTCCATTTCCCCTGAATTTTTACCCAGACTAAGGTTAAAGTTATCCAATACCCAGGCTAAGGAAAGAGTTTCTTTACATCTGGGTATAATGTTTAAATTATCCGAAAGTACAATGTTTGGTTTAAAAGTAATAAAATCCATATCATGTATAATCTGCAATATCCCAAGTTAGTGTTAATAAATTGAACAATGCAGAAGAGAAGATTGAGGGGGGATTTGATAGCATCCAAATATTCAGGTACATCACTCATTAAAAAAATTATACTAAGAATAGCCTGTGAAAACCAAATATAGGAATGAGTGTAGGTTGTCCCTCAGTGACTGAGAATTTTAGGATAGATTGTCCATCAGTGCCAGTCTGGCTAGTCCTTTTGGGGTTTGCCACACCATTCTCATCGGCAAGTTAAGGAAGTATGGGCTGGATGAGTGGACTGTAAGGTGCATAGAAAACTGGCTAGATCAATGGGCTCAGTGGGTAGGAGTCAATGGCTCAATGTCTATTTGGCAACCAGTAACAAGTGGAGTACTCCAGGGGTTGGTCCTGGGGCCAGCTCTGTTCAACATCTTCATTAATGATCTGGATGATGGGATAGTAAGCCATCAAGCACAACCCTTAGTAAGTTCGCAGATGACAACAAGCTGGGGGGGAATGGTAGACACACTGGAGGGCAGGGACAGGATTCAGGGAGACTTAGACAAATTGGAACACTGGGCCAAAAAAAATCTCATGAGGTTCAACAAAGACAAGTACAAAGTCCTGCACTTAGGACGGAAAAATCCCATGCACTGCTACAGGCTGGGGACCGATCGGCTAAGTAGCAGCACTGTAAAAAAGGACCTGGGGGTTATGGTGGACGAGAAGCTGGGTATGAGCCAACAGTGTGCTCTTGTTGCCAAAAAGGGCAATGGCGTATTGGACTGCATCAGTGGGAGTGTTGCCAGTAGATCGAGGGATGTGATTCTTCCCCTCTATTTGGCACTGGTCAGGCCGCATCTGGAATACTGTGTCCAGTTTTGGGCTCCCCACTACAGAAAGGATGTGGACAAATTAGAAAGAGTCCAGCGTAGGGCAACAAAAATGATGAGGGGGCTGGGGCACATGACTTACAAGGAGAGACTGAAGGAACTAGGCTTATTTAGTCTACAGAAGAGAAGACTGAGGGGAGATTTGATAGCAACTTTCAACTACTTGAAGGGGTGCTCCAAAGAGGAGGGAGCTAGGCTGTTCTCGAGGGTAACAGAGGACAGAACAAGGAGCAATGGTTTCAAATTACAGCAGGGGAGGTCGAGGTTGGATATTAGGAGAAACTTTCTCACTAGGAGGGTGGTGAAGCATTGGAATGGGCTACCTAGGGAGGTGGTGGAATCTCCATCTTTGGAAACGTTTAAGGCCCAGTTAGACAAAACCCTGGCTGGGATGATTTAGTGGGAGTGGTCCTGCTTTCAGCAGGGGGTTGGACTAGATGACCTCATGAGGTCCCTTCCAACACTAAGATTCTATGATTCTGTGATTCTAAGTATAGATGGTGCAGCCAACAATATAACAGTGAGTGACAGGCGTCAGTCAATAAACCTGTATACCTTGAGAAGCACCCAAGGACGAGGTAGTGGAACCCACCTGGGTGAAGGAAATGTCCCCAGAAAAGTGGATGAAGCAGAATCTTGTTGGCCACCTGTACCAACATTATTGGGACCACACCTATTAGAAAAGGTGCAGTTGTGGACATGATACGGCAGGTGCTTCCTTCAGCTCGGAGTGGTGTTCCAGCTAGAAGCTCCTAGAAGTTGCAGCAGGTCTATCCTAATTCTCTTGACCTCCATCTGGCCATTGGAGTTCTACAGTCTCTGCAGAGAGAATGAGAAGGTGGAGAGCCTATGGCAACCCCTTCCTTCTTTCTTTTGCCTAGGTGTACACATTGAAGGGTTGTGCTCGATGACTACTCACCTGGCGGGGAAGGACCCAGGCATCAGCAGCAGCTCAGATGTTCAAGCAACGCTATTTAGGGGGTGGCCTGGTTGCCTCAATTTAAGGCAGTCCCTAGAATAGGTTGGCTAAAAAAGCTCTCTTCCAGCTTTCTCTTTATTAATCATTAATTAATCATTGTTTGTTGGAATGTTCATACTATGTTAGCCGGACTCGACCTGAAACACCATGAACTTTGGAAATGAGCCAAAACTGGCAGAGAACTACATCAACTGGCGTTGATATTGCAGCCCTCAGTGAGATAAGACTTTCAGAAACTGGGTCACTAGATGAAGTAAACAACCAGTTCTGCAGGTCTGGGAAACCTGAAAATGAATGACGAATGCATGGTATCTGACTTGCTGTCAAGAAGTCTGTCCTTAATGCATGAACCCCTCTGATATTTATTAATGAGAGGATCATGCGGCTGGATGTGAATACAAACTCAGGAGCCCTAACTGTTCTGTCCATCTACGGACAAACATTTGACTAACTCTAAACAAAAGAAAGATGAGTTCTACTCTCACTTGGAACAAATCATCAAGCATGTCCCCATAAGGAACTGACTCATTGTTTTCAGTGATTTCAATGCCTATATGGGTAAAGACTGGGAGCATTGGCCAACACAGCATAAGTTGCCTTAATGAAAATGGTCAGAATGACCTGTAGCTTTTCTCCTCTTGTGAGCGGATAGTCTCAAGTATCTATTTGCTGGCAGCACCATCAACAAGGTCAGATGGAGGCACCCCCATTCTGGACACAAGCATCAATGGCTATGTCTACACTTGTTAATTTAAGTCGACTTAGCATGTCTACACTTACATTTTAAGTCGACTTTGGGGGGACCCTGCAAAATCGATCTAGAGCATCCAGGGACCCTGGCAGGGCATAGGGGCAGGGTGGGCAGGGCTCTGCCCAGCCCTGTGGGGGGATATGCCAGGCTCTCCCTGTGCCACCCCCCCCTGGCAGGGAGGGCAGTGGGGGAGTCCTGGTCTACACTGGCTTAAGTCAACTTTCTAAAGTCAACTTAAGCCAAAAGTCGATTTAAAACAAGGTTTTAAAAAGTCAACTTAATTTTCCTTAAGTCAACTTAAGCAGCTTGCTTAAGTCGACTTAAGGAAAGTGTAGTGTAGACGCAGAGTAAATTAAGTCGACTTAAGCAAGCTTAAGTCGACTTAATTTACAAGTGTAGACGCACCCAATGTGACCACATCCTTATCCATTGCAGAAAGGTACTGCTTGCTCAATCCATGCACAGTACTGCTTC
Source organism: Pelusios castaneus (assembly GCA_007922175.1). Classification (NCBI taxonomy): domain Eukaryota; kingdom Metazoa; phylum Chordata; order Testudines; family Pelomedusidae; genus Pelusios; species Pelusios castaneus. Next base: position 4,216,353 of record ML685799.1, on the reverse strand, counting down.
AAACACTGACCATGCCCTAGTCAAGGCCAAGCTCCAATTACATCTTTAAAAGACCCATCATGGAAAGCCAAAAGGCAAACTTCACCTCGACATCACTAGCATGAAGGAGTCTGACACTTGTGCAAAGTTTCAATGCGCGCTTGAACACGTTTCTGAAAATGGTCAACTTGATTCCCCTGATTCTGACACCTTGTGGGACAATTTTAAGAATAAGACACTGGCTGCTGCCACGTTGTCTTTGGTGCAAGAAAGAAAATGCAATCTGACTGGTTCGCAGCATCTGAACATCTGCTGCTACCATTCCTAGAAAAGAAAAAGCAAGGTTGCTTAACTTTACTTCAACAACCAACTCAGTCCAGAACTCTTATGTTCAAAGGGGCTATGTCTGCAGTCTAGTGAATCACTAGAGAATGTGCCCAGCAATACTGGCCATATCCATACAAGAAGATTCAGAGCTGCTTTAAAACAGGGGACCTCTGTGGTTTCTATAATGGAATCAAAGAAGCAATTGGTCCAATTTGTAAAAAGACAGCAAATCTGAAAGTGAAAGATGGCACCATCTTGTCTGACAGGCCAGAACAACTTGATCGATGGATTACAAAAACGCATGCCGTTAGCTGTGGTACAGTCTTGGCTGCCATTCCCCAGCTTCCAATGATGCAGGAGCTGGACCACATACCAACTCTCGAAGATGTAGAGAAAGCTATCAGAAAGATTGAGCCTGAGAAAATGGCAGGCAATTATCAGATACCTGTGGAGCTCCTCAAGGCAGGAGGGAAAACACTTGCGAGCGACATCCATACACTTCTCTGCACCTGCTGGGAAGAAATCTGTGTACCTCAGGATTGGAAAGATTCAAATATAATGACTTTATACAAAAATAAAGGGGACAGAGAAGACTGCAACAACTACCAAGGGGTATCTCTGCTTAGTGTGGTCATCAAGGGGCTTGGCATGGGTCCCGTTGACAGGACTCCCAGTACCTGCTGAGAGAGTTTGTCCTGAGAGCCAGTGTGGGTTCAGGACTGGTTCCTCCAGGACTGACATGTCCTTCAGAACATATTTTTTGAAAGAAAGAAAGAAAGAAAGAAAGAAAGAAAGAAAGAAAGAAAGAAAGAAAGAAAGAAAGAAAGAAAGAAAAACTATGGAAATAAAACACTATCTGAGTTTAGCATTGATACTGGCATGAAGCAAGGTTTTGATATCTTCTTCTTAATTGTGCTTTTAGAAATAATCATACTGGTGTATTGAACTGAATCAAGGATGAACAGCAACTTGTTTATGCAGGTTTCAGATAGTTCCTGCAACTTTGACTTGAGGCTTGGTCAGACTAGATGATCATATCGGTCCCTTCTGATATTATTGTCTATGAGTGATTTCAGAGCAAATGGCATGTCACCCATCCCACTATTCAGGATCTGTTCTTCACAGATGGCACTGCACTCATCTCTAATTCACCTTATGACTTGCTGATCATGATGAACAAGTTCCCTGATGCCGGTTCAGTATGGTAACCAATCTTAAGAAACCAGGGCATTAACATTCTACCGAAAGTCTACATCAGTAATGAAGCTCTAACAATGTGGATTACTTCTTCTGTCTTGGCTCAACTATGTCACTTAGCCTTGATACAGAACTTTGATGCGAGAATCAACAAAGCTTGTGTCACCTTTTGCAAACTTACCTCATGTATCTGGAACAACAAGCTGCAAACTCTGAATATAAACATGTCCATTTATCAGGCTTCTGTCCTCAGTACCCTCCTTTACTGCTGTGCAAGCTGAGTCATGCACACCAAGCAAGAGCGGAGATTGAACAGCTTTCACCTTCCTGCCTCAGAAAAATCCTTGAAATGACTAGGGACCATCCTGACAGTTGAAAGGAAACACAACAAAGTCAGTCAGTCAATAATGCTTGGCAACAGTTTGGGAGAAGAGACCAATGTGCTTATATAAGGGACCATATGTTGCTCAGTAAATACAATCCTCCAGAAAGGTATTTCAGTTACTTTCCTGACTTCGCTGCTCAACGGCACTCTGACTCATCTCTCCTGGTTTTCGACTGTCCAGTGGTATGTTCCAAATAGATGTCCAACAGCATGATTTGTTGCATTTGAACATAGTGCTGACCGATTCAGCATTCCCACAACACTCACTTATTACTGGGATCTCATGTACCAGGGCTCTGATGATCAGAGCGTCTGTTTGAACCTCATAATCCATAGCTCTCAAGGCACTGGCCAGAATAGTATATTTCTCCACTTTCCAAACTTGGGCATCATGGAAGGCCAGAATCCTGTTCTCAAAAGGAATTGTGATGTCTATCATGGGGATCCTCTTCTGTTCCTCATTAGCAATGGCAATGTTTGGTCACAGTTGACTATCCATTCCAGGAAGAGCGTTGTTCATGGCAACCTTCCCATGAATGGCAGGATGGCCATGACTAGATGATCTTGGGTGGCATTGTAGAGCAACTGGAATGGGTCTTGCAGCTACACAAGACATGGGATAGCATCTCATTGGCATAGCTGCACTTCCTGCATTGCTTGTCCCAATTCCCAAGGCAGGTTGCTCCATTCAGCAGGATACAATGGAGTCTCTACACACCACGTGTACTGCTTTAGATAGAAGAAACAAGCAAATGTATTAAGTACAGAAATATTTTAAGTCATTATAAGTCAGAGGAAAGCAGGTCTGATTTGATCAGAAGCAAGTAAAAGTCAAAACACATTTTAAACTAAGTTTAACACTTTCAGCAGCCTTACAGTCTTAAACCATCCTCCCCGCCAACAAGGCCCTCCCCCTGTGATCAATGCATCGGTTGCTTGACGTTGTTTGCAGATGGGAATAGAAGAGAGAATCAGCTGCCAAACATCTCCCCTTTTCAACATGTTTCTTTGCCCTTCTCTCCAGGTAACAGGTAACAAACAAAGTTTCTTTGCCCTTCTCTCCAGGTAACAAGTAACAAACAATGTTTCTTTGCCCTTCTCTCCAGGGTCAGGAAACAAACAATGTCCATGTATGGCTTTCTCCATGCCCTGAATCACTGTGGTCCTTTGTGGATTCATTTGTTGACACTTGGGTCAGTCCTTTATTTCTGGGATGCTGAGTTGAGTTGTTTTGTGTAAGTCTTAATGAAGTGTGAATTGCCCTTATCTGTCTCAAGAAAAGAGACACACATTTGGGAATATTACATGGTGAAGCCTCATAACCATACACATAACACTGCAACAGACACATTATTATAACAATAATGTTCAGTGTGCCACAAGAATGAAAAAGCATCTTACCTGATATACTTCAATTAAACAATACACAACTACACTATAAAGAGTAAGCACGGTGATGCAGTGTGTCATATCCTCCATTGCCATCTTCACTCTACAGGAGTCACTGTGGGCAGTGGCAGAAAAGATACCAGTTGTTAGGTTAAGAATCTGTTCAATGTTCTTTTTTTCTGAATACAGAAGCACTGGATGTACAGGGAAAAAAAACACTGGATCTGAGAGTTCTCCATGTCATTTATGGAGAACTGACACAGACTACCAGAGATGTGTTTCTCAAATGCTGTGATGTGTTTATCCAACTTTAGCAGAACTCACCCCTTCCTTTTTACACTACTTCCAAGATGTTAAATCTTGGCGCTGGTGATTTTCTTTCTTAATCATTGCATTCTCTTCTTTGCTAATGTTTTCCTCTTCCATCTGTATCCCTCTCATCCATCCAAAATGTAGCTGTTCAGATTATCTTCCTTCCTCATATCTCAGACAATGTCTCCCTTCTACTTGAGTCTCTACACCTAGGGTCAGCAACCTTTTCCAATCCATGTGCCAGTCCCTCCTTCCTGACCCTCAGCTGGTGCCAGCAGCTGCCCAAAAATTCAGTGGCAGCTACAGCTAGAGGGGGTGGGCACTTCCCAGGCATTCAGCTGAAAGGAGCTCGCTGAAAGAAGTCACCCAGAGTGGCTCCTCTCAGTGGCATGCCTGAGGACAGGAGTTCCCAGTCACGCCACAGAGAGAAGCTGCGTGGAGCGGCTCCTCTTGGGGGTCCCCAGGCAACCCACGGAAGAAGCTGCTGAGAATGGCTCCTTTTGATGGCAGCACACTGTGGAGAGGAGCCACCATGGGCAGCTTCTTTAGATGGCATGCCTAAGGCCTGGGCATGGTGGGGATACTCTGTGCCCCAGCTACCCCCAAAAGAAGCCACTTGAAGCGGCTTTCAGCAACAGAAGCAGCAATTTCTGTGGTGCCACAGAGGGTGTTGTGTGCTGCTCTGAATGCTCTCAAGTGCAACTGTCGGCACATGTGCTGGGGGTTGCTCTATCTTTATCTATCTTTTCTTCTTCTGTATTAAGATCAAGGCTCTGCTCTTTACAAGTTCTTCTTAATTCTGACCCTGTTTACATATCACCCCCACCCCCATATTAGCAGGAAGGAGAAATATTTCCATCCTCTGAATGCAACAAATTCTGCCCCTTTAAATAAATATTCAGCTCCAGTGGTTAAATCTGACAGTCATTCAATGTTCCTAGAGGGTGACAGAGAGGAGCATTTCTCAACACCCCGATCCCTCTCCACAGCACTGCTACTTAAAAGCAACCACAGAGAGATGGAGGTGTGGCAGACATTTCCCACCATCTCAAATTTTTGCAGTGCTCTCTCCTTCAAGCAGATGTAGGGCTCATGCATTCTCACACCTGATTCCCCATAGCATTTTGTTTGCATCATGTTAGATATGTTATTCTGGTAGACCTTCTGGCTCAGGTTGTTATATTCTGCCTTGTTACATTCCCCCTGGTAGTTTTAATTAGCTAATTTACTCCTCATGATAATCTCTTTAATGGGTCCCTTGCAAGTGAAAATTGCAACTCACCCAAGAATTATCTGTATTATAGAGGGGAGTGAAAGAGAACTTCTGGTCTCCCAGCTTCACAACACAAGAATGAAGGGACAGTATATGAATGAAACTGAAAAGTGGCAAATCCCAAATGGCTAAAAGATAGTACTTTGTCACTCAATGCCTCATTAGACTGTGGAATTTATTGCCGCACAATATCACTGAGGCCAAGCCTTACCAAGATTCAAAGGGACTGGAAATTTCTATGGATAACAAGAATATCCAGTGTTACACTCATTAATGCTAAGGAAAAAATAATAGGAAGTGTTATAAAGCCATCTATTTCAGGGATTAGCCAATCTCTACTAGGATCTAGGATAAAATTTTTCAGAGGGACAGATTATCTAACTACTTCTGCAAGTTCTCATATCGTTTTCTGAAACATCCTAGACAACAGGATATTAGATGAGGTTGATCATGGGTCGGTCTGTCTGATTTAGTGTGACAAGTCCTAAGGAATGCTTCAGGAAATAAAATATAGACACAGAAGCTATGTCTACACTAGAAAAGTTGTTGACTTTGTTAAGTCGACTTAACTTTTCTAGTGTAGACATAGCCCCTTCTTGACCTTATTAAGTCGACTTCATGCTTTAAGTCGACTTAATAAGGTCAATTTAGGCTCTAATCCCCATCCACACTGACTTTAAGTTGATTTAAGGAGTCGATTTAAGGCTTAAGACGACCTAAAACGAGGTGTTATTAAGTCGACTTAAGCTTTCCTTAAGTCGACTGAAGGAAATGCTTAAGTCGACTTAATAAAAGCCCAGTGTGGACGCAGCTTTGTTTAGGTCAACTTAGGCCTCCTTAAGTCGACCTAAGTTGCCAGTGTAGACGCACCCAGGGAAAGAAAGACAGTCTGTAAAGCATCTTGTAATCTGGCCCTTTTTTTATAGTTATAGAAGCAAGGCAAATTAATGAGCTGGAACAAGGTGACAGCTAAGTGCTTTCCCTTGTTTTTAGCATGTCGGTGTTCACTGCACCCTCTTCCTTTCCCCTCACAGCTTTGTGCTTTGTATAGAAGGAAGATGATGAGTACAAGTCTATATCTGACAAGAATGAGCAGCATCCATCTTTTTGTTCCTGAAAAACACTGAAGAACTCAGAAAAAAATAAAACCCTTCTACAGGTAACATCCTTGTAAACAGTATTATCTTGATCTACCACATCATCAGACCAGACCACAGGCACGTAAAAGGATGTCTTATCAAAATATCTATAATGGTGACCTTAAAAAGAGCGAACAAGAAATGCTAATGATTTTCTTGTTATTTTAGAAAGGGACTTTTTATTTTCTCCGTTAGAGCAGAGAGCTTCCTGGATCAAAAACAAATGAAGCTGCTACCTCTATATATTAGTTAAAGAACTATTCAGATAAGTTTCTATAATTTCTATTCGGTTTTTCAATTAATGAGAATTAACAAACAAGACTCCTACATAAAGCTTCTAGAGAATTGTGCACGTTCAAGGCCTGCACCCTCATTCAGAAAGACAATGCTCCAATACCCCCACTGAAGAAGATACGGATTATTAGCATCATTTTACAGATGGGGGAAATGAGACAGAGACTTGGTCCAGGGAACACAGCAAGTCAGTGAAAGAGCCAGGTGTCTCTACTCTACTTTGGGCTCATTCTCTCTTAATGGTAGAAGCTGCTTCTTATTTTCAGGTGGTTCCACTTTCTAGTTCCTTCTGCTCCTTTATTACATTCCAGTGTTTATTTTTAATCTTTCAGGAATGTGATCGGGACTGCTTAGTCGTTGGATAGGGCACCTCAGAGGAAAACCTGGGTGCTGCTGGGAGTCATATTGAGGCAATGTCCCTTGTCAATCAATATTGTTGCTAAGTGGGGTTGTGCTCCTGAAAATGCCGTTTCTCAGAGATGATAAAAAAAAACTGAGGCCTGACCATATTTTATCATTATATTTGCCCTGATTCTTTTCACAAGAGAGTGGGTATGACCCCTGTGTCCTGGCCAGCCTCCAGTTGGGGATGATTACAACCTATTTCTCAAAAAAAATCACCTTCTGAATTCAAAAGAACTTTTTCTTAATCCCCCTGCTAAAAACCATTTTATATCGACGCTGGCTCAGACTGATTGGCACTTTCTACTAGGTGAATGATCTTCACCTATAGTGCGCTGGGATCCTTCTTCACTAAATGTTTTAGACAAGTATAACCTATTCTACTAATTCGTATCTCCTTTACCTTCTTACTTCCATCCCAAGGCCACCACACCATGTTCTCTTTTCCCAAGGAAATTACCAAGAGACCGTGGGACTTCATCACAGATCAGACTGAACTCAAGCCTGACGAGTTTCAAACCACTATGCAAACCCACTTTTTGCAAACAAAGCAGAGAGAAAGAAATTCACACTCTAGATATAAGCAGCTGAATCAAAGACTGGAAAAAGTCAAGTTCATTTGAAGTGACTTTTGCAAAACTTAATATCATATCAGGTGGCTACACACGGTGCTATATTTGTGGGCACTTTATAAATAGTATAGACAGCCAGCCAAGCAGGCGAATATTGCCACACTATTATTCTTTTCCACATTTAGATATTGTATTATAACCTTTCTTTCTATGTAGCACATGAACAAATCTACACAGTAAGTTAGGAGTATTTTCCCCGGAAACATTAAAAGATCTGATAAACTATTAATAAATGAGGATAATTGTTGCCTGTGGTATTTATTAGTCACATCAAACATTTTGGGTTTTCCACTCTTGCGCACCCATGGTAACAGCCAATCAGATTTTTTTTAAAAATGCTGTTTTGCATTGATGTGGGCATTGAGAGGGTAGCAGAGTGTCCTTGATTTCAGGCATCCAGCTCTTCTATCTTTTACAGGTTAGGAAATGCCATACAAGCTTAATTTGTCCCCTTTAGTGTCTATTCATTATGGTACAGTGTTTAATGCCATGATTTCATACTATTTTTCCATACAGCCCCTTTCTGTTAATTTCATCACCTTTAATTAACCATGTGTGTGAAATTTGGCTCTGCTTTGGGGAGGTGGTTCCAAAATGAAGCATGCAAACTTTCCGCCAAGGTGGGACATGGCAAGGAAACAGGGGACAGCCACGTGCAAGAGTTCAGTGTAATTCTCAGTCCTCATCTCTCATTTTTCTTGCTGATTTAAAGAGCTGCATTCCTAGCCTCCAAAAGTTGCCCCAGTCAATTCCCCTTGTCTAGGAGCACAAGGGTGCTAAAACAGGGTCTGGCCCTCAAGTGGGAGCTTCCTTAACATTACAACCATTGTCTCCTTAATGTTAAGGAAGCTCCCACCTACAATGGGCCAAAGGGAGGAACCTGATGAGCCATTAAGAACACAATGGTTGTTGACAGCCTCCTGTCTAGGGCTTTCTCCAGAATGACACAAGTTAAAGTATAGATATAACACCCTAACTAACTAACTTCTAATATAAATACAATTCCTAGACATAAACTATATAATCATTCCCAGCAAATTACTACCTTTCTATTGATACCAAACATGACATAGTTCCTATGGATTATAGCATTTATGAGATATCCATAGAAAATAATATCATAAATGCTTCCCTAAATCCAGACAGCGTCACACAGGGCTCTGCCCTGCCCTTTGGGGGGCATGCCAAGCTCCCCCTGTGCCCCCCTCCCCGGCAGGGAGGGCATTGGTGTAGTCCTGGGGTAGCTCTAAATCGACTTAGGGCTACCCCACGTGGTCTAGTTGAAAGGAGGTTTAATAAAGTCGACTTAATTTTAATTAAGTTGACTTTATTTTCCTTGGGTCGACTTAAGCAAGCTGCTTAAGTCGACTTAAGGAAACTGTAGTGTAGACGCAGGGTAAATTAAGTCGACTTAAGCAAGCTTAAGTCGACTTAATTTACAAGTGTAGACGCAGCCTAGGTAACTCATTGCTTCACCACCCTCCTCATGAAAATGTTTTTTGTAATATTCAGCTAGCCCTCCCTGACTGCAACTTGAGCCCATTACATTTTGTTCTGTCATCTTCCATCACTGAGAACAGCCTAGCTCCATCCTCCATGGAACTCCTCTTCAAATAACTGAAGGCTGCTATCAAATTCCTCATCACTCTTCTGTTCTGCAGACTAATCTAGCTTAGTTCCTTCAGACTCTTCTCATAAGTCATGTGCTCCAGCCCCGTAACCATTTTTGTTGCCCTCCGCTGAACTATCTCCAGTTTGTCCACATCCTTCCGGTAGTGGGGGCCCAAAACTGGACACAAAACTCCAAATGAGGCCTCACCAGTGCCAAATAGAGGGAAATAACCACTTCCCTGAATCTGCTGGCTGTCCTCCAACTAGTTCAGCCCAATATGTTGCTCACCATTGTCATCCCCCTCCTGCAATCTGGACTGGTGTGCAGTTGTGCTACTCCAATTCTCTACTCCAGGTCCTTGACTTACCCACTTTGCTGTGTCCTGGGACAGCTCACACCCAGCCACTTGCACGTAATTGGTCCCTCAATCAGTGGAAGAGCACTCTCATTAGCAACTCATGAGATAGCCCCAGCAAACACCCCCAGTCCCAGAGGGACTACCATCTTCTAAGGCTCAGTGCACATCCACTGGGCCTTGCAAGCTCATTTACACTTGTCCGTCAATTTAACAAAGAAATTGATATGCACCAGCTTTGCTCTCAGTGAGGCCTTATACACACTCTCAATTAACATTGCACTGCTTTAGATGAAACAAACGTAAGTTTATTGACTACAGCAGAGGTAGGCAACCCCCGGCACGTGTGCCGATAACGGCACGGGGGCCCATTCAGAACGGCACATGGCACCCTCTGTGGCACCTCGGAAATTGCTGCTTCTACCACTGAAAGCCACTCTAGGTGGCTTATTTTGGGGGTGGCTGGGGCACCGGGTGTCCCTGCCATGTCAATGCCCCAGGCATGCTGCAGAAAGAAACCACCCAGAGCAGCTCCTCTCCAGCTGTGGCCCCCACCACATTTTCAGGCGGCCACTGCTCTTTTTCAGTGGAGAGGCACCAGCTGAGGGTCAAGGAGGAGGGGCCGGCATGGGGGTTGGCAAAGGTTGCCAACCCCTGGACTACAGTAAGATGTGAAGTGAATATAAGTCAAATTAATGTAAAACCAATTGGTTAATGAATCAAGAAAATAATCACAATCAAATCAAAGAAAAACTCGCACTGTTTTCAGTTTCTGTTCTGCTTACCCATAGGCTTGACTACCCAGATCCTTCTCACCCTGTAGATAGGTTACCAGTCCTTAGTGTTGGATAGAGGATAGATTCCCAGGGAAGAACCCTTAGTCAGGGGGGCTTCTTTTTTTTAACCAGCCTCCAGCTTTCTCGACATCCCCTGGGGTCAGGTAATCATTCATGTCTAGCAATGGGCATGATCTTTCCTTCTTGAGCCAAGGTGCTTATACTGCATTGGTCTTGTATGCATGCCTCTGTCAGGTGTGGAAATACAACTCTGTTTCAGTTAGGTTCATAACACAACTGCGTTTCATATCTGTATGTACATATGATGTGGCAGGAAACTTGCTACCATAACAGTAATGTTCAGTATGCCATGTGCATTCCAAAAACACTTTACATGACATACTTAGGCATACACAGCTACACTGGGAGGATGAACACGAAAGATACACAGATCACACCACAAGGGTGTACATGGGGTGCAGCATGTCACAACCTTCTTGCCAACAAGGACACACTGTTGACTCATATCCACCTTCTTGTCCACTGTGATCACCAGGTCGTTTTCTGGAGAACTGCTGTCTAGCCAGTCAGTCAGTCAGTCCCCAGTCTGTAGCAGTGCATGGGATTCTTCCGTTGTCCTCACTAAACCTTTTCAGATTTCTTTTGGCCCAATCCTCCAATTTGTCTAGGTCACTCTGTTTCCTATCCCTACCCTTCAGCTTATCTCTCATTCTCCCAGCTTAGTGTCATCTGTAAACTTACTGAGGGTGCAATTCTCCCCATCACCCAGATCATTAATGAAGACGTTGAACAAAACCAGTCTCGGGACCAGCCCCTGGGGAACTCCTGGAACAGTGTGTTCAAGTGACTATAAATTATTGCATCTCAAATGTTTTCACAGAGTGAACATTTCTGAAGAGATCCTCTTGAGACCATCTCCCATCTCACCCTCAATCTCAGACCCATGCTGTCCTTGAGGCAATTATGGTGCTTGATTACACAAAAGAGTAACATTAGGAGAGCATTAAAGAGAAGAGACAAGCAAACGAAAACTCATTTGAATGCAAAGGATGCTGCCAACCAGTTACATCACCCATTTTCTATATGTTCTGTAATTTCTTCTATCTGGATCTATGATTCCATTTATTAGCATCAAACCTCCTATCACAGTCCACAGGCCTAAGTGCTTTATTGCCCCTGGCTTAGTTCTGCTATCCGATGTATTTCCTACACCTTGAGTTGCAGTGTCATTATCATATTTGATCACAGAGGAATTTGTATGAAGAAACATTGGAAAGAGAAATCCATGAAGCAGTGACAAAAGTTGGAGAGGAGGTTGTGTTTTTATAGTGAAGATGTCAAAAATGAGTTTGGTACTCTCAAACCACTGGCTACACAGGAAGTTTCACTGCTTAAAGCCATAGATGATTCACTGAAAAACAAAAAGCAGGTCAGTGAAACATCAATAGTCCCAGGCCCGCTGCTGTGCATCAAAACACAGGAATAGCCGTACTAGATCAGACCAGAGGTCCACCAAGCCCAGTATGTTGTCTTGGCCAATGCCAGGTGCTTCAGAGAGAATGACTAGAATAGGTAATAATCAAGTAACCAAGCTGTCAGCAGTTCCCAGTCATTGGCCCTGCTCATCCTAGCCAACACCCATTGATGGGCCCATCCCTTATGAACTTATCTAGCTCTTTTTTGAACCCTGTTATAGTCTTCGTCTTCGCAACATCCTCTGGCAAGGAGATCCACAGGCTCATGTTGCATTGTGTGAAGAAATACTTCCTTTTCTTCATTTTAAACCTACTGCTCATTAACTTCATTTTGTGACCTCTAGTTTTCATATTATAAGGAATAAATAACTCTTCCTTATTTACTTTTTTCTCACCAGTCATAATTTTATAGATTTCTATCATATCTCCCCTTAGTTGTCTCTTTTCCAAGATGAAAAGTTGCAGATTTATTACTCTCTCCTCATATGAAAGCTTTTCCATATGCCTCATTGTAACCTTTGGGTGGGCTAAAATTAATTGAATTGCCCTTCTCCAGTGCCCCACAGAAATCAATCCCAACCCCTGTGGGGAAAGCAGCTGGAGACCCAGGATCCAGTCTGTACAGGACTCACGGCGAAGCTTGCTCAGAGCTACACTCACACATTAAAATACTACTAAAAACAAACATAACAATGAACTTTATTAACTACTAACTAAATGAACCTTATCCTAAGGAAACAAACTACAATTAACCAAGAACAATCCCTTGCATGAAAGATACCCAAGAGTCCCAAAGTCTGTGTGGAGTTCACCCAACTCTCAGCTACAGTCTCTGTTCCAGTGTGGAAGCTTGAGTGGCAAGAAATAGCTGTTCTCTTCTTTCTTTGCTGGGATCCTCTGTAGCATTCCATGCAGGCTTTCTCTTCTCCTCTGCAACCAGCCCTCAGTCCCATATGCATGTCTGCAAGGTCTGTTGCAAATGACTCCTTTACATGGAGAAAACATCTTGTTCACTCCTGGCTCAGCTCCTCTCCAGAGCACTGAGCACATGGTCTCCTTTCAAGGCAGCTCCTGCCTGCTGTCTGCTCAGGCTGCTGCTCTCCAGTCATCTGACTGACAACATCACATCACACCAGCAGGGTACACTGTGGAGCATGTTCAAATTGCTACCACTCCCTGCTTCTGGAAGTTTCCAGTTGTGGGTCGCTAATCTGCCCAACAACAGTAACCCACCCTCAGCAGGTCTCTCAAAGATAGCCTTTTCAGGCATATGGGTTACATCATCATTTTAGTTGTTCTTTTCTGTACATTTCCATTTCCAATACATCTTTTTTGAGATGTGCACACAGGATTCAAGATGTGGGCATACCATGGATTTATAAAGATATGATATTTTCTGTCTTATTATCTATCCCTCTCCTAATGATTCCCAATATTCTGCTAGCTTTTTTGACTGCCGCTGCATATTGAGCGATTGTTTTCAGAGAACTATCCACAATGACTCAGATGTCTTTCTTGAGCGGTAACAGTTAATTTAGACCTCATCATTTTATATGTACAGTTGGGATTATGTTTTCCAATGTGTGTTACTTTGCATTTATAAACATACAATGTCATCTGCTATTTTGTTACCCAGTCACCAGTTCTTGTAAGCTTACAAGAAGTGGAAGCTTGGACAGACGACAAGGGAGGCGTATAAAGATATTGCTCGGGACTGCAGGGATAAAATCAGAAAGGCCAAAGGACAATTGGAGTTGCAGCTAGCAAGAGATGTGAAGGATAACAGAAAGGGGTTCTATAAGTATATCAGCAACAAGAAAAGGATCAGAGGTGGTGTAGGTCCCTTACTGAATGGGGCAGGCATCCTCGTGGAGGATGATGCGGAAAAGGCTGAAGCACTCGATGCTTTTTTTACTTCAGTCTTCACAGGGAGGGCCAGCTCCCAGGCTACTACACGGGGTAACGCGGAATGGAGAGAAGAGCGGCCCTCGGTGATGGAAAGTCAGGTTAGGGAACACTTAATGAAATTGGATGTGCACAAGTCCATGGGGCTGGATGAACTTAATACGAGGATGCTGAGGGAGTTGGGGGAAGTGATTGCAAAGCCGCTGGCCATTATCTTTGAGAACTCGTGGCGAACGGGGCTGGTCCCGGAGGATTGGAAAAAGGCAAATATAGTACCTATCTTTAAGAAAGGGAAAAAGGAGGATCCGGGGAACTACAGACCAGTCAGCCTCACCTCAGTCCCTGGGAAAATCATGGAGCAGGTCCTCAAAGAATCCATCCTGAAACACTTGGAGGAAAATAGAGTGATCAGGAACAGTCAACATGCATAAACCAAGGGCAAATCATGCCTGATCAACCTCATTTCCTTCTATGATGAGATGACTGGATTTGTGGATGCGGGAAGAGCCGTTGACATGGTATACCTTGACTTTAGCAAGGCTTTTGATACGGTTTCCCACAGCATTCTCGTTGGGAAGTTAAGGAAGTATGGGTTGGACGAGTGGACCGTAAGGTGGATCGAAAACTGGTTAGATCAACGGGCTCAGCGGGTAGGAATCAATGGCTCAATGTCTGGTTGGCAACCGGTAACGAGTGGAGTGCCCCAGGGATCGGTCCTGGGGCCGGTTCTATTCAACATCTTCATTAATGATCTTGATGATGGAATAGACTGCGTGCTTAGTAAGTTTGCGGATGACACCAAGTTGGGGGGAATGGTAGACATGCTGGAGGGCAGGGACAGGATCCAGGGACACTTGGACAAATTGGAACACTGGGCCGAAAGAAACCTCATGAGGTTCAACAAAGACAAGTGCAAAGTCCTGCACTTAGGATGAAAAAATCCCATGCACTGCTACAGGCTGGGGACCGATCAGCTAAGTAGCAGCGCTGTAGAAAAGGACCTGGAGGTTATGGTGGATGGGAAGATGAATATGAGCCAACAGTGTGCCCTTGTTGTGAAAAAGGCCAATGGCATATTAGGCTGCATCAGTAGGAGTATTGCCAGCAGATCGAGGGATGTGATAATTCCCCTCTATTCAACACTGGTCAGGCCGCATCTGGAATAATGTGTCCAGTTTTGGGCTCCCCACTACAGAAAGGATGTGGACAAATTAGAAAGAGTCCAGCGGAGGGCAACAAAAATGATTAGGGGGCTGGGGCACATGACTTATGAGGAGAGACTGAAGGAACTAGGCTTATTTAGTCTACAGAAGAGAAGACTGAGGGGAGATTTGATAGCAACCTTCAACTACTTGAAGGGGTGCTCCAAAGAGGAGGGAGCTAGGCTGTTTTTGAGGGTAACAGAGGACAGAACAAGGAGCAATGGTTTCAAATTACAGCTGTGGAGGTCAAGGTTGGATATTAGGAAAATCTTTCTCACTAGGAGGGTGGTGAAGCATTGGAATGGGCTATCTAGGGAGGTGGTAGAATCTCCATTTTTGGAGATTTTTAAGGCTTGGTTAGACAAAACCCTGGCTGGGGTGATTTAGGGGGAGTGGTCCTGCTTTTTGGCAGGGAGTTGGACTAGATGACCTCGTGAGGTCCCTTCCAACCCTATTATTCTATGATTGTATGACGCATTTGTGGTCTGCTTTGGACTTAACTATCTTGAATAATTCTGTATCATCTGCAAATTTTGCCACCTCACTGCTTTCCCCTTTTTCCTGATCCTTTATGAATATGTTCAATAGAACTGGTCCTAGTACAACCCTCTGAGGGACACCACTACTTCCCTCTCTCCACTCTGAAAACTGACTATTTATTCCTCCCCCTATTTCCTAACTTTTAACCAGGTACTGATCCAGGAGAGGTCCTTCCCTCTTATCCCATGGCCTCTTACTTTGCTTAAGAGCCTTTGGTGAGGGACCTTTTCAAAGGCTTTCTGAAGATCTAAATACACATAACCACAGGATCGGCCTTGTTCACATGCTTGTTGACCCCCTTTAAGAATTCTAGTAGTTGGTGAAGCATGATTTTTCCTTTCCAAAAACCATGTTGACTCTTCCCCAACAAATCCTACTCATCTATGTGTCTGATAATTTGTTCTTTAGTATAGTTTCAACCAATTTGTCTGGTACTGAAGTTAGTTGTACCAGCCTGTATTGCCGCAATCGTCTCTAGATTTTTTTAAAAACAATTGGTATTACCTCAGCTGTCCTCCAATCATCTGGTACAGAAGCGGATTTAAATGATAGGTTATATGCCACAATTAGTAGTTTTGCAGTTTTATATGATTTCCTTCACTACTCTTGGATGGATACCATCTGGTCCTGGAGACTTATTACTGTCTAATTTATCATTTTGTTCCAAAACTTCCTCTAACGCCACCTCTGTCTGGGACAGTTCCTCAGATCAGATCTGACACCTGAAAAGAATGGCTCAGGTCTGGGAATCTCACTCACATCCTCAGCTATGAAGACCGATGCAAGAATTAATTTAGTTTCTCCACAAAAGCCTTACCTTCCTTGGGTACTCCTTTAGCATGTCGATCCTCCCGTGACCCCACTGGTTGTTTAGCAGGCTTCCTGCTGCTGATATACTTCTAAAAAATTTTGCTGTTACTTTTCTAGTCTTTGGCTAGCTGTTCTTCAAATTCTTTTTTGGCCTTCCTAAATGTATCGTTACATGTCACTTGACAGATTTTATTTTCCTCAGTAGGATTTTATCCTCCACTGTTTAAAGGACGCCTTTTTGCCTCTAACTGCTTCTTTTTCTTTGTTTTTTAGCCACAGTGGAACTTTTCTGATCCTCTTATCATGCTGTATAATTTGGGGTATACACGCCTCTGTTAGGGTACTTTAAAACGTTTCCATGCAGCTTGCAGGGATTTCACTTTTGGCACTGTAGCTTTTAATTTCTGTTGAATTAACTCCTCATATTTGTGTAGCTCCCCTTTCTGAAATTAAATGTTACCATGGGGGGAAGATGCTTTGATGTTCCCCCTTCCTCCTCACAGAGATGCTAAATTTTATTATGTTAAACAGAGTCGGATGAAGGGGTGCTGGAGCCCATGGCTGCCCGCTCTTGTGGAACTCACCCCGAAGCTTGGGGCCCTGCTCTGGGTCACCCCTGCCTGCAGCCTGGTCCCCCTACTGTGGGACCCTGGTCCCGCACTACAGTGACCTAGTGGTGGGGCAGGCCAGGGCCCTGGGGTGAGAGGCCGCGGCTGCCTGTGGCACTCAACGCTCCTCTCCAAGCCAGCTGTTCTGCCTCAGGGCTGGCTGGGATGTGGCTGCCGTGCTCCAGGGCCAAGGGCGGGGCCACTCCATGTGCTGAGCAGCCCCAGCCCCAGAGCGCAGCAGACACACATCGGTCCACCCCACTCTGCGGGCACACCAGCTGGCCCAGGTGCAGCGCCAGAGAGATGCAGCTTGCCGAAGCCTCTGGGCCCAGCCCCCACTCAGCACCAGCACCTGTGCCTGCATCTGCACCCCAGCTCCAGCCCCACAGGGCTGAATAAGCAGAGGCTATAGGGCTGCATCCCCTATAGCCCCTGTGTTAATCTGGCCCTGATTATGGTCCCTATTACCAAGCAATTAGGCTATTTTCACATCTTGGACCCAATTTGGTGCTCTACTTAGGACTAAATCAAGAACTGCCTGAACTCTTATGGGTTCCTGGACTAGCTGCCCCAAGAAGCAGTCATTTGAGGTGTCAAGGAACTTGCTGCATCCCGTCCTGAGGTGATATGTTTCCTCTCAATAGAGGGATAGTTGAAATCTCTGGTTATTTTTGAGTGTTTTAAAAATTCTTATAGCCTCTCTAATCTCCTGGAACATTTCAGTCACAATCACCATCCCGGTCAGGTGGTCAGCAGTGCGCCCCTATGGCTATCCTCTTATTGTTAAAGCACGAAATTACTATCGACTAAAAACAACGAGAGTCCTGTGGCACCTTATAGACTAACAGATTTTCTTCAGCATAAGCTTTCGTGGGCTAGAACCCACTTCGACAGATGCAAAATCTGTTAGTCTATAAGGTGCCACAGGACTCTCGTTGTTTTTGCTGTACACAGACTAACACGGCTACCCCTCTGGAAATTTTTACTATCCATTGAGACTCTATGGCCCAAATTGGTCAAATTAGTATTTTTATTTTATTCGACTCTACCCTTTCTTTCACATATAGTGCCACTCCTCCTCCTTAGTGGAGGTAACTAACCAGCTATTGGACTTCCAGGACCTAGACTTTCAGGCTGGAAAAAAGGTGCCAATGCTCAGCTATGAGAGGAATTAACCACTGGAACAAGAGCTGTGGGGGATTCTCCATCACTGAACATTTTTATACCTAGATTGGATGTTTTTATAAAACATATGCACTAGGGATTATTGTTAAGCAACTTCTATGGCCTCAGTTATATAGGAGATCAGACTAGAAGGTCACAGTGGTTTTGGAAGCTAATGGATTTATTATGGGTAAAACAACCTCTTTTAATTATATATTGATCCACACAGAAGAAGGACTCTTTTAGTTTTTTAATCTGATTGATGAGATATGACCTTTCTATCTTCTGCTTTTAATTTTCTCACCATAACAGTTTCCTTCCTGGGGACCTCAGCAATTTTCTCACACAGTCACAGAGCCTAAGCCTAACTATAAGTGAGAAAACCATACAATTCAGTCTTGTGGGGAAACAAACTTTCTAAATATTTCCCATCAATGGCAGACAGATGCTTTTGGAACTTCTTCTTACGTTTTAACATAAAGACTCCTTCAAGGGTGTATATTTCACAAGGTTTAAGCCTAAACAGTGAAAGAAGTAAAGCAAAGGCACCAGAGAATTAAAACATATCAAATGCTATAGCTTGGTAAATAGGCTAGCTGACTAAGCCTAATTCTTGGAACCCTTTGTATGAGTCTTAAGTGGAAAATTCAGTGCTGAGTAAGTATCTAAATTGGCCAACCAGTTGATATCAACATAAATTTGTATAGCTGAGATGAATCGTCTCCTCATTCAACTGATCTCTACCCAGAAACATATAACAACTTCTAGGAAGGATAGAAGGCTGATTAAACTGTCCCAGCATTTGGGCGGCCTGTGCTAGCAGGATTTATTCCTGCTTCATCAACCAAGAGATGCTCTCCAATACTTGACAAGTTCTAAGGGAAAGCCATGTTAGTCTAGTTCAGCAAAACAAACAAGGAGTGCTGTGGCACTTTTAAAGACTACCACATTTATTTATCACATGAGATTTTTTGTGGAGAAAATCCCACTTTGTCAGAATACTTGTATGTCATACCATTGTAATGGCCAAAGTGACACAGAAATAGTACAACTTAATATATTGTACTTAACATACGGTACATGTGACCAAACTTTACCATATTGTTTTGGTGCATAGTCACTGGTTTAAAAAGGATGTTATATCCAGGACCCAGTCTCTCCTCTGACTGGCTCATTTCTGTAGCAAGGTATAGAATATGATGTCACACCGAATGGTGCCATCAGCAAAGTCCTTGCTAAAGCCAGTGAGTATGGCAAGCTCTTTTTCAGGCTGGACAGCAGGAGCAATCATGCCCATTATCTAATATAAACAGATGAGAGATTACGGGAGGCCAGCGATCATCCAAGGCAGTAGGCCACATGGCAAATCAAAACATATCTGTGTGCATGGAGATGCTTGGCTTCAGGCTGTGCATGTTGGAGGCAGAAAGCTGAGGGAAGGAGTAGGAGTCTTTGAGTAGACAAGAAGCAGCAGAGCTTTTTGGGTTCAGAGACAGGGTTTCATGAGCAGACATGGGGATTTCTGAATAAGGAAGCTGCCAGCTGATGTTTGTTTCTAAGACAACAGGACTTTGTACTTTTTTTAAATAAAGATTAGACCAAGAATAGACCAAGTTTATGTCATCAGTTTCTCCTCCTATTCTGTTCCCCATAAATTCTTACCACCACAGGCGTATCTAAGCATTTTCCATGATATAATTGGAATAACAGAAATGTGGTGGGATAACTTGCACGACTGGAGCACTCTTACATTCTAAGTACAGTACTTTAGACTTTCATCATGTTGATTTTAGACCAATTCTCCAATTGCTCAATGTCATTTTGAATTCTAATCCTGTTTTCAAAAGTGCTTTCAACCCTTCTCCTCTGCAAATTTTATAAGCACACTTTGTACTCCATTATCTGTATTGGTTTTACTGTCACATTATCTTTTATACGAGCCACTAATATAAGCTCTTGCATAGAAACACTGTCATTACAGGTTCCAAAGGGGGAGCTGTGTTAGTCCAGGTCAGCCAAACAAACAAGGAGTCCTGTGGCACTTTTAAAGACTAACCAATTTATTTATTGCATGAGCTTCCATGGAAGGAAATCCTACTTTGTCAGACTTTTCTCTCATGAAATCTCATGCGATAAATAAATTGTTAGTCTTTAAAAGTGCCACAGAACTCAGTTTGTTTGTCATTAGAGGGTCATTTTTGGAATATTACAAATACTTTCAACACTTACTTAAAAAAAAAAAATTTAATGAAAGGAAATTACATAACACTGTGTTCCCGAAAGATATCGTCTACTGGTTAGCTGCCCATTAGCTAATATTGATTAGTTATCTGATAGTTATTTATTGGTATATCATTTTTTTATTGTAGTATTACACACATGGATTTACTCAAATGTAAAGACAGACCATCTTTCTCTTCTGCTGTTTTACACAATGTACAATATTCATTTTGTATAAACTCCCATCTTGATATACTCATCTACACCCAAATTCCAAAGGGGTAGCTGTGTTAGTCTATTGTAGAAAGACAACAGAGTCCTGTGGCACTTTTAAAGACTAACAGACTTATTTATCTCATGAGCCTTCGTGGGAGAAAATCCCACTTCCTCAGACGTGCCACAGGACTCTGTTGTCTCATCTACACCCAGTTCAGCTAATTCAGAAAGCAGGAGATAACGTAATGTTCTTTAATGTATATATCTGTGATTCATCAATCCAAAAAAGTAATGTAAGTTCTATTTTTGAATGTGAATCAAGAGGCATTAATCAAGTCAGTGGTTTTTCAAACTATTTACCCCTGAGCCCTTCTTTTATCAAAGGACGTAAACTAGGAGAGGAGAGACTTCAAATAGTAATTGAAATGGAGGTGAGTTCCCCTAATTTATTGAGGAGAAGGTATAGAGTCTCTACTTCTGAAGCCAGGGAGAGGCATGCATTTTTGTGTGCATTGAAGGTCAGCTTTTCAGCCTGAAATTATCACACACATACATTTGGCAGAGGAGTAGAGCAGAATTAAAAGTTAAAAAGACTAATAAACATGAAATGATGGTTTCTTAAGTCTCATGATTTTTGGAGCTAATCTTCTGATTTTGGGTGGTCAGGTTTGTAATTTTTGATCTCTTCAGAGGGTCCAACTCATGATTTATCTATCTCTTGAGCCTGGCAATACTGCTAACAAAACTTAGCCACAATAAAACATCTGCTAAGGCCTTTCAGTTGTATGACCGTAAATTCCATAACACACACAGTCACAGATCCCAACTATCAGAAGGCTCCCAATACAGTATTTAATGATGTGAAATCATTCTTTTCATACGGAAATTACAACCCTAGCACTTACAGAGTTTGGTGATATTCATAGGCATCCATAGGATTTACTACACTGTTAGTCTATCCTGCTTCCAACTTTGTCCTTTGCCTGATGCTTCCAAGAGAGGCAAAAATACCCATACTGCATAATCACCTAACAAGTTATACAAAACAGTGCAATGGAGGGGAAGAAAAGAGGCATTCCAGCCAGATCTCTGTCCATTCAAGGCCCTTCCTCATCTCACCCTGTCAATATTAATGAGCTCATTTTCTCCTACCCCATTGCTCACTTCCTAAGATTCTTTTAACTTTGTGTCTTCTAGTACATTGCTTCCTGTACCTGGAACAATCCCTTACTTTTTTCCTCTAAGCCATCCCTCTTCAGAACCACTTTCTTGAACAAATATTTATATGCTGTTAATCCTGCAGTGTGGTAGTTTCAGACTGGAATATACTGTAGATCCTACACAAATAAGGGTGCAAATGGATTCTCTCGCCAATTAAGCCATTCAGCTCAGGGTTCCCTCAATATATATTTGTTCTAGCTATATTTGGTCCAACCTCAGTGCTGAGGGTGGGCTAGATGACCTCCCGAGGTCCCTTCCAGCACTACATTCCCATGGTACCTTGGGGTGGAAACACGACTACAACCTTTAAGGAGGCAAGAATCATAGACAAATAGGGTTGGAAGGGACCTCACGAGGTCATCTAGTCCAACACCCTGCTAAAAAGCAGGACCACTCCCAGTAAATCACCCCAGCCAGGGTTTTGTCTAACCGGGTCTTAAATATCTACAAAGATGGAGATTCCACCACCTCCCTAGGTAGTCCATTCCAATGCTTCACCAACTTCCTAGTGAGAAAGTTTTTCCTAATATCCAACCTCGACCTCCACAGCTGTAATTTGAAACCATTGCTCCTTGTTCTGTCCTCTGTTACCACTGAGAACAGCCTAGCTCCCTCCTCTTTGGTGCACCCCTTCAAGTAGTTGAAGGTTGCGATCAAATCTCCCCTCAGTCCTCTCTTCTGTAGACTAAATAAGCCTAGTTCCTTCAGTCTCTCCTCATAAGTCATGTGCCCCAGCCCCCTAATCATTTTTGTTGCCCTCCGCTGGACTCTTTCTAATTTGTCCACATCCTTTCTGTAGTGGGGAGCCC
>ML685799.1:4089467-4186536 GCA_007922175.1 Pelusios castaneus | reverse complement strand
ACACCTGCTGTCCGCTGGCTCCGCCGCACCGCCCGCTGGTCACACCTCATGTCCACTGGCTCTGCCTGCTGGCTCCACCCGCTGCTCACACCTGCTGTCCGCTGGTTCCGCCTGCTGTCCGCTCTTGGTGATTTCAGCTTGCTGGGAAGTGTCTGCTTCCCTAGTGATTTCAGCTCGCTGGGAAGTGTCTGCTTCCCTAGTGATTTCAGCTCGCTGGGAAGTGTCTGTTTCCCTGGTGATTCCAGCTCAATCAAAGTAACAATAGAGCCTCTACAAGGAATCTTTAGGTCTATTCTTTAACAATGGGTGGGGAAATAGGTGTTGACTTAAGGCACAGCTCCAGCAGAGCTAGTGCTCACACCCCTCCCCACCTGGTTTTACAATTCTGAAAACTAGGGTTGCTCACTTTTCCAAGTTCTCTATTGCTGATGGTGACGTTTCCATCAGCTGCTTGGTCAATAACAGATATACAATCAAAGAGTAGCATATCATGAAAGAACAATATTTCCTTTCCCCCTTCTGACAAAACACCAGATTTAGAGGATTTGAACCAGTCACACATACCAACTCCCATCATGCCCAGCCTCTGGGTGAAATTATGCTGAGTGTCATGCAAATACCAAGCACAGGTAAATCAGTGACCCCCCTCCCTACTTAGCTGCTAAGCAAGAGAGGCTCTCAGATTCCTAACCTTGCTTACATCCTTACATGTGCAAAAAGGAAGAATGGAGGCACACTGATAAGGGGGAATAAAGGGGTACACACAGAAACCTGGCAGGGAGAGAATGAAGGAAGCTGGTATAAGGAGTTAGGGGATGGAGGATGAACTGGGTTTAGCTGAGCAAGAAAACAGGAAATGGGACCCAGGGGAGAACTGGAACAGTGAGGAAGAGAGAGATCGGGGCAGGGCGTCTAGATGGTAGAATAGCATTGAGGAGCCTGCGACTGATTGAACAAGGAGACTGGACCAACTGGCAAGAAGAATGGAGCTGGTTTGAGACACCTGAGGAGTGGAAACTGGAACTGGCTAGGTGAGGAGAATGGGAATGGGATGAAGAGCCAGGGGTGGGCAAGAGACAGGACAGGGGCAAGAATAGTTTGGAGGGGAAAAGAGGAAGGGGTCAGACTTGAAATGAAAGGGGCAGAAAAGTCTGTGCCAGCTACAGCACACTCCTGTCCAAAACTGGGAATGGAATCCAAGATTCCCGATCCTCCCCATCCCTCTGCTGTCAGCAAATATCCGTGAAACCCTCTTGTCAAGTGTCCCATTCCCCTCTACTGCTTGCCCACATAGAAGATGACAATCTATTACGATTGTCCAGTAAAGGAACTACCTCCCCTACTCTGTCTCATTTTCTGGGACCAACACGACCAGAATAACGCTGCAATCTTCTACTACTTCTCTCATTCACACCATCAGCTCACCCAGCAAAGTGTCCTCTATTCTGAGCTCAGACCTGACAAACACTGCACCAAATACATGTCTTACCAGTAATTTATCCACAACAAGTAACATTTAAGGGCTGGGAATCAACGAGGCTTCCACAGCCCAAGTATCTGGCAGCGAGTCGGTGACAGATGTCTGGCCTGTTATATTCCCCACCCACCATGATTATAACCATTTTTTCCATCATCTCTTGTTTCTTCCTTAAATAAACTATCAACTGTCCACTTCCTTAAATAAGCCGACTTTCATTGCATGGTAAGTGCTCACAAGTGCTGTGCAGTTTACAGGCATGACGGTTTAAGATAAAACTAGTAAAATGCTTCCTGACTGGCAAAGGAACTGGGATTTCTGTGAGCAGCCCAAGTCAGGAGCTGGATATCACAGGGGAATAATCCAAAGGGACTCAGACCCTTCAGTACATCTACTGTTAACCTGCAAGATGAAAACAGAGTTGCATTGCTAGAGGTGAGTGCTGGAACAGACGAAGGGTTGGTGGTACTGGGCAGCTAACACCCAGTGACCAGACAAGGCTCCCTCGTGCTACAGGCAGGAGTTAACAGGATGACCGAAGGTCTGGGTACCTCCAAGACCAGTAACAGGTTACCATTTCAATCCTTAGAGTTAGACTGGTTCCAAGTTTGTTGGCTCTTTGAGGCACAAGCAAGCTAATGTCATTCTGAAACTGTTGCCTCGTTGCCCTCAAGAATATTCATGCCAATTCTTTCATGAGAGGAAAGCTAAGTGATCCCAGCATGTTCATGCAACAGAAATGGACACGTCATTTACTTTAAACCATGATTTGAAGACTTCAGTAACTCAGTCATAGGTTAGGGGTCTATCACAGGTGTCGGTGGGTGAGGGTCTGTGGCCTGCATTGTGCAGGAGGTCAGACTACATGTTAATAATGGTCCCTTCTGACCTTAAAGTCTGTGAGCCCTAGGCTATACTTGCCATGCTTTTCGGCGGCAGTCGACAGGAAATAAAATACCTTGTGTATCTCCTGACGATTTCCTAACTATCTCTTACACATTGAGCTAAGCCAACCAGAAATGGTGTCCAGTCAGCGTAGCTATACTCCAGTTATGGGGCTGGAGTTAGATCTTCAGTTCTGTGTTCGACTGAGTGTGTCTTAACAGATCGCTCAGTCAAACACGGAGGAGCGCACTGACGGCAGCGAATCTGCTGCCATCCGTATAGACATAGCCTGAGTTTGTATCTACTTGCTAAGAAAGGACCATCAGAAAAAATAAAGTTATTGAAAATGGTGCTCCCCTTTCTCAGTTCTGAGGGGAGGTGGATGAATGAGTTGGAATCCAGACAAATGGTATTCAGAAAAGAATTACAGATGAACATAAGAATGGCCATCCTGGCTGAGACCAATGGTCATTCTTGCTCAACAACCTGTTGTCCAATCATGATTGGTGCCTGATGCTTCAGAGGGAAAGAATAGAACAAGGCAATTTACAGAGTGACCCATCCTCTGTCATCCAGTCCCAACTTTTGGCAGCCAGAAATTTAGGGACACCTGGAGCATGGGGTTGCATCTCTGACCATCTTGGCTAATAGCCATGGATGAACCTATCCTCCATGATGAACTTACCTAATTCTTTTCTGAACCCAGTTATACTTTTGGCCTTCCCAACATCCTTTGGAAATGACGTCTGCAGGTTGACGGTGTGTTGTATGAAGAAGTTGTATTTTCAACCTGCTGCCTATTAATTTAATTGAGTGAACCCTGGTTCTTGTGTTGTCTGAAGGGGTAATTAACACTTTGTTATTCACTTTCTCCAGACCATTCATGATTTTATAGAACTCTATCCTATGCCCCCTTTGTCACCTCTTTTCTAAGATGAACATTCCAAGTCTTTTTAATATCTTTCCTATGGAAGCTGTTCCACATCCTTAAATTATTTTAGTTGACTTTCTCTGTACTTTTTCCTATTTTAAGCCATCTTTTTGGAGAAAAGAACCCAGAATTGCACACAGTAAACAAGGGAGGGGGGAACCATGAATTTAAATAGTGATATTATATTTTATTTCTTATTATCTATCCCTTTACTCATCATAGAATCATAGAAACTGGAAGGGACCATGAGAGGTCATCGAGTCCAGTCCCCTGTATTGATAGCAGGACAAAATACCATCTTAAACCATCCCTAACAGTGTTTGTCTTACCTGCTCTTAAAAACTTACAATGATGGAGATTCCACAACCTACCTCAGCAACTTATTCCAGTGGTTAATCACCCTGATAGTTAGCAACTTTTTCCTAATGTCCAATCTAAACCTCCCTTACCGTAATTTAAGCCCTTTGCTTCTTGTCCTACCACTGATGGTTAAGGAGAACAATTTTTCTCCCTCTTCCTCATAACAACTTTTTAGGTACTTGAAAACTGTTATTATTTCCCCTCTCAGTCTCCTCTTTTCCAGAATAAACAAACCCAGCTCTTTCAATCTTCCCTCATAAGTCAAGAGTTCCAGACCTTTAATCATTTGTGTTGCTCTTCTCTGGACTTTCTCCAATTTGTCCACATCTTTCCTGAAATGAGGTGCCCAGAACCCAACACAATATTCCAGTTGAGGCCTAAACAACACGGAGTATAATGGAAGAATTACTTCTCGTGTCTCACTTACAATACTCCTGTTAATACATCCCAGAATGGTGTTTGCTTTTTTGTTACAGTGTTGACTCATATTTAGTTTGTGGTCCACTATGACTCTCAGATCCCTTTTCACAGTACTCCTTCCTAGGCACTCATGGCTCATTTTGTACGTGTGCAATGGATTGTTCTTTCCTAAGTGGAGTACTTTGCATTTGTCTTTATTGAATTTCATCCTATTAACCTCAGACCATTTCACCAGTTTGTCCAAATCATTTTGAATTGTGATCCTATCCTCCAAAGCACTTATAACCCCTCCCAGCTTGGTGTCATCTGCAAACTGTATAAGTGTGCTCTGTATGCCATCATCTAAATCACTGATGAAAATATTGAACAGAACCAGACACAGAACCAGTCCCTGCGGTACCCCGCTTGTTATACCATTCCAGCATGACTATGAACCATTGATACCCACTCCCAGAGAGTGGTTATCGAACCAGTTTTGCATCCATCTTATAGTAATGGCACCTTACATTGTTAGTTTTTAACTGCCGCTGCTCACTCAGGGGACATTTTTAGAGAACTATCCATAATGATGCTAAGATCTCTTTCTTGAGAGGTAACAGCTAATTTAGACCCTATCATTTCGTACGTAGAGCTGGAATTATATTTTCCACACTTTGCATTTATCAACATTGAATTTCATCTGCCATTTTGTTCCTTGGTCACCCAGTCTAGTGAAGTCCCTTTTGTAACTTTTCACAGTCACCCTTGGACTTAATTTTGCTGCCTCACCATTTACCCACTTTTACAGATCATTTATGAATATATTGAAAAGCACTGGTCTGAGTACAGATCTTTGGGGGACCCCAGTATTTGACACTTTCCATTTATTCCTACTTTTTGTTTCCTATCTTTTAACCAGTTACTTGAGCCTTGAGAGGATCTTCCTTCTTATACCAAGATATCTTAGGTTGCTTAAGATCTTTTGGTGAGGAACCCTGTCCAAGTCTTTTCTGAAAATCCAAGTACACTATACCCACTGGATCACCCGTGTCCATACATTTTTTGACCCCCTTCAAAGATTCTAAAAGAAGATTGGTGAAGAATGCTTTCCTTTTACAAAACACATGTTGACTTTTTCCCAGCATATTGTGTTCATTGGTATGTCTGATAATTAGGCTCTTTAATGAGGAGGTAGTTATTTTCTAAAAACAGACATTCTACTGACTGGATTCCTACCCTTGGACACTACACAAATGCTTAAGAGGAACCCCTACAAATTCATAGATTCATCAATCTTGAAGGACCAATGAAAGTGTAGGAGGCAGTTTTATGATCACCAGGAGATCTGCAGAGACTTCGCATGACCTCATCCACAAGAGGTAAGATAGCTGGGAGAAATACTCAATAGATGTTAAACAACTGAATTCCGAACCATGTGGTGCTAACCATTAAGTCAATATATGGTTTATACTGCAGGGCAGATATATCAAAGGAAATTTAAACTTTTCATTTTAGCACTGATTCAAGAGTTCGACTAGACAATTGTAAAATGGGCCAGAAAACTTGACTTTCCCAAGCATCCTGAAACCTAATGGGAAAGGGTCATTTAATCCAGAGCCTGTAAGACCTTCCACCCTGAGAAAGACTAGTTCAAAATAATAAACTCTATCTATCAAAATAATAAACTCTATCAAACTAATAAACTCTATCTAGCTTACACTCAAGACCCACATAATTTGACAAGCAGAGCCCAGGTTCCAGCATGAAAACAATTCACAGTTTGCCTCACGTGACTTTGTCCGGAGGTGAAGATGTATATAGACACTTGCCCCCACTATAAAAGATTAGGATCAAGATTAATTTGATTAATAATGAAACACTTAAATGAACAGCAGCTACTATTGAACATATAGCTAATAAGCCCCTCCAGTCTTTCTCCTTCTACTAACAGGTGCTATGGCTTTTAGATAAAGCTCACTGTGCAAAAAATGCAGAATTAAAATATAAATGTTTATCCTCCCTCATGGACATGTTCATATCCATAAAGTGAGCAAATTGGGATTAAACCATAGGAATATCAGCAGAGGGTCTCTTACACATTAGAAAGAGTATCTGTTTCGTGAAGCACATACTAAGGGCAGGTTTTCATTGATGGCAGCAAATGCGCTGCCATCAGTTCAAACTTCCTGATTGACTGCTTGGATCTGTGAAGACCCGCTCAGCCAATCAGGAAGTTTGAACCTTGGATACCACCCTGGTAACTGGATAGCGCTGAGTCGAAAGCTCATGCAATACATTTGTTATTCTTTACAAGTGCCACCAAACTCCTTGTTTGTTTTGTTTAAATGTAGAGACTTTCTCAAAAATAATGAGAGAGCTGCACAGGGGGCTGGCATTTCTGGCAGGGCCACACAAGCAAAGGATTTGGACAAAATAAAAGAAGCGATATAGCTAAAATGAGAGCCGATG
The DNA here is from genome assembly GCA_007922175.1 of Pelusios castaneus. Taxonomy (NCBI): domain Eukaryota; kingdom Metazoa; phylum Chordata; order Testudines; family Pelomedusidae; genus Pelusios; species Pelusios castaneus. Next base: position 4,180,015 of record ML685799.1, on the reverse strand, counting down.
GGCAAAAAAGAAGAATCTCCAGTGCTGCTATTAACCAGGGAATGTAGAATGTGTTGAAGAAATTCAGACGCAGGTTTCTAACCATTAGAGGTGTAAAGTTCTGGAATAACCTTCCAAGGGGAGTTGTGGGGGCAAAAACCATAACTGCTTTCAAATCTGAGCTTGATAAATTTATGGAGGGGATGGTATGATTAGCCTATTTTGGAAATTGACTGATATTTGCTACGTATGGTGGACATACAAGTGGCCTAAGAGGGGAGAGTACGTGGGGTGGGTTCTGAGTTATTACAGAGAATTGTTTCTTGGGTAACTGGCTGTTGAGACTTGCCCACGTGCTCAGGGTTTAACTGATCGCCATATTTGGGGTCGGGAAGGAATTTTCCCCCAGGGCTGATTGGCCTGGGCTCTGGGGGGTTTTCACCTTCCTCTGTAGCACAGGGCATGGTTCACCTACCGGTGAATTCTCTGTATCTTAAAGTCCTTAAATCATGATTTAAGGAGGTAAATAACTCAGTCATAGGTTGGTGGCCTATTGCAGGAGTGGGTGAATGAGGTCTTGAGGCCTGCATTTTGCAGGAGGTCAGACTAGATGATCATACTGGTCCCTTCTGACCTTAAAGTCTATGAGTCTATGAGAAATGATTGATCTGCCACCTTGGAGAGGTAAATGACTCAGTCACTGAAATTAAAGAGAGTTTGGTCAGACAAAACATGAAAGTAGAAGTTTTGGGGTTAAAAATACTTATTTAATTAAGAAAGCAATCTCTGTGAGAGGCAAAGTGGTGATTTTCCTCTGTACAATAAAGTCAAATAAATTTGTCCAACACCACCAAACACTACAGGTGCTTTGGCTCACATTTCACACATTTTAGCACTTGGTGGGTAAACATTCAAACTCACAGAAAATATTTTCCTCAGCTGACATATGTTCATGTCATGTGCTCCATCTCTGGCTGAGAGGGAATGGAGCTTCTGTTCTCTTTAGGTTCTGATGCTGCACTCAGGACCAATGTATCTGATCACCTTCCAGCAGTGCAATAAACAACTTGACTAACGTCTGTCATGCGGTGTTCGTTATCTCATCCTCTCCCCCAGGAGCAAAGTGTACACCATTGTGCATCTTATCTTTCTGTAATAGGATTTTGCAGTTTGCTTTGTTGTCTTCTTTTAATATAAAATAATCTCCCCCGCCTCTCTCTATGGAGGAGAGTTGCAGAGACTTCATCTGAAAAGAAGGTCTGCAGCAATGGGAGCCCTGAAGGAAGGATTATAAGGTAAGAAAAAAAATGAAGCATTCTTAACAGATGTGATCAGCAATAAGGATAAAGAAGAATGTCTAAGAAAGTTATAAATTTCCAGAGGGATATCCGTGTCAGTGTGCAGCAAAAACAATGAGAGCCCTGTGGCACCTTATAGACTAACAGATTTTCTTCGGCGTAAGCTTTCATGAGCTATAACCCACTTCGTCAGATGCATACAAGGAGTCCAGTGGCACTTTTAAAAATTAACAAATTTATTTATTGCATGGGCTTTCGTGGGAGAAAATGGGACGAGGTGGGATTTTCTCCCTCGAAAGCTCAAGCACTAAATACATTTGTTAGTCTTTAAAAGTGCCATAGGACTCCTTGTTTGTTTTGCTAAAGTTATAAAGTGCATGACATCACAGACGCCTGGTTCCCTGTGCTGATTAAGCAAGGGGCTGGAAATATTATTACATGATCCTGCCAAAAAGCGGCATGATGGCACCTGTAGGCAGTCCTAGGGAATTTCCAAAGTGCTCTGGCTTGCACGTATTCACCCAGGATTGCATCAATGGTAGATGGTTGGTGGAAGTCCCCACACTGCTAGTTCAGTGTTAGAAAATGAATCTAGAGCATGATGCAGTCCCTGGATAGTCCCTTTCTACCAGAAGCACTTGACGAAAGGTGCTGACTGTTTTCCTTGTCATGTCGTATTCAGTTTTATCTATGGCAGTTATGTGGCCTTGAATCGTAACTTCCTGGCCAAGTGTAAGCACATTCCCATGTCCCATTAAAGCAAGACCCACCACAAGGCCTTGCACCGTGCGTTAGAGAAGAGGAGCTGGCATGAAAAGGGGGATCATATACCACATGAGGGGAGCCCTGGCTTATCACTGGCTTCAGCAGTCATTGCAACAGCACTTTATTGGGAATCAGGGCCAGCCCAACCATACAAGGTGAACTAGGCTGTCACCTAGCGTGCCAGGCTTTGAGGGGTATCAAATTAGACCGAATTGAATGTTATCATCTATTTGAAAAAATATAATATATTCTCTCTTTTAAAATGTGGAGGGGCGGGGGGCGCCAAAGTCAAATTTTGCCTAGGGTGCCAGAAACCCTTGGGCCAGCCCTGTTGGGAATGAATATGGGAGCTCTCTGGCAATGAGGTTTCATAGCAGAAGATATTAATGTAGAATCTTTCATTTCAGTAGCCACCACAGCTGACCACTAGAATCCAATTGGTTGTACTATATATGGACATTCAATTTCTAAGTGATTTATAAAAGGTTGCTGATTATTCGATGTTATAGGCATGTTACAGACATGAGTAGTATATGGTTATAAGCACATCAGGGAAAGATGTTACAGTTGTTTCTAAGCAACCTAGAGATCTGTTGGATTCTATAATAATTGATTAACCAGTTATAGAAACATCCATTTCTATATGGTTCATAAAGGTTTTAAGTAACTTTCATATAAAGAGCACCCTATTTCTCTGTTAACTATAGCTTCTCCCAAGAGAGTATGTCAGAGAATGACTCCCACATGGCACTTTGCTTTGGAAGGAGTTTTATTCCATCCGTGGCTTGCCATGAGAATAAAACATTTTAAGGATGGGAACAGGACATCCTCCTTTCCAACCCGCCAGCCATTTCAATTGATGTTTATTCAAATGGAACCTCCAGGACTTTGTTGATATTACACACATGTTGAGATTATTTACACACACATGCACACACGGCCATAAAAATGGGCACTTTAGTTTTCTAAGGATTCTTGCTAGCAGAAAAACACCACTGCAAAACCAATTTGACATGTCCTTGGAGGGATTTTCTTCATATAATTGTAACTGACTATGATATATGAATTCTGTTATTACACACCAGAAAACCACATATCCAGCTTCTGTCCCAGTGAACAGTTTCCTTTTCCTCTGTGCAGCTAAATCCAAAGGGACAGAATTTTTCCATTTGGGGGGAAGTGTCCAAACCTGGCAGCTAAAGCTTTTCCTTCCCTTACTGACCCACAAATTGAAATGAAACTCATGGTGCAAACGGAGCCACCTACTATATCAAACCACTTCCTACATGCCGCGGCTAAACGATATCAAACATCATCAGTTTCCTTCTCTCACACAGATCTAAACAGCAAAAGGATGATATGCTGAACAACGAGAAATGTCCAAGCTGAGCCCGCAAAATGGCTAGCCTTTTCCCTGTCACAGTATAATAGGCAGATCATCGATTCACTCAGTGAAAGCCCCTTAATCTTTGAAAAACCTTCTCCTCGTCAGTACTGTGCAGAAAATACGCGAACAGGTTATATGGAGCTCACTTTTCTTTTGATGTGGGGCATGCTCAGATCCAGAGAGGTGGCTGGACATGGAAATGGTAAGAAATCATTTCTGCTTTCTGGAAAGTAAAACTTGGTTTGCTATTGCTTGCTTGCTGGCATAGATTACTGATACCCTGATCGCTTTAAGGTAAAAAAAAAAGGTTAGTCGTTTGAAGGGATGTTGCATGCTAAGGAAAGAACAGAAATAGCTTTTGTGCCCACAAACCATCAATTGGAGACAATCCAGAGTGGGAACATAACGTATTTTGTCTGAGTAATGCATGACTCTTCTAACCCATCACTGGAACAGTGGGCAGATCAAAGGAATACTGAGCACACTTCTAGCGCAAATAGCTCTTTGAATTTTCTTTCCATTGTGCATAAAACTTTAGGAAATGTAAAAATAGAAATTGAAATGTCAATAGCCTCCTCAGATAACTTGCAAGTGAATTTGATGTATTTGCTAGTAGCAGATATATAATCTAGGTTTACTATAGATGTGATTAATACTAACTATGTTTTTTTACCCCCTTAAAAATGCTACCTATTTATTCTCGATGAATTAGATCATTCAGCACACTCTACTGGTTTATATTAGTATTACCCTGCTGGGGTATTTACTTACTCTTAGAAGCTGGCTGAATTTGAGGAACAAATTGGCAATATAATAGCTTGTTTGGGGTTTGAACTGATATGTTTGAATGCAAAGATGTCCATGAATTGTAAGGTTAGTGCCATGATGTTTCTATACTAAAATCCCAAGGATTTCCAACTTCAAAGGTAAGAGCTGGGTAAGTAATTCAGAAAGAAATTCTTTCCTGGAAAAGAAACTCAGGTGAACAAATGGATTTTATTGCTAATTACTCACTTCCAGCTTTGGGCACAGAAATTGTTACCAGGGAAATTGTGATCTTGAGAGGAGACTACTGTGTGTAATGGAACAACCTGACCTGGCTGATGCCCCAGTCTACTCACAAATAAAGCAATTACTCCCCAGGCATTTTTATCTTCAGAGAATAATGCATTGAGACATCTGTATCTTTTCATTCAATGGAGATGCTTTTGAAACACCATTGTCCCCTGCATGATTTTAAATAATGCATATGACAGTCTTATTGTGGAACATTCAGCAGGAGATATGTAAATGGTGCCAGTTTAGGGATGAGTCAAGTACTACGTATCATGTTCTCTGTATTACTGTGCCCCAGGACACAATTGTGAGTGCTCACAATGCGATCAGAGTTTATCAGAAAACTTTCTTAGAATTATGGAACAAATGAGGGGTGTCTAGCCCTTGCATTTCATGCTGAATTCTGCAATCGAATACTGTGATGAATTTATAAACATAAAAGATTATCTTACGTTGATATTTCCACATAGTTATCTCTCCTGCATGACACCCCCTCTTTCCCTTACTTCCTGTACTTACTCTGAATGCCTGCCCTGATACTTTTGTGATTTGTAACTTCGTTTTCTTATTGTCTTTATAATATTCCCCTTTGAAACTGAAATCTAACTCTTTACTAAAATCTTTTCCCTTCCAGTTAAGTTATTGCTGCTGAGTACTGGAGGTGCTAGTGTGTTGTTTTCTTGCTAATGGGGACCATCTAAGGGACAGTAAGGAAGCACATGTAACTAAAAAGAGGATAGATCAAATTATGGGCCAAACATGACAATGTGTCTCTGCAACCACAGCACCTACAATGCCTGTTATGGCACCCCATAGCTCCTTCAATTCCCTGCTGGCCCAGTATGTCATAAACTAAATGTCATAGAATCATAGAATAACAGGGTTGGAAGGGACCTCATGAGGTCATCCAGTCCAATCCCCTGCTAAAAAGCAGGACCACTCCCACTAAATCACCCCAGCCAGGGTTTTGTCTAACTGGGCCTTAAAAACCTCCAAAGATGGAGATTCTACCACCTCCCTAGGTAACCCATTCCAATGCTTCACCACCCTCCTAGTGAGAAAGTTTTTCCTAATATCCAACCTTGACCTCCACAGCTGTAATTTGAAACCATTGCTCCTTGTTTCATCCTCTGTTACCATCGAGAACAGCCTACCTCCCTCCTCTTTGGTGCACCCCTTCAAGTAGTTGAAGGTTGCTATCAAATCTCCCCTCAGTCTTCTCTTCTGTAGACTAAATAAGCCTAGTTCCTTCAGTCTCTCCTCATAAGTCATGTTCCCCAGACCCCTAATCATTTTGTTGCCCTCCGCTGTACTCTTTCTAATTTGTCCACATCCTTTCTGTAATGGGGAGCCCAAAACTGGACATAGGATTCCAGATGCAGCCTGACCAGTGTCGAATAGAGGGGAATTATCACATCCCTCGATCTGCTGGCAATACTACTACTGAGTAAAATGTCATAAATAAAATGTCATAAAATAAATCATATTACACAGTTCACATGGCATAGAGTTTCTGGGCAAATACACTGTCAGTAATGAAACTGAAGAGGAATGAAAATAAAAATATTTAGTTCTCAGATATCACTTTTCATCTGTGGCTCTCAAAGAGCTTTCCAAAATGTGGGCAAACATTATTTCCCTCATTTTTGGGGTGGAGAATCTGAGGCACAGCTGGGGCAGAGATGGAAAGGGAACCCATGTCTCCTGGTTCCTTGGACATGCCGTCTCTCATTTTCTTATTTATGTTGTGAGAGCACTTAGGTGCTCCAGATATACCAGGATCCCCTTGGGCTAGGTGCTATACAAACACAGAACAAAAAAGATGGTCCCTGCCCCAGAGAGCTTACAGTACCAGTAATCATCTCATGTGAATACAGAATCATACAACCTTAGGGTTAGAAGGGACTTCAAGGATCATCTAGCCTCACCCTCTGCCAACATGCAGGATTTATTGGGTCTAATTCATCCAAGACAGATATCTGTGCAGCCTCATTTTGAAAACCCCAGTGAAGGAGGTTCCATGATTTCCTTAGGCAGTTTGTTCCATTGTCCAACTGTTCTTACAGTTTGGAAGATTTTCCTGAGATTTAATCTAAATATGTGATGCCATAGTTTGAACCCATTGCCTCGCATCATGTCCTCTGTGGCAAGAGAGAATGGTTTTCCTCCAGTCTTTATGTTAGCCTTTCAAGTATTTGAAGACCGCTAGCATGTCCCCTCTTAAGTGCCTCCTTTCTAAACTAAATATACCCAGTTCCTTCAACCTTTGCTCTTAGGGCCGACATTCCATCCCTTTGATCATCTTTGTCACTCACCTCTAGATCCTCCTCCGGTTTCTCTACATCCTTTCTATGTAGCACTGAACAAAACTGAACACAGTACTCCAGCTGAGACCTAACGAGTGCCCATTAGAGTGACATTATCACCTCCTGTGACTCACATGCTATGCATCTGTTAATGCAACACAAAATTCCATTTGCCTTTTTTTTTTTGAAACAGCATAAGGTTGTTAATTCATGTTGAGATTGTGATCCACCAAATCTCCCAGATGCTTCCCACCAAGCCACTTATCCCTCATTCTTCATTTGTGCATTTGGTTTCTCTTCCCGAAGTATAGCACCTTACGTTTGTCCTTTTTGGAATTTATTTTGTTGTTTATAGTCCAGTGCTCCAGTTTATCAAGATCCCTTTGAATTTTAATGTACTGTATAGATGTGTGACTCAGATCCAGAAGTGACTAAAATCAAAAAGTGGGAATTTAACTTAAAATGTAGATTACCAGTTCTCAGAAATGTTTGTATCTGTAATTATATCTGTATACAGTGCCCACCACCGTGGTATCTGGGATGTTATATAAAATGTTAAATCATCAAGCATATACACAAAGTCCTCAGTGGTCTGACCAGAGAGCTAGTTATTTACAGCAATTCCTTAGACTCCCAGTTGCAGCAGCCCTTATCAGGTAAATGTCCAATATAAAAACACACCTTACTCTGTACTAAAAGACTGCCAACCCCAGGATCTGATAGTCTAGGAAAGGTAGAAGTTGCTACAGACAGAGGTTCCCTACAATATCTACCTCTACTTTGAGATGAAGAAATTTCCACTTGCCATATTATGGACTGAGTGTACTCCAGTTTCTAATTATCCCAACTAATCCCCTTCTATCATTCCCTTCATCAGGTCACCACTAATAACAATGTCAACCTTCCCATCTCCCAAACATACCATCAGAATATCATTCCTTTCCTTCTAACCTCATGTCTACCTAAGTTCTCTTGTTAAAACACATCCCCATGACTGGTCACCACTTACCTAAATAGCTGCAACCTCCTCTCCAGCCTCATTATTTCTCACCAACAGTCAGTCCAAAACTCTGCTGCTAAACCTGCCCCACTACACTGACACGGCCTTCTCCTTCCTCAAATTCCTTCACTCCATTTCTGCTGCTTGGTGCCCTTTGCCTTCACCTCCCAGCTCTGGCTGTGAACTTTAGAGCAATTTCCCATTCTTGTTTGCCAGATTTCCTCTCACTTGGGTCAACTCCTTCCTCACAACCCACTCCTTCCCACATGATTCTCTTCATTAGTGATCGCTCCTTCCCCCACCACCTGTATCTGCACTACTTTTTAAAAAAATCTTCACATTTTTAAAGCTTGAGCCTTCTAGGGAACATATGTGTTTGGCCCTAAATTTTATAAAATGGTAGGGGCATTCCAAGGTATAAATACTAATGAAGAATGCTTATGCAATCTTTCATCTCCCTCCTGGGACTGCCAGTGAAAAACTGAAAGGCTCTGATTATTTTTATGGAGGTGGACATCTCTCAGTTGGGCACTGTTCTTTGATTTTTCTCAATGCCATTTCAAATTAAACTAAGGTGACGCATCAGTGTTTTCAGTATTATCAAAGGTTGGAACATGTTATCCCCAACCACCCCAATATTCTGGCCATATAGTTTCATCCAGAGCAATTCGTCTCACCACTGATATTCTAAACACCACCATCCATACCCTCCCCACCCCAAATGAAGAGATTAATATTAAAGAATAGGGTTTGAACTATGTGCACGCAAACACTTTTAATAGCCAAAGCTCTTCTGAGGAGAGTGACCTTTACTTGTGGACGTGAACATAGGTGAAGCCAATGTTACAAAGGCCGCATCTGAGTAAAAATGTGGTTAAGTCTATTCAAAATGGTAAATGCCATGTGCCAGAAGAATGTTCTGCTCACAAGATATATTCAATACTAAATGAGTATGCTGCTACTGCATTGTACTGAACAATGGCCCTGGAGAAGGACAAGCTCTTTGGTTTTACTAGTGATAGGAATGGTATAAGAACCTAAAAAGGACACAAGAGAAAAAGAAATTCTCTTCTGTCTTGTGCCTCTTCCACACAGCTCTCTGTGCTCGGAACAGTTCCCTCTTGCCCATGTACTGCGTACTCTCCCTCTCTCAGCACCCTTTTTCAAAAATCTGTGGTCAGCAGCCCCTGGCGTGGTGTCCAGTCAAGGAAAAGAGTGAGGGAGACTATGTGAGGTGATACAAGACAGCCCCAAATGATTTTCGACTGTCTCGCACCTTGTGGAATCCATTGCAGCTCTGTAAAGTGCATGTAAAAGACACCCGTCACTCATGTCTACTGGTGGTGGGATTTCATGCCCAAATGGCACTCACTTTGTACAGTGTAAACGATGACACCAGTTATAAGGCAATGGTGAATCAGGCCTCTCATATTTAGTTAGTCCATGAACTCGAGAGCCAAAGTGAACCACAGGGTATATGTTGGGTGACAAAACTGAATAAAGAGGCATCTATATAGTCATTACACTTGGGACCAGTCTCTTCGATACTGCAAAGAGCACGAGGCTCTTCCTAAACCAACAAGGAGTCCGATGGCACTTTTAAAGACTAGCAAATTTATTTATTGCATCAGCTTTCATGAGAGAAAATACCACGTTGTCAGACACTGACGTCAGCGTCAGATGAAGTAGGATTTTCTCCCATGAAAGCTCATGCAATAAATAAATTGGTTAGTCTTTAAAAGTGCCACAGGACTCCTTGTTGGTTTTGCTGAATTAAACTGACACGGCTACCTCTTTGGACCTAGGTTCTGCCTCCTAGTTTCTCCATTCAATGCTGATTTTCTTTCTGGTACATTCTCCACACTTAATGTCTGATTTTCTCATCTGTATTTTAGTTGCATAAGTTAGAGCACAAGCTGCTTGAGATTTTGTTAAATAGTACATGTGTTTCCAACACATGTGGTCCAAAACTCTAGGCACAAACCCTCCCAAATTTCAGGACACTTTGGCCTGGGACCCAAATTTCACACCTGAAATCCATTTCTAATTTTCATGTATAAGTAACAAACAACATTCATAAAACAAATAAAACTTCAGGGGAAAAAGTTGCAAAGGCAGAACAGACACCCATTTTCCTCTGTTACATAAAAAATAGCTGGGAAAAGTTTTTAGAGCTGGAACAAAATAGTTACCATTTCAGTCCAGTAGATGGTACCAGTTCTCCCTCTTCACAAGTCAGTTGCAGATGTAGGATACCATCTAGCGATGAGAAAGTTTCAGAGTCAGCATCAAACAAACCCCTTGGTAGAATGAGCTCCTCAGGTAGCTTTTTGTGGGAATTTCTGGAGTTCCAGAGAGGGTTGAGTTTTGGCTCTCGTTTGGGAAAGGTTTTCTTCACTTGTGAACTCTTTGAGTATCTCTGCTCTATTGTTTTCTCCGTCTGCTTAAGTCTTTAGAGCTGCCAGCCTGTTACAATTCCTTTCCATGTCGCCCTTGTGCTCAGGGAAAAAGATGTCCTATTCTGTATGTTACAGGTTTATATTCTGCATCAAACTATATCAAAGCTAGTGTCACAAGCCCACAAAAGAAAGGAAATGTTGAGTTCAGAATACCATGGCATCTGACTCACCATGTTGTATCTTCCTAGTATAATGCTACAAATATCCACATCAAATTTCCCCTCATCTATTTTGGTCAAAAATAGTTGACTTTCTGTTTAGATTCCTGTATCAAACCAGTCCTCTAACTCAAATATTGATGTGACAGAGCCATGCAACTTGCAAATCTTCTAAAACTATGATCTTGTTAGATTTCAACAAGTAATATGTTTTGGGACAAGTCAGTAGCATATTTGTATGGGAAATTTCTGAGAAAGAACCAAACACTAAAGGAAGTGGTGTGGGTATTGAGTGTCACTCTTTTCTCTTAGACAATTTCCTGGTGTTAGCAGACAATGAGCGACTGTAGTTAACATCTTTTGAATAATACATAAAAATGGGGGTTATGACCACTAAAAACCCCACGGCACTTATGCAAGAGCGGGTGGTTAGCTTCAGTGTCCTAACCACATTGGAACACAGCTAAATATAGTCCGCATACCTAAATTTCCCTTCTAAATCTAACTTAAAATGTACATCTCATTTGTACAAATCAGTCAAGTTAGTAAAACCACCTTGGGATTCGTTTAGATTAAAGCCCTATGAAACAGAAAGATCGTCATCATTAAGAGGCGGTCACCTTTACTATTCCTCATATATAAGCATTAGCCATAAAGGGTGTCATGGGCACACCCACGCTCCCATCGCTCTTCTCCCTCTTCTGCTGACAAACCAGCCAGAGACTTCCAGATTGGTGAAATCACCTGTGCCTTTATTCAAACTTCATTGCTCTCTGCCACCTTCTATTTACAACAGCCCCTTTTCTGACAGCAGCTACAGAGCTTCTCACTGACAGTCTCTGAGGGGAGTTCCAGCTTCTCCTACCTCAGTGGCTATCTCCAGACAACCCCATTTGCTTCCTTCCAGCCAGCCTAGATATAGAACCCTTCCCGCCCATTAATGGGCTCGCAGCTGCCATTGATCTACCAATCAGACCACTACCTCCTTAGCCCAATCTCCTTCCTTGAGTGACAGGTTCCTGTCTCAGGAACCCTTAGCCAGCACCGTCACAGATGGCATAGGAAACAAGTCTTTTTTCAAAGAGCTCTTTACTAATCTGAGAATATGTCCGGTCCAGTGGACCAACTTGTTCAATCCAAAAAGATGAGAACAGCAAAAGCTCTTCCTCCAATATTCCTTGTATATTGGTAAATATGAACAATGCAATCAAAAGGAAACTCCCAGGCATAATGCAACAGCTGTACAAGGCAATAATAGTATGCTGGGAAAGAGTGACTTTTATAAAGGACTGTGATGTAACTTTGTATATTGTGGAATCATAATTTCCAATAGAAATCCCCCAACACCTACACAGATGCTTGATAACATTCCAAGCAACATACCATGTACCTCCATGTAATGTTTTAGACTTGATGCCTGAGCGTTTTTAGTGAGTCGATTAACTATTAACCGGATAAGCTTTACTTAAATACACTTTAAAGGGCTCAATACAGGAGTAATGAGATTAAACTCTATGACCTGTATTAAACAAGAAGTCAGACTAGATGATCTAATGGTGCTTTCTGGCCTTAAAAACCTATGAACCAGAAATGACCTGAACTGTCCCACAAAATGAGATTTAAAATACTCGAAGTTTGTTGAAGTACAGATAACTTATTGTTATTTAACATTTTGGGTATCGTTCCGTTCCCTAGTTCTGATCAGAGATTGAAGAGCCTTTCCTGAGACATTTCTTCTCACAAAAGATTCCAACTATATGAGATGCTATCCTAATAGAACTGCTTGTGGACTGAATATCGTGTTAGATGCAAGATAGTGCTAGCCGTGTTGGTCCCAGTATATTAGAGAGACAAGATGGGTGAGAAAATATCTTTTATTGGCCAATTTCTGTTGACAAGAAAGACATACTTTTGAGTCACATAGAGCTAAAGAAGAACTTTGTGTGGTTCAAAAGCTTGTCTCTCTCACCTATAGAAATTGGTGCAGTAAATGATACTATTTCACCGACCCTGTGTCTTAAATATTAGGTTAGAAAGACTGTAGAAGAACAATTAAAAATGTACGAATAACCCTTTTATATTCAATATGTTTAGTAAATATTGTCCTGTTGGCCATTTTAAATATATATGTTTTCACAAAGTAGTAAATCAGAACTATTCATTTACGTTCTAACCAGCAAGAAGATGTTAGTATTTAAAACTAAGGCATATATAGCACACATGGCATAGGAATACAAGGGAAAATATTGAAACCCCCAAAATTTCCTTTCCTTTCTCAAAATAGGCTTTAGAAGATTATCAAGGAGGACACACAATGAAATTCTTACCCACGCTTATCTGATTAGAATTATAAATTGCAGTTAGCTTTAATCTGTAATGTACTTCCATGTCAAAACAGTGGGTGCCCTGCAGGCCCAACATTCAAATTACAATTCCATTTGCAGATAAGCATATTTTCTGCAGTTCTTAATATTATTATTTATTACTACCACGCTAGCACCTGGGAGCCCCAGTCATGGAGCAGGATACAGTGTGTTAGGTGCTGTGCAACACAGAACAAAAAAGACAGACCTCACCCCAAAAGTTTATAATCTAAGTACAAGAAAACAAGAGAACATGTGGATACATACAGACAGACAGATACAGAGGGGAATATCAAAGAAGGGATTGGAAAGGAGACAAATGAGGTAGCTTTGCAGATGTTTCTGAAGAGGTCCTCCAAAATGTGATGGATAGCATGGGAAAAAACACAAAGGTACATGTGTAAGATGTAACAAGTGGGTGACAAAGAATGGCATCATTGGAAGGGAACAAGCAGGAGTCAATATTTTTTATAGTTTATTAGTAACATTTAGCTGCAAAAGGAGGGACTACACAAAAATGAGGGAGCTAGTTAAATGGAAATTAAAAAGAATAGTCACAAGGTTGAAATGCATACAGACTTCATGGAAACTATTTAAAAATACTTTAACAGAAGTTCAAACTAAAGGTATACCCCACATAAAAAAAAAATACTAAGGAGACTAAAATAAATGCCAACATGGCGAAGCAGAAAAGTTAAAGACCTGGTTAGAGGAAAAGAGGCATCCTGTGAAAACTAGAAGTCAAATTCCAGTGAGGAAACTAAGAAGAAGCATAAATTATGGTGAGTCAAAAAGTAAAATAAGGCAGTCCAAGAAGGAATCTGAAGAGCAATTACCTAAAGACAAAAACTAACAGCAAAAAAATGTTTTTAAGTACATCAGAACCAGGAAGTCTGTTAAACAACGAGTGGGGCCACTGGATGACTGAGGAGTTTAAGGAGCATTCAAGACAGACAAGCTATTTCGGAGAAAGTAAATAAATTCTGTAAGTTCCTCATTTTCAAAGTGTCTGATGAAGTGGGGTTTTTCTCCCATGAAAGCTCATGCAATAAATAAATTTGTTAGTCTTTAAAAGTGCCACAGGACTCCTTGTTTGTTTTAAATAAATTATTTGTGTCTGTCTTCATTGCAGAGGATGTGGGACATATCCCAAAGGTGGAGCCCATTCTTTTAGCTGACACCTCTGAGAAACTGTCTCAGACTGAGATGTCAATAGAGGAGATTTTGGAACAAATTGGTACATTAAAAATAATTTACAGGGAGCAGTTGATATTTTCCCAAAAATTCGAAAGGAACTCAAATACAAAATTGCAGAATTGCCAACTACGGTATGTAGCCTATTGTTAAATCAGCCTGTGTACTAGATGACTGGAAGGTAGCTAATGTTACGCCGATTTTTACAATAGGCTCCGTAGGCAACTCTGACATTACAAGCCAGTAAGCCTAACTTTATTACCAGGCAAATTGGTTGAAACTACATTAAAGAATAGCATTATCAGATACATAGAGAAACAGAATATGTTGGGGAAGAGTCAACACATATTTTGTCAAGGGAGATCATGCCTCACTAATCTATTAGAATTTTCTGATGGTGCCATAAAGCCAATCCAGTCTATATAGTGTACATAGATTTTCAGAAAGATTTTTGACAAGGTCCCTCACCAGAGTCGCTCTTAAGCAATCTACGCAGTCAAGGGATAAGAGAGAAGATCCTCTCATGAATTGATAACTTGTTAAAAGAGAGGAAACAACAGGTAGGAATAAATGGTCAGTTTTCACAATGGAGAGAATTAAATAGCGGTGTTCTCTAAGACTATATACTGGAACTAGGGCTGTTCAACACATTCTGTAAGTGATCTGAAATGGGTGGGGGTGGGGGGTGAACAATGAAGTGGCACCATTTGCACATGCTACAAAATTACTCAGGATAGTTAAGCTCAACACTGACTACGAAAAGTTACAAAGAGATCTTGCAAAGGTTGGTGACTGGGCAACGAAGTGTCAGATGCAGGTCAATGTTGATAAATGCAAAGTAATGCACACTGGAAAACAATCACATCTGTAAATATAAAATGATAGGGTCCAAACAAAAAGAGATCTTGGACCCATCATGGCTAATTCTCTGAAAACATCTGCTCAATGTGCAGTGATAGCCAAAAAGGTGAACAGAATGTTAGGAATCATTAGGAAAGGGATAGATAATAAAATAGAAAATATCATATTGACTCTATACATCTATGGTATACCTGCTTTTTAGCAGGGGCTTGGACTAGATGACCTCGTGAGGTCCCTTCCATCCCTATGATTCTATATCTTGAATATTTTGGTCACCCAATTTCAAAAAAGATAGAATTAGGAAAGGTCCCAAAATGATTAGGAATGTGGAACAGTTTTCATATGAAGAGAGATTAACCAGACTGGAGCTCAGTTGCAGAGGGGTAGCCATGTTAATATGCATACAGCAAAAACAAGAGCCCTGTGGCACTTTAAAGATTAACAAATGTCTTCGGGCAAAAGCTTTTGTGAACTGCAACCTACTTCATCAGATGCAAAACTGCTCACCTTAGAAAAGAGATGAGGAAGGGGAGACATGATAGCACTCTGTAAAATCATGAATGGTATGGAGAGTGTGAATGAGGAAATTTATGTTTACTCCTTCACATAAGAACCAGGGGTCACCCGATGAAATTACTAGGCAGCAGGTTTAAAACAGATCAAAAGAAGTACTTCTTCACACACCACAGTTACCCTGTGGAACTCATTGCCATCAAATACTGTGAAGGCTAAAGGTATGATTGGGTTAAAAAAAAGAATTAGATATGTTCATGGCAGATAGGGCCACCAATGGCTATTAGCCAAGATGACCAGGGTTGCAACCTCATGCTCCAGGTGTCCATAAACTTCCAAATGTCTGAAAATGGGATTGGACAACAAGGGATGGATCACTCAGATATGTGCAGTTCAGTTCATTCTCTTGACAGCATCTGACACTAGCCACCATCAGAGGACAAAATATTGGGCAAAATAGACTGTTGGTCTGACTTGGTGTGGCTTATTTTATGTTCTTCTGGAGATGGTTGGTAACATGGGGATAAGTCACGAAAGGTCATGAAAGTGAAGATAAGTAGTTTATATCTGATGCAATGAAGATGAGCAAGATGGATGGAAGCAAAGAAAAGGGAGACATGGTCAATGGAATGAGCTAGGAAAAGTTATCCTGGTAGCAGCTGTCTGAATGGATATGAGTGGAGCAAGACTGCATCTCAGGGCCCAAGAAAAGATGTTATGAGATGCTGAGAGCCTGGGTGAAAGTTTTAGCTGTGTGGATGGAAAGAAAGTTTGGATCTTAGAGATGTTACACAGATAGATTCAGTGAGATCTGAACACAGCTTGGCTGTAAGGATCCAGAGACAGAGAGCCAAATTGAAGGTGACACCCACACTATGTGTCTGAGTGGCAGCGGGAGGGGGGGAGGGGGGTGTTAGAGGTGTTGTCCACAATCACTTAAGTGTTATTTT
This sequence comes from Pelusios castaneus, assembly GCA_007922175.1. Classification (NCBI taxonomy): domain Eukaryota; kingdom Metazoa; phylum Chordata; order Testudines; family Pelomedusidae; genus Pelusios; species Pelusios castaneus. Next base: position 4,163,726 of record ML685799.1, on the reverse strand, counting down.
TTGTGCACGGTTGTGCACAGCAGCTCAGCAGAACCCAAAGCATCTCACCTGCTTGCCAATTAACAAGCAGTTGCCCTTTACAATGAAGAGTTTGACTCTTGTGGGTTTTTCTTAAGAACCTAAAGAGATGTAGGTTGGAATGCTGCTTGGTGAGATTCAGATCTGCCAGCTGCTTCAAAGAGGCATTTGAAGTCTGGAAGGAAACATGCTTTAAGGGAAAGTGAGAGTACATGCACACGAAATGTTTCTAATCTGATAACTCTTTAATTTTAATCACCCAGACAGTCTGTGGTAAGCATGTGGTTAACTATTTCGGGTACAGCATCTCCTCTAGAAGCCACAGTCTGCTGCTAGACTGCATGAAGCAAATCCTTTGACATTGTAGAGATGTAGGTGGATTGAAGATGTTAAACCAGTGGTTTCCCAGCCTGTGGCCTGTGGCTCAAAAGGGGCCTATGGAGTCTTCCAAAATGGCCAGCCATTCACCTCCTGCTGGCTGCAGATGGGAGCCACTGCCTAGGATCCCAGGTGAAGCACATGGGGCTACAGGACATGTGTTTCCCTGTTGCAGTCAGAGGGATGGGAATTCAGCGAGGAGGCAGCCTCCTTGCTGAATTCCTTCTGTCTGGCTGCGGGTGGATTGTAGCAGAGACTGGTGTCTCTTCAGGGTTGTAAAAATGGTATCTGTGGCCCTCAAGCCCAAAAGGTTGGGAACCGCTGTGTAAACAGTTCAGATCATTTGTGCACACTGGATCTTTTGGCCTCCCCTTCCTCCTACGGGCTCACCCACCCTTAGCTTTCACTAGAGAAGGAGAGAAAAGAGGTGGACAAGAAGAAGAAAGCAAACAAGAGCAGGTGACAGGGAAAGTAAAGAGGAACAGGAAGAATGATGCAGCACTGGGTTTAGAAATCATGGCTCTCCATGGCTGGGGGTAACATCAGCAAGGCCATGATTAGCTACCTAGATGACATCTTGGGAGTGAGGGGTAGAAGGCAAGAAGAACAAAAGATGGAGAGCCAGCTGGAGTTTGAGGCTTTTCTAACCCTGGTCCTTTGAGAGGCAAGTGGTTGCATTATTGCGTCTTATCACAGGAAATGGGAGTAGGTGGTGAGTAGAGAAGTCTCATCCTAGCAACCGGCGATGAATATTAAAGATAAATAGCCACTGACCACAATGTTGTTCTTTTCTTTCTCATTACATCTACCAGAGACCCTTTGACAACAGGATACCCTCTCTTCTTGGCAGCTTACCTCGCTAATGGATTCATGTAATCACTCTCTCTTTCTAACACAGCACCCCTACTAATTAAGCTAGCCCTCCAACTCTTGCATCCCCTGTTTGAGTTTTTCAAAATTCAGGGACCTGGAGCAAAGAATTCCTGAACCTTGCTTGGGAAGGCATTCATCTAACACTGGGTAACAGCAAAGCCCGATCCTGTCTCCATACCTCCATTAAAATGATTCATTCTTAATTAATCTTAAATGACTAAGAATTACATGTTGATGTCATAAGAGTCCTTGTTTTCTGGACAATTATTTTTAGGTTTGCACTGTTCACTTTCTCACTCTAAGCTGTTGTTGCTGGGTGGTTGTTGCTCTGTGTGTTGAGACATAACTGAATCTCCTAGCTTTTTACTGTGCCATTTAATGGCTCATATAATTATTATACAGTCCAATGTCTTTGGGCTGAAATATCCTTGTTTGTCCAGTATTACACCATACAATTAGAGATGCACATTCTGATGTAGACATCAAGTTAAATAAAAATATATGTTAGAGTTTAATTTCATTAAGAAAATAAAATACGTGAACAGAACATTAGAAATTGTTCCTGATAAATAATTACCTTTTAACTACCAGTATATAGAGGTGTCAAAATACAAACTTTGAAAAATAATTTTGAATCAATCATGGTTTTGTAAGAAACATCTCAGGAAGTGGAAAAATAACCCAGAATATTTTTAATTAGTTTTACTGTGATTTTGAGGCTCATGCTTGGGACACAACACAAAAGAAACTGGTCATGAATATTCCTATATAGTGAGGTAATGTTATTGGCTTTATACACAGGGTTGCTTCTAGGCAGGATCAGAAGGCTGCGCCAGAGTGGAGGCTGCACTGTGCACCAGCCGGCCCTACCCCTGGAGCGAACAGATGTCACCCCACCATGCTCCCAGGGGTGGACCAGCTGGCTGAGAGGCATGGCAGGAGTTCAGAGCTCAGCCTCTGGCTCCAGGGCCCTGTTCCCTACCCTACAGCACCAGCAGGGCAGTGCTTTGGAGGATCACAATTCAAAATGATTCGGACAAACTGGTGAAATGGTCTGAGGTAAATAGGATGAAATTCAATAAAGACAAGTGCAAAGTACTCCACTTAGGAAAGAACAATCAGTTGCACACATACAAAATAGGCAATGACTGCCTAGGCAGGAGTCCTGTGAAAAGGGATCTGGGTGTCATAGGGGACCACGAGCTAAATATGAGTCAAGAGTGTAACACCTTTGCAAAAAAAGCAAACACCATTCTGGAATGTATTAACAGGAATATTGTAAGTAAGGCACAGGAAGTAATTCTTCCGCTCTACTCTGTGTTGATTAGGCCTCAACTAGAGCATTGTGTCCAGTTCTGGGCGCCTCATTTCAGGAAAGATGTGGACAAATTGGAGAAAGTCCAGAGAAGAGCAAAAAGAATGATTAAAGGTCTGGAACACTTGACTTATGAGGGAAGATTGAAAGAGCTGGGTTTGTTTAGTCTGGAAAAGAGGACACTGAGAGGGGACATGATAACAATTTTCAAGTACCTAATAGGTTGTTATGAGGAGGGAGAAAAATTATTCTCTATAACCATTGATGATAGTACAAGACGCAATGGGCTTAAATTACAGCAAGGGAGATTTAAGTTGGACATTAGGAAAAAATTGCTAACTGTCAGGTTGATTAACCACTGGAATAAGTTGCCTAGGCAGGTTGTGGAATCTCCATCACAGGAAATTTTTAAGAGCAAGTTAGACAAAGACCTGCCAGGGATGGTTTAAGATGGTGTCATGAGTGCAGGAGAGTGGACTCGACGACCTCTCATGCTCCCTTCCAGTTCTATGATTATATGCAGTCCTGGGAATTTCTGTCTTTCAAGGTTCAGTGCACCCCCGCTGGGCCTTGCAAACTCATTTATGCTTGTCAGTCTATTTCACAAAGAAATTGATATGCACCAGCTTTGGTCTCAGCCAGGCCTCACACACATACACATTCACCTTCCAAGATCTGCACTGTTTCAGATAAAACAAACATAAGTTTATGAATTACAATATGATTTTAAGTGAATAGAAGTCAAATCAATATAAAACCAGATGAGGATTCAATCAAGGAGATAACCGCAATCAAATAAAAGAACAACTCACTTTGTGAACTAAGATCACTGTTTCAGTCTATGGCTTGGCCACTGATGGTTTTTATCCAGGCTCTGCCTTCCCTCCTGTGAGTAGATTTTCAGTCCTTGACTTTGCTCAGAAGATGGATTCCATGGGAAGAGCCCAGTTCAGTTCAAAGTGTATCTTTTTCTTATCAAACCCCCTCACTCACACTCACGCACGCGCACGTGCACACACGCACACACATACACACACGCGGTCAGGAGATTCTTCATGTTGTGAAACTTCCCTTTTGAGCTCAGGTATTTAAACTGCATTGTTCTTGAATGCATGCCTCTTCTAGGTGTGTGAACACAGCTCTGTTCGTCTGCCTCTACCTGAGCCATGTGAGATACGTTTGGGAACATGAGCAGGCAGAGATTCATGTCTGTACACATATATCATGTTGCGGGAAACTTGCTACCATAACAGTAATGTAGAGCATTACAAGAGTATGCGTGGGGTGCAGCACATCACACTAACACACCTTCTTTCTCTTTGCAGCAGGGTGCCCTAAACCGCCCAACATTACGTTTGCAGAGATTGTCATTGACAGGATCACAGTAGGCAGCAAGGTGCGTTACACATGTGAAGTTGGCTATAAAAGGAAACTTGGACAGACAGATGTGTTTGTGTGTGTGAATGATACTGGGCTCATTTACTGGAACATCACAACAACTTCTATATGTATAGGTAAGTAATTGCCTTTCTTTCTACTAGGTTTAAGCACATTTCCTATATGCCCAGACAATTTTCAGTTGATTTAGCAACAACACAATATTGCTGTAATGAATTGTTTTTTGCCCGTACTTCTTCCAAGCAACATCCCCCACTGACAATACAAACCCTAATATAAATAGAAGTATGTACAATGAAATTAAAACAAAGGGTTCCTTTTGTTATTACTATTAATAAACATTTCAAACAGACAGGTTTGAGCTAGTGCATTTAAAAAAGGAAAGTAAAACAGACTTTAATCAGAAAGTGAAACTGACCAGTCACAAGTTGAGTGAACAGAAGAAGTGGAGACACACAACTTACAAAGTAAAGGACATGTGGTACCTGTCTGAGCAAAGAGCGTCTATCAGGAACAAAACAGAGATGGATCTTGACCAAACGCCTTGAACTCTGGGAAAAGTTGGATCTGAACATGAATCCAAAGGGTTCTTTATTTATCTAGATGTTTGTACGAAGTCAGCTAGCCTCATACCGCAGCAGGGCTGGAGGTCAGGCCCAGTTCTAGAATTAACAAGCAGAGTGACAGGGCAAGTTTCCTAATGGTGGGATCAATTCCTGCTCTTACTTTTGCCGCTGTGCTTTAGTCTCCTCTGCCCACAGTAAAGCATCCGTGCCTCCTGACCTACTAACAGAGGGGTTGGATGTTCATTTTTCTGGTTCCAAGGATCCACTGGTAATGAGGCAACATATGGGAGGGAGATATGACAGGTGTTTCCTTGTCATGTCTCCTTCCAACCCCTCCTCCACTCATCACTGACTCATTTTTCTTCAACAAAAAGCAAACTTCCTCTGACTGGATGGAGCCACGAAAGTGATTTTAAATGATTTCAAGTCTGATCTGGTGGTGGGAACATGCATCTGTCTCGCTCTGTCCCCTTGGACAAACCCATAGCTCCACTCTTCTTTGTTTGGTGCCCTACGCTTCACAAAGATGCTTGATGCTCCTGTGTGATCTCTGGTTGTCATTCTGTACATGGATCAACATCAGTGAATGGCTAGCGGAGCCAATCAGCCACATTCTGTTCTAGTGTGAGTACAGGGGCACTTCCACTGACTTAAACGTAGCTACACGAGGGCTGGCTTTGTCCTGTTACATTGTACTTTGGATGGGACATGGATTTTGGGTCATCATCTATGGTACGATAAATCAGAGCCTGACACCACAAAGCCATCTGGGTACCGCATACTCTTTCTTTCTACCTAATGTTGTTATACACCATTACCCAACACATGAGCATGCCAAGTAAGGAATCCATTATCTTTAAACTAAGAATGGGAAAATGTAGGCTAAAGCTGAGGAAAGTTTCCTGGCAGGACAATGTCATGTGCAGCCATAAGGCAGTAGTGGAAACCCTGACACTTGTGACTTTTGAAACTGGAGTCTGTAAAGAGATGTTTGTAGAAGGTTGTGATTTTAGAGACACTCCCTAGCATGGGTCAGCGTTGTGTGAGTTGGGAGACGTGCCCTACAGGGGATCTAACATGGCTACTCCCAGCAACACACCTGGGAATCCCTCCTGTCTGTGTTATTAAAGCTCTATTCCTCACTCATTCAATGGCATGGTCTTTAATGAGCCCTCAAGATCATTACATGGTGTCAGAAGATGGTGAATGAGTTTGGAAACTAAAAAGACTTGGAGAAAAAGTCCTGTGTTTGCAACTGAAAACAGAAAAACACGGGGGACCTCTGAAAACAAAGGAAGCCTTCCGCAAGTAAATGCAAGCTTTTAAAATGGGTGTGTTACAGGCTCCTTCCCCTCTCCAAATGTCTGATAATATTGCAGAAAACTGGATAAAGTTTAAGCAGCGATTTCTGTTGTATTTGTCTGCCATTGGAGCACAGAATAAAGATGAAAACCAAAAATCATCTATTTTTTTACATGTTGTTGGGGAGGAAGCACTGGATGTTTATAATAACTTTGAAGTTCAAGATGGTGAAAGCATGAATTTAAATATAATACTGACTAAATTTGAGGAATATTGCATGCCAAAACCAAATGTGACTTTTGAGAGGCATAGATTTTTTACATGCATGCAAAAACCAGATAACACTATAGAGCAATATGTCACTGAATTAAGGAAACTCAGTAAAAGCTGTAACTTTGGTGGCTTGGCAGAGTCTCTGATCAAAGACAGGCTCATTTGTGGCATTACAGACAGTGCATTAAGAGAAAGACTGCTCAGAGAAGGGCAGATCTCTTTGAATGAAGCTCTCCAAATATGTAGAGCACTGAAATGGTAAAAACACAAGTAAAATTCACCAGAGGGGACAGTCCATGCACTCAGACAAACAGCATATAGCCAGAGTGGCTCAAATTACAATGTACAGCCAACCCCTGCTATCAGGAAGACTGGCTATGTCTACACTTGAAAAGTTAGGTCAACTTTATGAAGTCAACTTAATAAGGTCGACTTTAAGTCAACTTAAAGTGGACCTTATTAAGTCAACTTAATAAAAGTCAACTTAACTTTTCAAGTGTAGACGTGGCCCGTTTTCAACCTTATTAAGTCGACTTAACGTTTTCAGTTGACTTAATAAGCTCCACCAAGGCACTAATCCCCATCTCCACTGGCTTAAGTTGAATTAATAAATAAATAACCAGGTGTTATTAATTACAACTAACTTTTCTTTAATTCAATTTAAGGAGCAGTTTAAGTCGATTTAAGGAAAGCCCAGTGTAGACACAGAGTATTTTAAGTAAACTTAATTTGTAAATGTAGACGCACTCACTGAGTCCAGACAGTCATGGGGCAATTATGGATCAAGACATGGTCCCAAATAGTGTCTTGCCTATAGGAAACTCTGTCATGAATGTGGGAAACTTAATCATTTTGCAAACTGCAGAAAAATCAAGTGCATTTAGTTAATGACAATGGCTGCATCTACATTGGTAAATTAAGTCAACTTAAGCTTGGCTTAAATCGACTTAATTTGCCCTGCGTCTACACTACACTTTGCTTAAGTCGACATAAGCAGCTTGCTTAAGTCGACTTAATGAAAATTAAGTCGACTTTATTAAACCACCTTTCTACTCGACCTAAGGCTTAATTTGACTTTTTAACATTGAATTAAGCCAGTGTAGCCCTGGGGTAGCCCTAAGTTGACTTAGGGCTACCCCAGGACTACACCAATGCCCTCCCTGCTGGGGGAGGGGCACAGTGGGAGCCTGGCATGCCCCCCAAAGGGCAGGTCAGAGCCCTGTGTGTGACGCTGTCTGAATTTAGGGAAGCATTTATGATATTATTTTCAATGGATATCTCATAAATGCTATAATCCATAGGAGCTATGTCATGTTTGATATCAATAGAAAGGTAGTAATTTGCTGGGAATGATTATATAGTGTATGTCTAGGAATTCTATTTCAATTAGAAGTTAGAACACCATATTCCTATCTATACTTTAACTTATGTTATTTTATTGAAATGGCTGAGAGAGGCGGGTGTGTCAAACCATTGTGTCCTTAATGTTTAGGAATTTTCCAGCTACAATGGTCCCAGGGAGTGACCTGATGAGCCATTAAGGACATAAGGAATACAAGCATTGTATCCTTAGTGGCTCATCAGTTTACTACCAACTACCAACTAGAGAAGAGATTCTGGTTCAGTTTGCAAATGCCCATTATTTCTGTAAATTGGATGCATCTTCAGGATTTTGGCAGCTAAAATTAACAGAGGAAAGCTCAAAATTATACACCTTTAATACTCTATTTGGAAGATACAGGTTTTTATGGTTACCCTTTGGTATAGCTTCAGCACTAGAGGTGTATCACAAAACCATACACATGATCCATGAACATATTAGCAGTGTGGGCACCTCCATTGATGACATCATCATTTGGGGCTCTACAAAAGAGGAGCATGATCGTCGGCTTCAACAAGTGTTGGATGCAACTAGAGCTGCAAACCTCAAACTAAATAAGGACAAATGCGTGTTAGGAGTTAGAGAACTGACTTTTATAGGGGACATTATTTCCCATGAAGGTGTAAAACCTGGTAAGAGGAAGATTTCTGCCATTGAAATGATGCCACGTCCTCAGTCAAAGAGAGATGTCCAACGGTTTCTGAGAATGGTTAACTATCTTGGAAAATTCATACCCGATCTTTCTGCCAAGGCAGCACCGTTGAGACAACTCCTAGAGGACAAAAAATGAATGGCGTTGGGGTGTTGCACAGGAGGAATCATGGGAAGGTTTAAAACAACACTTGACACAAGAACCTGTACTGAAATTTTATGCTCCAGAGGGCCTATTAAGATTTCAGCAGATGCATCACAGTCTGGGCTAGGTACAGTAATTTTACAGAAACATGAGGATTGCTGCCAACCCGTGGCGTATGCATCCAAATCACTGATTGATGCAGAAACTAGATATGCAAGATTGAGAAGGAGCTTTTAGGAATCTTGTTTGCTTCTGAGAGATTCAATCAGTATATTTTTGGACAGACAGTGGAAGTTGAAACAGATCACAAGCCCTTGATTGCATTATTTAGCAAACCGCTAAATGACTGTACCTTAAGGATTCAAAGAATGATGATAAAAGTACAGAAATAAAATTTGCTGGTGACCTAAATGCCTGGCAAATTTATATTCACAGCAGATGCACTTTCCAGAGCAGTAGCACCTATGAAACCTGAGAAGACACTGGAGACAGAGGTGCAAGCCTATGTTGATATAATTGTGAGATCAAATTCCATAGCTAACAGAAGACTGCAACAAATAAGAGAAGAGGCAGAGAAAGATGAATCATTGGGAATCCTTAAAGAAGTGATAATTAAAGGGTAGCCCTGAAATAATAAGCAGTTGCTGTCTAAGTACAAGAGATTATTGGAACTGTAGACATGAACTGACTGTGGTAGATGGGGTGATTTTCAAGGGTGGTAAGGTCGTAATTCCACAGAGCCTCCGAAAAGAAATGCTACAAGAGATCCATGAAGGTCACTTTGGAATTGAGAAGTGCAAAGAAAAAGCACCAGAGGTCATGTATTGGCCATGGATAAACAGAACATCACCAATGTGGTAAAAAACTGCTTTTCATGCTTGAAATACAAGCTCTGCCAAAAGGCAGAGACACTGAGACCCCATCCTGTTCCACAAAGGCCTTATGAGAAGGTAGGTGTGGATTTATTTACCTGGCATTCTAAGGATTACTTAATAGTCACCAATTATTACTCTCTGTATCCAGAAATTTGCACACTGCACAGTACTAATAGCAATTCAGTGATCACTGGCATGAAAGGAATTTTTTCCAAACATGGAATTCCTGATGAGGTCTTCAGTGAGAATGGGACACAATTTTCAAGTGCAGAGTTTAGGCAATTTGCCTCAGATTGGGATTTTCATCATGAAACCTCCAGTCCAAATTACCCCCAATCAAATGGACTGGTGGAAAGGTCTATACAGATAGTAAAGAACCTGATGAAAAAGACTTTTGACAATGGGGGTGATCTGTATAAAGCACTGCTGGTCTACCAAATACACCCTTGGAGAATGGCTTTTCTCCAGCTCAGCTGTTAATGGGAAGAAGGATCAGGTCTAATTTACCTATTTCTGATTCCTTTCTGCGATCTCAGAACAATGTTACCATTCAGAAGATGAAAGAAAATCAGAAATGGAAGCAGAAATATTATTTTGACAGAAGAGGACGTGATCTTCCATCCCTTAACCCAAGTGATAGAGTGTGCCTGAGGAATCATGCCTCTAATAATTGGGGCCAAAGAGGTACCATTAAAAAACAGCTCCATCCACAGTCTTATGTGGCCCAGACAGACCAAGGGGACACATTTCGACGTAATCGACGGGACCTACGACTTATCCCAGAAAGTTCCAACACAGCAAGTTGAGGGAGATTCTGGTATATCTCCCCTGACTGATCCAACAGCCTCAATCCATGATGAAGAAACTGTCAGGGAACAAGAAAACTCAGGCTTGAATGAAGGACCAGTACTGAGAAGATCTAATTGCGTAATCAAACGTCCAGAAAACCTCATGTCTACACTTGCAAAAGCTAGTTCGAATTAGTTAATTCAAACTAACTAATTCAAACTAATTTTAGTCAGTTCAAATTAACTTAATTCGAACTAGCATGGCCCCACTAAAATGCTAGTTCAAATTAGCCATGTCCATGCAGGACACTTGGGCTGCATCTACACTTGTAAATTAAGTCTATTTAAGCTTGTTTAAGTCAACTTAATTTACCTGCGTCTACACTACAGTTTCCTTAAGTCAACTTAAGCAGCTTGCTTAAGTCGACTTAAGGAAAATAAAGTAGACTTAATAAAAATTAAATCGACTTTATAACACCTCATTTTAATTCGACTTAATGCTTAAGTTGACTCCCTAAGCCAGTGTAGACGTGGGGTAGGCCTAAGTCGACTTAGGGCTACCCCAGAATTACACCAATGCCCTCCCTATGGGGGGGGCCACAGGGGAAGCCTGGCATGCCCCCCCACAGGGCAGGGCAGAGCCCAGCCCCTATGCCCTGCCAGGGTTCCTGACCCCCTTTGCCTCATTGTACCTAGGTACAGGGGCAAAGGCTAAGCCCCTTGGCAGTGGGCAAGGGGTGTCCCCCCCTGCCCCCGTGGACCTACCCTAGGTCCCGCTAGCCCCTTGAAGTCGATTTAGGCATCCAGTGTGGATGCTCTAGGTTGACTTTGTAAGTTCCCCCCAAAGTTGACTTTAATTTTAAGTGTAGACTCACTAAGTCGACTTTAAGTCGACTTAGTTAAAGTCGACTTAAAATTACAAGTGTAGACATAGCCTTGCTTAGTTCGAATTAGTCAGTTGTATTAAGGTAAATCTGCTGATTAGTTCGAACTAAGCAATTAGTTTAAACTAACATGGCCACATTGACTTAATTTGAACTAACTATTTCAAATTAAGGGTTAGTTCGAACTAAGAATTCAAATTTATTAGTTCGAATTAAGGAAGCCCTTAATTCGAACTAATGAAAGCCTAATGTGGCCAAGGCTTAAGTTAGTTGGAATTAAGCTTTTTTAATTTGAACTAATTTGCAAGTGCAGACATAGCCATAGAGACTTGCTAGGATGTGTGAGGGAAGTGAGCGGTAAAGACTCACTTGAGAGTGATGTGCTAGTAACCTCGCCTCTCTAGGTAATTCAGACGCTGGGTTTATGGACTGGTGTTAGGCATGTTTTTTAGATAGCTGTTATGTGTTGTTAGAATGTTAGTGCATGCATTATGAGATAGCTTTTATATGGAGCTAAGTGGTAACTTGTTTTCCTTAGGAGAGAAAATGTAGAGAAATGCTTGTAGAAGGTTGTGATTTTAGAGACACTCCCTAGCATGGGTCAGTGTTGTGTGAGTTGGGAGGCGTGCCCTACAGGTTATCTCACATGGCTGCTCCCAGCTACACACCTGGGAATCCCTCCTGTCTGTGTTATTAAAGTTCTATTCCTCACTCGTTCAATGGCATGGTCTTTAATGAACCCTCAAGATCATTACAGAGTCCTCACTCCCAGAACATAGGAATTGCCGGTTTGGATCAGACAAATGGTCTCTCCAGTTCAGTAACTCCCCTGTCGGAGAGGAGCCAGCCCTAATGCTTCAGAGGCAGGTCTGAGAACCCCATAATGGGCATAGCTGCTATACTCTGAATTTTGGGGAGTAGGGGGCAGATTATGTGCTGTAGGAAACTGGCATGAATGAATCTAGCCAATCAACTGGGGCTTTTCTATGTAGGATTTTATAGAATAGCAACTTCTGTTGCAGAAAAAACTCACTAAGCTTAATCTTCTCCATAGCGGACAGCAGTGCTATGCCACGGCAATCAGAAAAAACCCCACACAGCACAGCAGTTGGGAATCCAGTCACCATAGTACCATCAGACACCACAGGTACCTGCCAGTAATTACTGTGATATATTTCTCCAATTGTCTTCTAGGGGAGCAGAGAACGGCCAACCCTGTGTTTTCAAAACCCCGCCCTTTAATGTTTTGAATTACATTTTGTCATCTTTCATTCAAACACAGCTGTTACAGAACTGGGAGTGTTGCCAGCAGATCGAAGGATGTGATAATTCCCCTCTATTTGGCACTGGTGAGGCCGCATCTGGAATACTGTGTCCAGTTTTGGGCTCCCCACTACAGAAAGGATGTGGACAAATTAGAAAGACTCCAGTGGAGGGCAACAAAAATGATTAGGGGGCTGGGGCACATGACTTATGAGGAGAGACTGAAGGAACTAGGCTTATTTAGTCTACAGAAGAGAAGACTGAGGGGAGATTTGATAGCAACCTTCAACTAAGTGAAGGGGTGCTCCAAAGAAGAGGGAGGCAGGCTGTTCTCGAGGGTAACAGAGGTCAGAACAAGGAGCAATGGTTTCAAATTACAGCTGGGGAGGTCAAGGTTGGATATTAGGAGAAACTTTCTCACTAGGCGGGTGGTGAAGCATTGGAATGGGCTACCTAGACGGGTGGTGGAATCTCCATCTTTGGAGATTTTTAAGGCCCGTTTAGACAAAACCCTGGCTGGGATGATTTAGTGGGAGTGGTCCTGCTTTTTAGCAGGGGGTTGGACTAGATGACCTCGTGAGGTCCCCTCCATCCCTATTGTTCTATAATTCTATGAACTCACTTGCTGGGCATAGTAGTTCTTCTGTGATCAAATGACAGTACTTTTTATATTACCCCAAAGAACCGGGAGAGAGAGATTTTCCCCACACAGGCTCATTCTCTGCCATTGCTAATATCACTGAACTGCCATTAGCCAGAACGGGTACAAACAGTGCCGAACTAACTGTCTGCATCCTTTGGTTTTCCTAGGGTATTGTGGGATTCCCAGGTCTATGGAACATGCCAGATATAGGATGACAAAGTATGGCGTGGGTCAGGAACTGAATTACAGGTGTCTGAGTGGTTATGTTGCTCAATCCCCAACCTTTGCTATCAGCGTCTGTAAGAAAGACGGTGACAAACTTCTCTGGAAAGAGCTACGTCTGGAGTGCACTAATGACAGCAAGAGTGGAGAAGAGACGACACAGCCAATCCCAGTAACAGGTACGACGGGGTGTTCTGGCCCTGTCTAGCCCCTGATGAATGCAGTGTTAGCATCAGCTCAGATTCATCTGCCTTTGTGCAGGTACGAACCATCTCCCAGTGGCTATGAATCAGTGCCACAGGGAACAAGGGGGTGAGGGGGTTATGGGGAATCTTCAGAGCTTCAAACTGGGATGTGGAAAGCACCCTGGTCTTGGGGAAGGGAACTGGGAATGTCATGCTGCAATCTGGTGTTAGGGTTTCTTTCATCCTATTAGTCATGTCGCTAGGCACATGGCTACCAGGAAAAGCAAAGATCAGTTTGGGGCTAGATTATGCCTGACCCGTGTGCAGACCAGTTTCTCCTTTCTTTTGCAGTAGACACACTACTGGCAGCAGATAAGGAGAAAAGCCCCCATCTCCACATACACAGATTAATAGATAATAAGGTCAGAAGGGACCAATATGATCATCTAGTCTGACCTTCTGCACAATGCAGGCCACAAAACCTCCTGCCCACTCCTACAATAGCCATTAACCTATAAATGAGTCCCTGAAGATCCCAGATCATGGTTTAGAGACTTCGAGATATAGAGAAACCACCCGCATGTGACCCATGCCCCACACTACAGGGGAAGGCAAACAAACCCCAGGGCTCTGCCAATCTGATTCCAGATATGGTGATCAGCTGATCCCTGAGCACATGGGCAAGACTCATCAGCCAGACACCCAAAAAAGAATTCTCTGTGCCAACTCAACCCTGCTCCATCTAACTTCCCATCACAGGCCATCGGCATATTTACCACTTACAGTCAAAGATCACTGGAATTAGATAAATCACCTGAAAGCTTCAGAAAAGTAGATCTCAGCTGAGCCCTATAGTTCTGGGGGTTTAGGAACATCAGTGGGCTGTAGGCAGATCTATATAAGGTCTTTATATGGCTCCTCTCACGGTAATGTGTGAGCCCCTCACAATCTGTCATTTATTTATCCTCACGACATCCCTGTGGGGCAAGGCAATACTATTATTCGTATTTTACAAATGGGAAACTGGAACACAGAGGGTGCATCTACACTTACAAATTAAGTCAACTTAAGGAGGCTTAAGTTGACTTAATTTACTCCGCGTCTACACTGGGCTTTCTTGAATTCGACTTAAATTGCTTCTTAAGTCGAATTAAGGAAAAGTTAGTTAGAATTAATAACACCTCGTTTTAATTTGAACTAGTGCTTAAATTGACTTTATTAAGTCAACTTAAGCCAGTGGAGATGTGGAGTAGTGCCTAGGTGGACCTTTTTAAGTTGACTTAAAACATTAAGTCTAGTTAATAAGGCCAAAAAGGGGCTATGTCTACACTTGAAAATTAAGTTGAATTTTGTTAAGTCGACTTAATAAGGTCCACTTTAAGTTGACTTAAAGTTGACCTTATTAAGTCGACGTCATAAAGTCGACCTACCTTTTCAAGTGTAGACATAGCCAGAGAGATTAAGGCTCAGATCTAGGATCCATTTCTGTGAAAGTTAGGAGCACCTTTCTGAATCTAGATCTAAGTAACTGCCTAAAAAAGTCAGATAAGAACCATGCGTAGAACAGGGAACTGAACCTTGGTCACCGAACTACTAAGCCAACAACCTAATGGCAGGACCATCCTGCCTCTCGAGGCTCATGTGGAATGATACTATGCCTCTAGGTGAGATAGCTGTTCACGGGCTGCTGCAACTTACAGAACATGCATGGATAGCAGGCAATAGAGGGGCCACTCACCCAAGCTGGAAGTGTTGATTGGTTGTTTAAAAAGCAAACATGGCAATGGGACATAGGCTTCCAACCACCAGAGGAGTGAGGTTCTGGAACACCCTTCCAAGAGGAGCAGTAGGAACAAAAATCCTGGCTGGCTTCAAAACTGAGCTTGAAAAGTTTATAAAGGGGTGGTATGATGGGGCAGCCTAATTTGGCAATTAATTGGTCTTCGACTACTGGTAGTAAATACGCCCAATGGCCTGTGATGGGACATTTGATGAGGTGGCTTCTGAGTCACTAATGAGAATTCTTTCTTGGCTGTCTGGCTGGTGAGCCTTGCCCACATACTCGGGGGTTAGCTGATCACCATATTTGGGGTTGGGAAGGAATTTTCCCTCAGAGCAGGAGGTTTTTCACCTTCCTCTGTCACAGGGCATGGGTCACTTGCTGGTGGTTATCTGTACCTTGAAGTCTTTAATCCATTAATTGAGGACTTCAGTAAGCCAGGCATAGGTTAGGGTCAGGTGAGGTTCTGTGGCCTGTGTTGTGTAAGCGGTCAGACTAGATGATCATATTGGTCCCTTCTGACCTTAAAGTCTGAATCTCGTTATATTATTTTTGTGCAGTGAAAGTGAGCTCTCAGATGCAAGCTTGGGCAGCACGTTTAAGAGGCTTGGGAAGACTAAGCCACACAAAAAAAACCAGACTGGCCAGGCAGGAGGGTAAATGCTGTGGATGCAGCATGGATCACCTCCTTTTGGAGGGCTATCGGACCACCTGGGGAATGCCAGAAGTAGGATGGCTAGATAGCAAATGTGAAAAATCAGGACAGGGGGAGGGAGATAACAGGCACCTATATAGGAAAAAGCCCTAAATTTCATGACACCTGATCAACCTAATCAGAAGTGAGGCCCCTCCTCCAACTTCTAGGGAACTACCAGTGACCAGACTGTACTCCTGCCAATGCTTCACGCTGAGTTCCTGCCCCAACTTGGACTCTTCACCTGAGGCTCCGCCTCTTCCACCTAGGCAACCCACCACCCGATGCTCACTTCTCTGCCATGGAGAGGAGCAGGTGAATGGACCAGAGGAGAAGAGGTGGAGAGGAGTGAGTAGTTGGCAGAGATAGGCCTTGGGGAAAGTGGCAGAAAGGAGAGAGCGGCAGGTGCAGTCGGAGCTTGAGGGGATGCTAAGAGGTGGAGTGAAGGTGGGAATTCGGGATTAGGGCCATGGTCTGAGCAACGGGGGCCCCCCACTTCTAGGGAGCTTCTGGCCCTTGCATGTGAGCCTCCCGAAATAGAAGATGCCCCGCCTACAGATGCAAGTGCCCACCTCAGCACAGCTCCGATCCAACGAGTGAATAGCTCTCATTGGAGGCAGTAAATCAATAATTAAGCAGGAATTTCTCTTTTTAGATACACCAAAGCCATGCCACATCCTAGCAGCGAAGCTTTCTGTCACAGGTACGTTATGTTCAATTCATTTCTCCTCCTTTCAGACAGCCATTTCTCCCTCTTTTGACTCACCTTAAGGGACCGAGCCCCAGCAGAACTAAGGAACATTTTGCATCCCACAATAATCACCTACTAGTATGTGATGGATTAAACCCATGCATTGTTCAGGATGGTAAAAGGGGGCATACGGGGTTAAGCTATTTAGGGTGGGAACTTCAGAAGGGAGTTAGAGGCACAAGTCCCATTGAAAGTGAGTTTGCTGAGAACTGACAGTGAAATTGGCCCTGTGAGGATCACAGAGAAAGATGTGGCTCCCTCCCAAGGAAGTCAGTCCACCCAAAATCAAACTAATCAAACCGAAGCTGCACTAGCCAAGCAGCTACGCTGTAAGCTGTTTGGGACAAGGACAGTCTCTTACTCTGTGTATGTACAGGACCTAGCACAATGGGTCCGGGCCTCAGTTAGGGCCTCTAGGTGTAAAATGATGCCCATAATATAGAATACAGTAGAACCTCAGTTACAAACACCAGAATTACTAACTAACCAGTCAACCACACACCTCATTTGGAGCCCGAGGTACACAATCAGACAGCGGCAGAAGACCGAAAGTCAAATATAATACAGTGCTGTGTTAAACATAAACTACTTTAAAAAGGAAAGGGAAAGCAGCTTTTCTCCTCCTGCGTAGTAGGGTTTCAAAACTGTATTAAGTTATTGCTCCGTTGCAGACTTTGGAAAGAACAGCGATAATGGTTTGTTCAGAGTTACGAACATTTCAGGGTTACAAACCACCTCCATTCACGAGGCGCTCATAACTGGAGGTTCCAGTGTATAAGCCGGAGAATTTAAATGAACAGAGTAAATGGTATTACAAGTATTTCCCGTGATAGGGATGTTGCTATCCCAAGGCTATTTTGCAGTGGCCACACCATAACTGTAGGGCTATTAATAGGGATCCTTTTGACCCTTCTGTATGAGCCCTATGGGGGGGCTGAGTAAACAACCCAGCTATCTCTCTATAGAGTGGGGCAGGAGTTGAATTCTATCCCTTTCCTGAACAGTGTGTTTCCCTAAATTTACTTTGAAAAAGCTGTTGTGGATTTTTTTAGAGCCGTAGTAATCACTCTGTGGTGTTTCAGACAATACCATCTGCCATTTGATTTTAACCACCATTTGATTTTTTTGTGTCTTCTCAGAAATTGCTATAGCATCGCTCTTTCTGATGATTTTCATCATTTTGGGGAGTCTCCTCTTAAAGAAATTATGGTAAGTAGCATGGCATGGCAGGAATTAATTATTAGAACCTAAACAATTTCTAGCATTCCTGGAGTTATTAGCTGCATCACTCCATACACAACATAGGCTGGCTTCAATGATGTATTCTTTTGTACCATTTGAATGATTAAATAAAGGCACAATGAAAAAAAAATCAGGATTAAATTTTTAAAGTTGAAAACTGCCTTACTCAAGATAATCTTAGAAATGAGGGCGTGAGAGAGGTGTCAATAAGTGAATAAGGTGGAAAGGAGGCATCAAGGGATGCTGCTTAGAGAAAAATGAAGTTTGATTGGTGCAAATGCACTGAATTTATGGTGAATTCCACAACACTGATATAACAGACATCACAGAAACTTGGTGGAATGATGATAATCAATTGGACGGTATAATAGTAGGGTGCCCAATGTATAGGAGTGGCCAAACAGGTCACTCTGATGGAGGAGTGGCACTATATGTGAAAGAAAGCACAGAGTCAAACATACTAAGAATCTTAAATGAATCAAAGTGTACCATAGACTCTCTATGGCTATGTCTACACTTGCTAAAATTAGTTTGAATTAGTTAGTTCGAACTAACTAATTCGAACTAATTTTAGTTCGTTCGAATTAGCTTAATTCGAACTAGAAAAAGTTAGTTCGAACTAAGCAAGTGCCATTCATGGCATTAGTTCGAATTAGTGATCCCCATTCATTTCAATGGCTGGTTAGTTCGAATTAAGAAATTAGTTTGAATTAACATGGCCACATTGGCTAATTTGAACTAGTTATTTTGAATTAATCCTTTAGTTCGAATACCCTATTTGAACTTATTAGTTCGAATTAAGAAAGCCCTTAATTCGAACTAACTAAAGCCTAGTGTAGCCATGTCCTATGACAGAAATTCCCTGCTTGAATAATAGGAGTATGCTGCTGACACCCTAACTAGGATGGTGACTGTGTAGTACTCAGGGGAATCAGGGGGTTATAAAAATATGAAGCTCAATAGTACTTGGAGGATTTCAACCATCTGCATATTGACTGGGTAGGTCACCTCAGGCTGGGATGCAGAAATAAAGTTTCTAGATGCCATTAATGACTGCTTCTTGGAGCAGCTATTCTTGGAACTCAGAAGGAGACAATTCTTTATTTAGTCCTAAGTGGAACACAGAATCTGGTCCAAGAGGTAAATATAGCTGAGCAGCTCATTAATAACAACCAGAATATAACTAAATTTAACATCCTTGGGGTTGGGGGGGGGGTAAGATAAAAGCCCACCACAGCAGCATATAACTTCAGAAACAGAAACCATACAAAAACAAGGAAGCTAGTTAAATGGAAATTAAAAGGAACAGTCACAAGAATGAAATGCTTGCAACCTGAATAGAAACTTTTAAAAACCATCATAGAGGCTAAATTTAAAATAACAGTAAGAGGACCAAAAAGAAAGAAATAATCCCATCATGGCTAACTAGAATTACAGAAGTGGTTAGAAGCAAAAAGGAAAAATAAAAGAAGCAAAAATGAAAGATGCAAAAATGAAAGTCAAATCCCATTGAGGAAAACAGAAAGGAGCATAAACACCAACAAGTCAAATCTAAAATTATAAATTAGACAGGCCAAAAGAGAAAAAAAACCCAGCAGTTGTTTCTTTAAGAACATCAAATGCAGAAAGCTTCTCAAATAATCAGTGGGCCCACTGAACAATCAAGGTGCTAAAAGAGCACTCAGGAAAAACAAGGCCAGTGTGGAGAAGCTATATGAATTTTGCACTCTCTTCACTGCAGAGAATGTGAAGGGGATTCCCTCATCTGAACCATTCATTTTAGGTGACAAATCTGTGGTACTGTCCCAGATTGAAGTGTCAGTAGAGAAGGTTTTGGAATCAGTTGATAAATAGTAATAAGTCACCAGGAGCAGAAGGTATGCACTAATACATTCTGAAAGAACTCAGATACGAAATTGCAGAATTGACTGCATTACGTAACCTATCACTTAAATCAGCTTCTGTACCAGATGACTAGATGATAGTCATCTGGTACAGAGCAGGGTAAGTCAATATGATGCCAATTTTTAAAAAAGTCTTCAGGGGTGATCCTGGAAGTGACAAGCCAATAAGACTAATGTCAGTAGTTGTCAGATTGGTTGAATGTATAGTAAAGACAAGAATTTACAAGACAAGAAAAAGGCACATAGATGAACATAATTTGTCAGAGAAGAGTCAACAAAGTGAAATCATGTTTCACCTATCTATTAGAATTCTATGAGGGGATCATGTGAACCAACATGGACAAAGATGATGTGGTAGATACAGTGTATCTGGACTTTCAGAAAGCCGTTGACAAGGTCCCTCACCACAGGTTCTTAAGAAAATAAGCAGTCATAGAGTAAGAGGGAAAGGCCCTCTCAGGGATCAGTAACTGGTTAAAAGACAGGAAACAAAGAGTAGGAATAAATGATCAGTTTTCAGAATGGAGTGAGGTGAATAGCATGGTCCTACAGGAATCTGTACTGGGATCAGTGCCATTAAACATATTCATAAATGATCTGGGAAAAGAGGTAAATAGTGAGGTGATAATGTTTGCAGATGATACAAAATTACGCAGTATAGTTCAATCCAAAGCTGACTGCAAAGCTACAAAGGGATCTTATAAAACTGGGTGACTGGACAACAAAATGGCAGATGAATTTCAGTATTGATAAATACACAATAATATCCATTGGAAAACGTAATCCCAACTCTCCATGCGAAATGATGGGGTCTACGTTATCTATTAACACTCATTGTACATAGTTCTCTGAAAACATTCACTCAGTATGCAATGGCAATCAAAAAACCTAACAAAATATCAGGAGCCATTATGAAAGGGATAGACAATAAAATAATATCATAATACCAGTATATAAATCCATGATATGCTCACATCTTGAATACCGCATGATGTTCTGGTTGCCCAATATCATAAAAGAGGCATTAGAAATAGAAAAGATACAGATACAGGCAACAAAAAATGATTAAGGGTGTGGATCAGCTTCCGTATGAAAGTAGTTTTTTAAAAAGCAATGAATATTCAACTTGAAAAAGAGGCGAATAAGGGAGAATATGATAGAGATCTATAAAATCATGAATGATCTGGAGAAAGTGCATAAGGAAGTGTCATTTATCCATTCACAAGAGCAAGAGGTCACCCAGTGACATTAATAGGCAACAAGTGAAAAACAAATAAAAGGAAATACTTCTTCAGACAACACAAAGTCAACCTGTGGAACTCTTTGCCAAGGAATGTAGTTTTGGCCTTCACAGCAACTGGATTAAAAAAATAATTAGATAAATTCATGGAGGATAGATCTATCAATGACTAACAATCAAGTTAGTCAGGAATGCAATAACATGGTCTGGGTGTCCCTAAACCTCTGACTGCCCGATGTTGGGACTGGAGAGCACGTGATAGATCACCGGATAACTGCTTTGTTGTGCTCATTCTCTTTGAAGCATCTGGTGTTGGCCATTCTTGGCAGACAGGATACTGGGCTAAATGGTCTGACCCTGTGTGGCCAGTCTTATCTTCTAATTTAACAAATTGCTTTCCTTCAAGGTAATCCAGGTGAAGCATGTCTGCTCAACTTCCACACTAACTACTTAGCGCTGTCTCCATTCACATCCCTGATTCATCCAAGCCAATTCAAGCCAAATTAGGCTTAACATTTATTTTATTCTGGACTTTTTCTTTCATGTTTTTTCCTATCCTAAATTACCACCAATATCAGATTACAGGGAAAGATGACGAATTATTTAACCTCAAGAAAGACTTGGAAACAGCTGGGGCACACCTATCTGTACCAATACTTCTCTGAAGCCACTATATTGCTTTCTAGAATTTCAGCTCTCATTTAAAAAAAAAAAGTCTCTAGCTATTAGGGATTTCATAGAAAACTTAAAAAATGTGAATCAAGGCGCAGAGGGTAAAAAAGAGAAGAACGTAAGCATTCATTCTCAGGTCCAGAAGGAGAGGAAAGATGGACCAGATGGAAGCCTCAGGGTGAAGAGACAAGGGCAAAAAACCAGTGGTAATGTCATGATATGGGTCTACCACAGATCAGTTAGTCAGGATGTATAGACAGCTGTTGGGAGTGGACAGTGAGGAAGCATGGGTTGTAGCATCTTCAGTTCCCAGCTCCATATTTCTAACCCTTCTGGCCCTCTAAGGCAGCATCTGTCTATAGGTAAAAAAAACAAAACAAAAAATACCCCAAAAAACCCTAAGGCCTGGATAAGAGTCAGATGTGTTTCATATTATCTGCATTTGGCAAGTAGGCTGTGCTCCTTCCTGTCTGAGGCAGGACCTCAGCACTTATCCACATCTTTTCCACCTGGAGTGACAGTTGCCTTGTGCCTAACATAGGGCTGCACCATCAAACCATTCGGAAACAGCAGCCAGCTCTGTTTACTGAGCAAGCTCTTACACAGTGGGCATTTTGCCCAGTGCTGTGTGGTCTCTGGTTACGAATCAATTTCTAGTTCAAGCTTAAAATACTACTTTCGACTTTTGAAACCCTAACTGCTTATTTTAATTAACAATGCACCTTAACGTCACGGTTTTGCTTGCTAACAGATGGCTGCAAACCTCACTCCCTGTTTTACTCCACCAAAGAATTTTTGGGGACATGCTGCATTCTAACTGAAGCTGTGATTTTACTGTATTGCTACAGGGCACGGATGAGGTCTACACCAGAAGTAAAAATTGAGAAGCCAAATCCCATTCTAACAACAGCAGCAAGAGTGGAAAAGGAGAGTGAGGAGGAAGCTCAAAGACTAAAATCCAACGTGTGAAAAAGTAACAGTGTTTCACTTTAAGGCTTGATCTGAATTGCAGTGGAATAGACTTTTTCCCACCTACAATATCTGAACTCTCAGTGCTAGGGAATGATATACAGCCCATGGAATATGGGCTGTATTGTTATTAACAAAGAGCTTCATTTACCTTCATTTCAAGTGGTTCTATGTATTTATCTTGAAGAGCATTACAGTTAAAAACCTGAGCAATTACTAGTTTGGAAAACACCAGTAAAACGCAAGTAAGTACATTCTAGTTCATATAATCTTTTTAAAAAAGGAACACATGTAGAATATATTGTATGTGCCAGAAATAGTCTTCCCTCTGCCTCTCTGTTCCTGCCCAACCTGAAACGGTTTACCAGAAATGCTCTTCACCTTCCTATCTTATAGTATATGCATTTCCAATCTGAGCTATAAACTGCCAGCCAGCTCATATGGTCCACAGGCCCAACCAGACAGATAATCTAGCCATTTTCAGACACACTCCAATATTATGCCACTTAATCCCCCTATTCACATTGCATATTCATCCTGTCTCTCATATCTGCAAGCAAGAGATTCAAGCATATTTTATTTTCCATATATTGCCCAGAAATGACAACACTTTTCTCACACACTCACTATTCTACTTGGAGGAGGAAAAATACAGCATACCCCAATCACTTTTTTCATGTGAGCTAAAAATCTCTTCAGACCCTCTTCTTCTTCCCACTGGGTGCGTCTACACTTGTAAATTAAGTCGACTTAAGCTTGCTTAAATCGACTTAATTTACTCTGCATCTACACTATACTTTCCTTAAGTCGACTTAAGCAAGCTTCTTAAGTCGACTTAAGGAAAATTAAGTCGACTTTACTAAACCTGGTTTAAAGTCAACTTTAGGCTTAAGTTGACTTTCTAAAGTTGACTTAAGCCAGTGTAGATGTGGGGTAGCCCTAAGTCGACTTAGGGCTCTCCAGGACTGCCCCATTGCCCTCCCTACTGGGGGGGAGGCACAGGGGGAGCCTGGCATGCCCCCCCACAGGGCAGGGCAGAGCCCTGTCCACCCTGCCCCTATGCCCTGCCAGGGTCCCTGTCCCCCTTTGCTCCATTGTACCCAGGTACAATGTGGCAAAGGCTGAGCCCCCTTGCAATTGGCAAGGGGTACCCCCCTGCCACTGTAGACCTCTCCCAGGTCCACCTAGCCCCTAGAAGTCGACCTAGGCATCCAGTGTGGTCACTCTAGGTCGACTTTGTAAGTTCCCCCCTAAGTCGACTTAATTTTATAGTGTGGGCATGCTAAATCGACCTAAATTAACAAGTGTAGACATAGCCACTTTGAACCAATGACTTCACTTGGCACATAGAGACCACATCTCCATCTTCATCCATCCCTTTTACCCTTATATTTCAAATTACTCCATTCATCAGAGCAGGTTTAGCATAGAAGAGGGAAGGGTTTTGGCACATCTGTAGATTGTATCAAGAAGTGAACTTGACAGCTCATTTTGCCAGAGGACTTAGGTTTCTGATATACAGGGGCAGAATTAAACAGGAATTTGGAATACACAAACTGATATTTGACATGTACATTTATTTATGAGATTGTATGAACTGCAAGTACATTTGAATATTTACTTACCCTCCCTTAACTGTTCATTTCCATACTCCTGTAGAATCTTAGAGTCATTACCAGAATGGGAACTGCAGCATCCTAGCTCAGCCTTATATTCTGCAGCACTGGTCTGTTAATTCTTTTCATTTTTCCCCCTTACTTACTATTCTTAAATTTGTTATACTTTATGTAGTTGACACTGAGTCCTATTTGGATAGGCCTCGCTCATTATCTGAAGAGCTCTGTTAAGATGGACAGGTGATTATCTAATCTCAGGGCATTATAGAATACTTGTACATACATTTCTACCTTTAGATTATTTGGGATGGGAGAAGGAGAAATCCTACATTTATATAATAGGGTGGATTGTTCATACCCTTCAGCTGCTGCAAGGACTCTGAATCCTGGCAGATGAGGATACAGTACACTGCCTTGTTCCTCAATTGTCCAACCCTCTTGCTACTTACTGCTTGCAGCTCCTAATATTTATATTACACAGTGCAAATGATTTTGGCATTTATATGTTTGCTGACAGTGGTCATACTTAATGCAGCTGGTTCAGTAGGCGATCCTGCGCTGAACAGTTCACTGGGTAAAAACAATCCCTCATCTGTCCTAAGGTGCACATTATGCACAGTTCTCCAGGAAATGTAATCGATTTTATTAAAGATAATGTTTAAAAGAACAAACAGTTCACAGAGTTGCACAAGATTTGCTGGACATCCGGGTGTAGCATACAGATTGTTGATGGGGAAAGAATTTAGTTAGCCGTTAATAACTATAAGGAATATATAATCTGAAGCAGCCCGGATAACAAGTCGAGGGACCAATGGTTTAAAAATGAGCATTCAGTAATTCCGGAACATCACTCATGATGGAAGTGACTTAAGATGAAGTTAATGGGGAGTAGAACTTAAGATGAAGTTAATAGGGAGTAGATGTGTGAATAGCATCGGGTTGTCCCTTATAGAGTCAGTGGTATGTTGTAATGTATATAGTTCTTTACTCAATAAATTCCTGGTCATTGGGTAGGAAGGTCTTGAGACTTCCCGACGCTGATGCATGGTGGAGCTCTGGCTTACTTCTCTCGGTACAGTCTGTGCCCAGTGATGTGTTCAATGTTAATGTCGTTCAACCACCTGATGGTGT
Source organism: Pelusios castaneus (assembly GCA_007922175.1). NCBI lineage: Eukaryota > Metazoa > Chordata > Testudines > Pelomedusidae > Pelusios > Pelusios castaneus. Next base: position 4,138,567 of record ML685799.1, on the reverse strand, counting down.
CAGACACCATGAGGCACCGCATCAACCGGTTGTAGTGCTGACTGATTCTGCAGGCCTGTGGCACACCCTCGTTTCTGAGGTCCTAAGTGCCCAGAGCTCTGACAATCAGGGTGTGAGTCTGCACTGTGTTTAGTCCTCCCCTCTCAGGCTGTGGGCTGTGGAGGAGAGGATGTACTGTTCCTCTTTATATGCCCAGGCTTCGTAAAAGGCCAGGGTCCTGTTCTCAAACAGGACCATGATGTTATTTATCCCCTGCTGTCTTGACACTTGTCTTCTTTCCCACAGCCTGGCTGATGAGTTCCCTCTCACGTCCAGTACTTTCTTTGGCTATGTCTACACTTGAAAAGTTAAGTCGACTTTATGAAGTCGATTTAATAAGGTCGACTTAAAGTGGACCTTGTTAAGTCGACTTAACAGAAGTGGACTTAACTTTTCAAGTGTAAACCTGGCCCCTTTTCCATCTTATTAAGTCAACTTAACGTTTTAAGTCAACTTAAAAAGGTCCACCTAGGCACTACTCTGTGTCCCCACTGGCTTAAGTCGACTTAATAAAGTCGACTTAAGCTCTAGTTCGAATTAAAACAAGGTGTTATTAATTCGAACTAACTTTTCCTTAATTCAACTTAAGGAGCAGCTTAAGTCGATTTAAGGAAAGGCCAGTGTAGACACGGAGTAAATTAAGTCGACTTAAGCCTCCTTAAGTCGACTTAATTTGTAAGTGTAGACGCGCTCTTTGTTTCTTGAAAGTGTCCCTCTCAAGGTTGAAAAAGACAAGCTTTTGTAGTACACAGTGAGTTCTTCCTCAGATTGAGGGAAAGTAATCAGCATGTCACAGCTAAATACAAGGTGGAACAGGTTGTTAAGCATAAGGATAAATAGGTTGCAAGGAACCATTCAAAAATGAAGCGAGCAGCTAACACCTCCGCAGTCATAAAACAAAAGAGTTAATCGGTTACAGATTGGTGTAATGTGACTTAAAACCAGAAGCCATGATTTCTGGTGTTTAGTTGCATTCCGACTTTAGCATCCCAGCACCATATCTACACTAGCGAGTTTACAGCACCACACCTGTAAAGATGCAGCTGCCTCACTGCTTGTGGGGGCTGTCCTGTCAACATAATAAAAGCTCCTGCACAAGTGGTGGTAACTATGAGGGAGGAAGAAGCTCCACAGCAGTGCTTCACTTAGGGGGGTGATTTTTCCACACCCTTGAGCAACATAAATTATGCCAAGAAAAGTGGTAAGCACGGCTCAGGTTTGCCTTTCGAAGGTGTTGTGCAAGTTTCCTGTGAGGACGAGGACTGATGGACTGCCACAGCCCAGATAGCAACAGGCTTGGGATCATGGGTACACTGGTTGGCTTATAGGATTTACCACTAAGCAAAAATGGTTCATAATTTCTGATCAACTCTTCCTTGGAACTATCCGTTCGTGGCCACCATGGCACTGTGTGACACCTCTTCTTCATACATTCCATGCCAAGGTGACTTCTGGAGGTAATGGCCAGGGACCTCTCCCTACATGGCCTCTGGGAACCCTGAAGTAGACCATGATCATCCCATGGTGACTTGAAAATAAACCCAGAAATAATCTGGAACAATTTTTGACCATCCTTGACAAACATATTTGAGAACCTCTTGTAACAATATCCTTAGGCAATACTTCTAACAATGATTTGGGAATGACAAGAGGGAATGACTTCTATGACTTCACAACACCTCTGTGACTTTGGTTTCAATTGTCAGAGGCAAGAATGGAACTGGGACTGTGCACTCCCAACCTATGGCTTTGGGTAGAACCAAGGCTGTACACCCCCACATCATGGTACAGGCCAGGGTTGTAACTAGGGCTATGTGTCCTCCTACCCCCAGTGGTTGTGGCCAGAGCTGGAGATATGTCACCTTGTACACACACACATTTACTCTTATAGTGTAACTGTATCTAATGCAATGTCATGTAAGATATTTTTGGAATGCGCATGACATAGTGAACATTGTATGTTTCCTGCAATTGTATCCATACGTAGTTATGAAACTCTGCTCTGTAATACTCCCAAACATGTGACTCACATGGCTTGACTAGATCCCAGCAAACACCAACCAAAGTGAGGCATGCATCCATGAAGAGGCATGCACACAGGAACAATAGACTGGCCTGAGAACCTGATAAGGTGACACTCATTTGACTCAAGTGAAGGAAATCATGCACATTTCCAGACATGGCCAATCACCTGACCTCCAAGGGGGACGAGGAGACGTGTGGTAGGCAGAAGTGTCTTTGTCTCTGGAGCTTTCCCTTGGAATCCATCTACGAAGTAACATCAAGGACACTGAATCAATGAGGGGGCGGGGGGAAAAGAAGAGGTCTGGTTGTAAAGGAGTCAGCCTGGGTTGAACATTATCTGAGAGTGCAAGGCTACTATGGCGTTGAGTATAGAATGCAATTTGTCTTTTAATAATTGTGATGAAACCTTGAGTCATGTCTTCAGGCTTGTAACCACTTCAAATCTTGCTGTAATCAATAAATGTATTTATTTGTTTTATTTAAAACAGCCCATGTGGATTGTGTATGTAGAAACCTTCCCTGGAATGACAGAGCTGGTTCTTATCAATTTCTTTGATAAATTGGTAATGAGCTTGCAGAGTGCAATGGACAGCACTGAACGTTGTAAGACGGCAGTTCCCAGGGCTACATCTGGGATTGGAGGTGTTTGCTTGGGGTCAATCCCATGAATTGCTGGCCAGAAGCACTCCTTCCCTAGATCGGGGACCAGTTACTCAGAGAATGCTGGGTATTGGCCAATCCAGGAGTAGGTAGTTCAAAAGCAAAACAGAATAAGTCAGGGTCCAGGAGTGAGGAATCAGGGTGACACAGCAACACACCTCTCAAGATTGTAGGGGAAAGGGGGGAAAAAATATCACACATCCCTACCTCACACAGCTTGGGCCAGGGCTGGAGGTAGAACTACGTCTCTCTCCCCATGGCTGTGGCTGGGGTTCTCAGTCCTCCCAATGTGGCTTCATCTGTCACTCCTCCCCTGACAGCCTCCTCTCCCTTTTTTGTTTTAGTAAAAGTCACGGACACGTCACAGCTCTCATGAATTTTTGTTCGTCATCCGTAACATTTACAAAGAATAACCATATTAAAAGCTTAATCATACTGTTTCATCTCAGAGACCTATTGTGCCCAGCAAAGCAATTTTTGCAGAGCCATGTTAGGACAGCATGGACTGTGCTGGCCACAAGATGAAACAGGCAAAATATCTAGGGTGTGTGTGTATTTGATGAGTGAGATTGTGTCCACCAACAGCAGCATCTCCACAGCCTAAATGTCAGGGGCAGATTTTAAAACCCTCCCGCGGAGTTGACTCCTCAGCCATGGACTCTTCGGTGGGCAATTGCGATTGGTATTGTCATTTTATAAAACAATTCCTTTAGGCAGAGTCTAGTTCATCACAGAAAAAGCCTTTCACAAAAATGGTGACATCACTCACAATTACCACATCCTCAGCAACAATTATTAGAAAGAAAGAATCAGCTGACTGGACACCACAGAGCAGACAAAAACCACACTCTTGATCATTGCATTGACTTTTTCAGGGGAAAAATTGATTATGAAATCCTTAACAAACATCACTTCCACCACAGTCTGACATTCCCTGCAATCTAACCAAACCAGCAGACAAAGGGGGCGCTGGCATAGACCTCAGTGATGGTGTCTATGTTAACGAGGCCAATTGACAACTCTCCTCTGTAGCAGTCTGTAAGCACGGGACACACCAGCAGGGCACCTTCTGGTGGTGTTAGCGGGGAATTAGTCTCAAGTTGGTCAGTGCTCTGCTTTCCACATGCTGACTCAGCCCTCGAGTCCTCTTCGTGGGTCTTAACCCTTCGGCTAAGCCCTGTGAAGTTCACCCCTTCCAGGTTACAGCTCTTCTCCCTTCTCCTGGCCGCTACCATCAATGCCGGGGAGACCTGTTGGCCACTAGGTTAAAATAGTCAATGGCCAGCGAGCTTTGCACTGATCTTGGCACCTGTGCCACTCCTGGCTCACAGGGGATTGGGGAGGGACCCGGGCCTGCCCATTTCTCTGGTCCCCCTCCACCGAGGCCTCCACCTACCTCCAGTCTGCTCTCACAGTCCACGTCGAGTCCCTGAGTCACTTTCCCTGCAGCCCCCAGCCACACACAGTCTCTTACTGCCTGGAATCCAGCTGCCATCTGCCCCTGGCTCCTTGCCCTCAGACTGCTGCTCCAGCCTCTGACACCTTCTGGCTCTGGCCTGTCATTCCAGGGTCCCAGCCACTGTCCCTCTAGGCCTCCTTGCCTCTGGACCACAGCTCCAGAGTCTCTGCTCTTCTGGCTGCCTTCAGCTTCCCTGGTGCTGCTCAGCTCACAGTGACCACTGTGCGCACTCCAGGATACTGGCTCCCTCAGCCAACCAGACAGGAGGAGAACCTTCTCCCTAGACTGCCCAGGCCAAACTGAAGTAAGCTACCCTACAGCTCCCTTTTATACTGAGCTGCCTGCTCCTGATTGGCTCAGCAGCCCAATCACCTTATTGGCTGCTGCTCCTCAGGCCCAGTTAACCCCCAAGGTGCCATAGTGGAGCAACTACACGGCTACACCCTACATCACTTATTATAAAGAACACAAAGAAGATCCCACACCACAATTTACCCAGGAATTTAAGGATATCATCAAATCCCACCCCAAACAACAACAAGAGAAACGCTACAAACTCATCCTCCATGAAAGCAACCCAGGAACCTTCTGCATTGCTTCCCAAGATACACAAAAAAAGAAACCTAGGCAGACCCATCATATATGGCCCTAGCACTCTTACAGAAGGAATATTGGAACTCACAGAAGTGATCTTCAAACCACTTATCACACAAAAGTTTAGCTTCCTCCAGGACATAACTGACTTCTTCCACAAATTCTGCAGCATTAACAACGTCCCTCAAAATAAGATCACTTCCCTATACACCAAAATCTCTCACAATGATGGCATAGCTGCCTCCTTCAAATATTCATTAGATAATGGACAACCCTCAACACATGGCTAAACTCATTGGCTATGTCTACACTGGCAAGTTAGTTCAAATTAAGGAGGCTTAATTCAAACTAACTAAAACCATGGCTACACTAGGCTTTAGTTAGTTTGAATTAAGGGCTTCCTTAATTTGAACTAATAAGTTTGAATAGGGCTTTAGAAGTAAGGCTTTAATTCAAACTAACTAGTTCGAATTAGCCAATGTGGCCATGTAAATTCGAACTAATTTCTTAGTTCGAACTAACCGGTCATTGAAATGAATGGGAATCACTAATTCGAACTAATCAAGTGCCATGAATGGCACTTGCTTAGTTCAAATTAAGTTAATTCAAACTAACTAAAATTAGTTTGAATTAGTTAGTTCGAACTAACTAATTCAAACAAATTTTAGCAAGTGTAGACATAGTCATTGATTTCATTCTCACCCTTGAACTCCCTCATAGATTTTCCCTACATGCCCATAAAACTCTCTGGAACACTCCCACACTAGTATCAATTTGTTGGACACCATGATCAGCTACAATAATGGAACACTACAGACAACTATATACAAGAAACCCAGAGATCACTACACCTGGCTTCTTAGATCCAGTAACCACCCCAAACACACCAAGAAATCTGTTACCTACAGGCAGACACTCAAATACTACAGAATATGCTCTGAAGATAAAAATGCCATAAGACACTCATAGAGTCATAGACTCAGAGGCTATGTCTACACTTACAAAAGCTAATTCAAACTAATTTTAGTTCATTTAAATTTACTTAATTCGAACTAGCATGGCCTCACTACAATGCTAGTTCGAACTAGCCATGTCCATGCAGGGCACTTGCTTAGTTCAAATTAGTCAGTTGCCTGAATGTCATTCTGCCAAATAGTTTGAACTAAGCAGTTAGTTCGAACTAATATGGCCACATTGACTTAATTCGAACTATTTTGAATTAAGGGTTAGTTTGAACTAAGCAATCGAATTTATTAGTTCGAATTAAGGAAGCCCTTAATTCGAACTAATGAAAGCCTAGTGTGGCCAAAGCTTAAGTTAGTTCCAATTAAGCTTCCTTAATTCAAACTAACTTGCAAGTGCAGACATAGCCCGGCTATAAATTTGAATATGCTATTCGAACTAAGGGTTAATTCGAACTAGTTAGTTCGAATTAACCAATGTGACCATGTTAGTTCGAACTAATTGCTTAGTTCGAACTAACCAGCCCATTGAACTCAATACAATTCGCTAATTTGAACTAAGCAAGTGCCCTGAATTAAAATTAGTTTGAATTAGTTAGTTCGAATTAACTAATTCGAACTAACTTTAGTAAGTGTAGACATAGCCTATGACTTTAAGGTCAGAAGGGACCAGTACGATCATCTAGTCTGACCTCCTGCAAAATGCAGGCCCCAAAATATCATCCACCTACTCCAGCAATAGGCCACCAACCACTCAAAACCATCTTCAGCAAACAAGGACATTCCACCAGAGAATTAGATTGTATCATGAAACAGGCGACCTCTGACAGGCTGGACCTACTGCGCACTGAAAGGGCTATGCCCACTCTATGGGTGGCAGAAGTCTTACCCCACAGACAATGCTGGGCATGCTCCAACTGCCGCCCTAACATAAGAAAGGAACAGCCCAGATCATTTTGGGAGGAGGGAAGAGATGCACACGAAGCGCTGAACCAGAAGCTCCTCCCCCAATGGTGGGAGCCAGGAACCTGGGAGATGTTGGAGTTCGGCCACCCTTTGTTGGTTGCAAGTGGGCCCTCTGACCCAGGGGAGACAGGGATGGCAACAGTGCAGAAAGTGATATCCAGGTGACCTGGAGACCCAAGAGACAATCCCATTGTTAGTTGGGTAAGAAGTAGCCCAGGGGGCCTGCATGGTGTAACTGGGGGTAAGGCGAGACACAACTCAGTGTGTTTTAGAAGCATCCCCATTGAGCAGGGTTTGGACCCCTGCCCCTGACACCAATAGGGTCCTGGGCTGGGGCTCAGTGGAGCAGGGAGGACCTGTTCCCCCCCTACCCTGGGTGCCATCCCCCAAAGGGACCCCCAGGCTGCACTGCCCTGACCCCAGGAAGCCAATAGGCCACAGCTCTGCAGGTCCCCACTGCCACTGGAGTCCAGTCTGATAGACTACATCTATGGGGACACCAGATCCCCCTCGTTAGCCCCTTGAACTTTCCTGTCAGGGATGATGAGGTAGGTGTATGCTGTGACACCACCCAAACACCCCAGAAGAACCTGTTTCAATACAGAAGTGAAGCCTCTTCCAATCACACACCTTTGTTGTCATTTACTTCCCTAGAACCTTTCACTGACATGTGTAGCTAGACCCTGCAGCTTGGTTCCACCCTGCTTCTCACTGCTCCATTTCTCCCCTATATGTAACTCAACTCAACATTTATCTCTCCTTGCTCTGAGGGGAAGGAGGAGTCCCCTTGTCCAATTTGCTGATGTTCAGTAGGACACTGCTAGAGCCTCTGGGTGGCTCAAGTTCCTTCCTCTGTTCTTTGGTTTGGCCTGGGGTCTGCAGGGGTTGGAGACAGTTTTCTCATGGCCTCCCAACTAAACCATGTGTCGCCAACAGTGAAGACAATGGAGAAATACACACAGCAGTGAGTGATGTTTTCCTGTTACAGCTATAGGTTTTTCTATGGTGCTCGTGACAGCAGTATCTGAGCACCTCAGGGACACTCACAGATTTATTCTCAAGACAGCCCCATGCAGTAAGGAAGAATTGTTATCTCTCTTTTAGAGATAGGAGACCGAGGCACAGAGAGGCCACTAAATGGTTTGCCGTAGCTCACATGGGAAATCTGTGGCAGAACCAGGAATAGAACAGAAACATATAGTTTTAAATACTTTAGAGACATTTTAGATGTGGGCCAGACAAATATCTAGATAGGAGATCTGATTTCTTTTTGCATCCTAGTTCAGCGCCTCCCCACAAGATCATCCCTCCTCTGTGACAACCTCTTACTTGTTCACACACACACACACACACACACACACACACACAAAAACAGAGAAGGTGCGTGTCTGTGAAGGAGCACTATGCATAGAATAAGGATGTATTTGTGGTCTGTATCTGAAAGGGGTTGGCTCAGTTTCATACCATGAGTGTGAACAGAAAGGGCACATAGTGTGGCTTTCAGTCCGAATCGGGTTGGGGCAGGTTGAGTGACATTATTATTTATAGTTTGTATTATTTTAGCACCCAAGAGCCCCATTGTGATGAGCACTTTTCAGATATAAAAGTCCCTGTCCTAGCTAAGTCTACACTTACAAATGCTAGCTCGAATTAGTTAATTTGAATTAAATAATTGGAACTAAGTGCAGTTAGTTCGGATTAAGTTAATTCGAACTAGCATGGCCCCACTGGAATTTTAATTCAAACTAGCCATGGCCATGCCGGGCACTTGCTTTATTCGAATTAGTAAGTTTCAGGAAGGTCAATCTGCCAATTAGTTTGAACTAAGCACTTAGTTCGAACTAATATGGCCACATTGGACTTAGTTCGAACTAACTAGTTCGAATTAACGGTTAGTTCGAACTAAGGAGTCATATTTATTATTTCGAATTAAGGAAGCCCTTAATTCAAACTAATGAAAGCCTAGTGTGGCTAAGGCTTAAGTTAGTTCGTATTAAGTTTCCTTAATTCGAACTAACTTGCAAGTGTGGACATACTAGAGAGCTGATGATTTCGATAAAGACAAGACACAATGTGTGAGTGCAACCAAGAAGGGCACATGGGGGAAGGGCATCAGGCTGGGGTATGTCTAAGATTCAGTGACTGTTTAATTATTTATAAAAAGTGGACCAGCTTCAACGTTCCCCCCCCCCCCGCCCCTCCCCGTGAGCGATTGCAGCTTGGGTAGGCGGAGCTTTAATCTCACTAGAAGAGGTGGCTGCCAACATGAATTCGTCCCAGGGCTCTGGGAAGACTTGGATAGTCTGTAGTGCTGCTGGAACCACCACCACTACATTACCATTTTGAGTTGCACCAGCCAGATTAAAGCTAGTGTAGGTACACCTCCTCCGCACGCTGCACTCATATCTCTGCTTGCAGTCAGAGCCGGCCCAAGGATTTCTGGTAGCTAGGCGAACTATGACTTTGGCGCACCACCACGCTCCCCATGTTCAATACAGAGAAAAATGAGAAAGTCAAGAATGAACATATTAATATATATTTTACATATATTTTAAAAATTCACTTCCAGCTAATTTGGTGCCCCTTAAAGCATGGTGCCCTGGGCAACCGCCTAGTGACCATATATGGCTGGGCCAGCTCTGCCTGCAGTGTAGACACGCACTAAGACCATGTGCATAACTTCAAAGCTCACAGTCTTTTAAAACATTTTGTCCTTCAGTACAAATAAACAGCAGCAGCTTTCCATCCACCACACCCCGACCCAGGAGTCATCCACTGGAGGTTTAGAAACACTCCTGGGAATTACTTTTCTTCTCCAACGCAGTTCCCAGAGTATGCATGGCAAGAGGTGCTTCTCCCTGGAGAATTGCAACTCTGCTGTGCTCCCCACACTAGTGGAGTGAGAAATCTCCTTGCAGTTGCTGGGACCCATGCCCTGAGCTGGTTCATTTGATCCTTTTGAGTCCCAGGTTTTTCATGCCTCTCCCAAAGGGAGTAGACCATTTCTAGGTATAACCAGAGGAGCATCTGAACTTGCCCGAGGTAGAGGTTTGGAGAGACACAAGAGGAGTGTTTCAGGTGGTGGTGGGAGAGGTTATTAGCCAAATAGGTGGGGAATTCCAAATGACACTGGAAAGAGAGGGAGGGTGTTTCCATTGTAAAGAGAGGAGAGGGGATTGTGAATGTCACTGTGGTTTCTAGCCTACCAGAGGTGAGGGGGCAGGTTTCTGAGCACTTTAGAGGGTGGATGGAAGAACAGAGTGTATGATGGGGAAGGCCCATGAATAAGCAGGTGGGTTACTTGTGACATCATTCATCCCTATGAATGATGTCCTTGAATGTCCCCATTTCCCTGTAAGAGCATCACTGGGTTTCATCTGTTCTTAGTCCATGTTTCAATATCTGCCTATTGACACCTTTTCAGATAAGTGGTGATGACCAACAAGGAATAGGCCTCGGTGTGGGGAATGCTCCAGCTTAGTAATTCAGTGTGCATTCCTCCTGGGGCAGTTACCACTCAGTGGGGTTTTCTAAGTAGGTTATATACATTTTTAAAAAGCTGTTCGGTCCTGAGAACATGAGACTCCTTCCAGCTCAGTGACCAGCAGGGCTAAATTGAAGAAAATATTATTTGCCATACAAAAGCACAGAGACATCCTAGGCTCAGGGCCCACTGGAGCTAGACATTGGACAAGCATCAAGTGAAAACACAGTCTCGCCCTAGTGATTTTACAATCTGGATTTATCACAAGATCCAGCAGGTGGATGAGAAACAGTGGGATGGAAAAGTTAACAGTAAAACAAGCCCAGGGTTGCATTGTCTGTATTTTCCATTTATCTGCCCAGCTGTTATTGGTTGGCAGTGTTCTACAAGCAACATGACATCTTCTGGTAGGATTTGAATGGTATCCTTTTTGGAAATGAATGGTTACTATCTCTTTATTCTAGAGAGGTTGTAATGGCTCCTTCCCTAAGTCACCACAGTCTGTCTTTTTTTCTGTGGCTGCAACTTCTGGTGCACAGAGTTTCAATCAATTTCTCCCACTTATTTTGAGCTTGCGCTGATCTCTTCATGCTTCGGAAAGTCACGTTATACCCATTATAAACCTTTATTCATATTGTATTTGGAAAGAAACATGTCAAATTTCATCTATTTTCTCATCAGTGATTTTTTTCTCCCTACAGAAGCAACCTGCCTATTCCCTTTGACCACTCTTGCCACCACTCAGGACCAGATCTTAAATCAGTGGTTTCCAACTTTTGGGCCTTGACGTTCACAGATATAATTTTTACAACCCTCAAGGGCCACCACTTTCCGCCAGCAGGCTATTGCCACTGCAGCCAGCTGGAAGGAGTTCAGTGAGGAGACTGTAGTTTCATTGATCTCCCGTCTCCCTGTCTTCAGCAAGGAAACCACACACATCGTGTTGACCCATGTACTCCACCTGGGTCCCTAGGCAGTGGCTATCAATGCTTATCTTCCTCTGGCTCCAGGAGGGACCCCAGCACCTATGGACCCACACAGAATGCTTTGCTGTGTTCCCCGCTACAGCCAGGAGGAGGGGACCACTGATCCTCCATCCCTTTGGCTGGAGCAAAGAGCCAGCACAGGTCTTTTAGCCCCCATGGAAACACTCTCCACCTGGGTCCTTAAGCAGTGACTCTCTTCTGCAACCAGCCAAAAGGGGGTCGCAGGTCCTTGGAAAGCCCCCACGAGACACAGGTTGGGAACCACTATTCTAAAAGATATTTAGATTCCTAACTCCCACTGAAATCAATGGGCGAGAGATGCCTAAATATGTTTGAGGATCTGTGCCTCATACATTTCTCCTCCCCATTTTATCCACCTGGGAGCCTGAATTGAACCTGGGTGTTTTCTGCGTTGAATGCCCTCCCCCATTTCCAACTCCCCCTAATATTTTTACCCTTTATGTCACCACATAGGCTACTTCTGACTCCTCCCACTCTTCTTTTACACAGGGTAATTATGAACCTGGAATGACCCTGCTGGCTCTTGTCCAGACCCCTCTTCCCTACCCTGCATGAGCGAGAAGGAAAAAGCTATTTGACATTGTGTCTCCCACAAAACAGAGGAGCGCCTGAGCCAAAGGGTGATGCTAGTATAGGCTTCTCTCAGTCGATGCTGCTCCACTTTTTATAAATAACTAAATGGCCTTTGAAGCAAAGATTTGCACCTCCCACATCTTAAGTGCGTGCTCCAATTACTAGGCCAGTGGTCCTCAATCTTTTTAATTGTGCAATGCCCCACCCCTGTCTGCACCCTCCCCAAGAGCAGCAGTCAGGAGACAGGACGGGAAGTGGGACCAGAACTGTGGTCGGAGACTGCAAATGGGGCCAGAAGCTAGGAGCTGGAGTAGGGAGCCATGGCTGGGGTCGGAGGCCACAGTCAGGAGCCACGATCAGAGCCGTGGTTGGGGCTCAGGGTCAGGCTGCAGCCAAGAGTGTGTCCAGGATCCAGAGACTGGGCCAGAGCTGCAGCCCTGGGCTGTGAGGACAGGGCCGTAGCTGGGGGCATGGTCAGAGCCAAGTTGGGGAAGAAGGGGCCTGGGTGGCCCTTCCTCTCCAACCCCTGTGCGGTCTGGCCCAGTCCTGCTGAGCTGCCTTGAACATTCAGCATACCTCAATTTGGGGACCTCTGTACTAGCTTAGAGAACGATTCCCACTCAGCTCCCTGGCCCAGTCATTATTCATTGTCATTCACAGACTATTCACTGAAAACAATTTCACCCAGCTCTAGCTATAGGCTGTACAGGTCTGTGCTAGGCAAAGGTGTGAGCACTAATCTGAGTAGGGGGAAGAGTACTTGGGCTGGGCATCATGCACCCTGCTCTCTCTCTGGTGGCACTAATCTTATCCACACAAGGTAGTACAGCCCAAGATGTATCACATTTTCCCCATAGCACTGCCTTCAGGGGCAGCAAGAATCATGCCCAGCTTGGAGACAGACCGTCGTGCTTTGCCCTATTTCAAATTCCTCTTCCCTGATGGCACCAAAGAGGAATCTCCCTGAGGGATCCCTCACAGAGATTTGCATCTGAAAAGTTGACACCCACGGCTGGTGATATGGGACAGGAACAAATTGGTCCCAGGCTTTACTGACCCCTTTCTCTCACAACAGGAGAAGTTTGAGACAAATGCTTAGACTGGTTTGGGAAGACAGAGCTGTAACAGCATTTAATAAATGAAACTGAATGGGCTAAAAGCAAATCTGCAGATCAGGACCTGGGGGTTACAGAGAACAGGAAGCTGGATATGAGTCAACAATGTGCCAAGAAGGCTAACGACATATTGGGCTGCATTAGAAGAAGCATTCCCAGCAGATGGAGGGAAGTGATTTTTCCCCTCTATTCGGCACTGGTGTGGCTTCATTTGTAGTACTATGCCCAGTTTTGGGCCCCCGCTACAGGAAGAATGTGGACAAATTGAGGACAGTCCAGTGGAGGGCAACAAATATGATTAGGGGGATGGAGCACATGACTTATGAGGAGTGGCTGAGGGAACTAGAGTTGTTTAAGTCATCAGAAAAGAAGGAGGTGGGGAGTTGATAGTGGCCTTCAACTACCTGAAGGGAGGTTCCAGGGATGATGAAGCTAGGCTGATCTCAGGGGTGGCAGATGACAGAACAATGGTCTCAAGTTGAAGTGGGGAAGGTCTAGTTGGATGTTAGGAGAAACTCTTTCACTTGGAGCATGGCGAAGCACTAGAATGAGTTACCTAGGGAGGTGGTGAAATCTCTATCCTTAAAGAGTTTTTTAAGGCCTGACTTGACAAAGCCCTGGCTGGGATGGTTTAGCTGGAGTTGGTCCTGCTTTTAGCAGGGGGTTGGACTAGATGACCTCCCGAGGTCCCTTCCAACCTTGATATTCTATGATTCTATGAAAAGTAGCATGTATAATGGTCATGAGAACACAACTACCATCAGAGGCTCCCAACCCCTGTCTCCTGTGGGCTTTGGGAAGCTGTGTGGGTGCGTCTGCACTTGTAAATTAAGTCAATTTAAGCTTGCTTAATTCGATTTAATTTACTCTGCATCTACACTACACTTTCCTTAACTTGACATAAGCAGCTACTTAAGTCGACTTAAGGAAAAATTAAGTCGACTTTATTAAACCCCATTTTAAGTTGACTTTCTGCTTAAGTCGACTTTGTAAAGTCAACTTAAGCCAGTGTAGACGTGGAGTAGCCCTAAGTCGACTCTAAGTCGATTTAGGGGACTCCAGGGCTTCCCCACTGCCCTCCCTGCCAGGGTGGCTGACAGCCACAGCCTGGCTGTGCCCCCTAAAGGGCAGGGCAGAGCCCTGCCCACTCTGCCCCTAAGCCCTGCCAGGGTCCCTGTCCCCCTTTGCCCCATTGTACCCAGGTACAATGGGGCAATGGCTGAGCGCCCTGGCAATTGGCAAGGGGTGCCCCCCCTGCCATTGTGTACCAGTCCCAGGTCCACCTAGTCCCTAGAAGTCAACCTAGGCATCCAGTGTGGATGCTCTAGGTCGACTTTGTAGGGTCCCCCCTAAGTCGACTTAAAATTTAAGTGTGGACATGCTAAGTCGACTTAACTTTGTTAAGTTGACTTAGCTAGGTTGACCTAAATTAACAAGTGTAGACATAGCCTGTGAGTAGGGTCAGGAGCTTATTGTCGGGGACAGTCACTGTGAAACAAAGAGATCTCCTCCTTACTGTACAGTTCAGCCAGCTTCTCTTCTAGCTCACCCAGCGTGAGCAGCTCAGTTGCATCTTGATCATTCTGAGCAATGACTGCCCAGGCCTTCCTGTGATTGTTATCAATCTCACAGCAGGCGGCGGCCCAGATGTGGCTGGGTTTATTGACTCTGCCTCCCGCTATGTAATTGTTGCCAGGGACCACTCCCACGATGGCATATGTCTTGACACACCCTTCACTCCTACTCGTCATTATTGCTTGCTCATAGTTGTTCCATTTCCCACTATTGAGCTTCATATACTGCGGCACGATGTTGGTCAGGGTGAAGGTAGAGGCCTTATAGTCCAGGTCGGGTTGGTGCCCATTGGGGTTCAAGTGGCCTCTGTTGAAATTCGTCAGATTTTTGTAATCTTGGAGGACAGCCTGGCTCTCGTTAAGCAGTCTTTGGTCCATATTGGTATTAGTTAAGAGGAGCCATTCTGTTGCCATCTCCTTTTGGTAGTTTGAACCAACCAACTTGAAAGTCAAAAACAAAGAAAGGGGTCAATCACAAGGGCAGGAGAAACAAAGACAGTGCCCGGGGGCACATGCCAACATGGCTACCCCTCTGGAACGAGGCAGAAGGTTTCTCTAGGGAGCTGTGATCTTGCTTCACAGGCCCCTGGGGCCAGTGTGTGACCTGGAAGGAAGATCACGAGCAGCCTCAGTCACAGTCATGAGTAGTATGAAAGAGGAGACACATGTGGAAATATTCCTTGCTTCCTGAGGACTGGATTGAGTCCATAGTAATATGGTGCAGAGCAATCCTGAGCCAGGGGAGCACAGAAGACTACACTGAGTTTGGGGCAACTCATTCACAGAAAAATGTCACATTTGGTGGAATTCAGAGATGAGCTAGAGGGAGCTAACAAGGGTCTCTGCTAAAATCCTCTATGAGAAAGCCCTTCCCAACCACAAATCTGCCAGTTGACTCAACCCTGTGCATATGAGCCAGAAGCCCCAGAGTTAGTATAAAATCCCATTTCTATGTGGAGACTGCATTTGTGCAATATCTGAGGATGTTTTTGCCCTCCATTTTTTTCAGTTCCAGTAAGAGTAAATAATAAAAATGCTTTGCCTGACCACAGCACCCTCCCCCCTGAGGAGCTCAAAGAACTTTATGAAGATCAATTCACTCTCACAACAATCCTATGAGGTAGGTAAGTATTAATCTCAGGGGCGTAACCAGCCTGTTTTCTCGCTAGACCCTGAGTCTGCAGAGTAGGGTTAGCCACAGGCAGCTTCCACTTATGTGATCAGAAGCTGCCTGACACACTACTGTTGCTAGGTAGCAATTGAAGTTCTCGTAGGCTATGTCTACACTTGTAAATTTAAGTCGACTTTAGCTAAGTCGACTTAACTAAATGGACTTAAAGTCGACTTAGTTAAGTCGACTTAGCATGTCCACACTTAAATTTAAAGTCAACTTAGGGGGGAACTTACAAAGTCGACCTAAAGTATCCACACTGGACACCTAGGTCGACTTCTAGGGGCTAGGGAGACCTGGAACAGGTCCACGGTGGCAGGGGGGGCACCCCTTGCCCAGTGCCAGGGGGCTCAGCCTTTGCCCCATTGTACCTGGGTACAATGGGGCAAAGGCAGACAGGGACCCTGGCAGGGCATAGGGGCAGGGTGGGCATGCCAGGCTCCCCCTGTACCCCCCCGCCCCCGGCAGGGTGGGCAGTGGGGGAGTCCTGCAGAGCCCTAAGTCGACTTTAAATTGACTTAGGGCTACTCCAGGTCTACACTGGCTTAAGTTGAATTTAGGAAGTCGACTTAAGCCTAAAGTCAAATTAAAAGTAGGTTTAATAAAGTCGACTTCATTTTCATTAAGTCAACTTTATTTTCCTTAAGTTGACTCAAGCAGCTTGCTTAAGTCGACTTAAGGAAAGTGTAGTGTAGATGCGGATTAAATTAAGTTGACTTAAACCTCCTTAAGTCGACTTAATTTCTAAGTGTAGACGCACCCATAAGGAGGAGGAAGGGTAGAGGGAGAGAGATCAGGCCCACACATTGCAGTGCCCAGCAGTGGAGCGAACCTCACCACTGTGGCGGCAGGGCCAGCCAGCAGCCACAAGCAGAGCAGTCACAGTGACGAAGTTCGTGCCCTGTTGGGCACTGTGGTGGGCAGGCCTGATCTCCAAGTGGGTGGGCCCTAGGTCACCTGGGCCCACCCATGGCTATGTCCCTGATTAATATCTCCATGCTACACCTGGTAATGGCAGGGCACAGCCCAGGTGCGACTTGCCCTAAGTTGCACACCAAGTCAATAGAAGTGAGGAACAGGACCCAGCAATTCTAAATCTCCCAGTGTCCTGCTGGAACTGCACGTATTTGGCCACAGTGATGTGATCCCGCACTAATTCATGGGACAGAGATTTCTCAACTGTGGCTTCCATTTGTGTGTGTGTCTGAGAGAGAGAGATGGGGAAAAATACATTGGGATTTATTCGATACTTTAATTTTAATGTGCAAAATTTCATCCCATTGAAATGCAGAGGCAGTCATGAGAGCATCTTACCTGGGGTTCTACCATCCAGGTATCGGGTCTCTTACCAGAACCAGGTTGGTACACATATGCAGAGTAGATTGGAATGCGGTTGTCCCTGTCGTACAAGGTAGCGAAGCGATACTGATTCTTGTAAAGCTGGCAAATCTGGGCTGGACTGGCAGGTTTGATGGCATCCTTTGGGGGGGTTTCCCTGAAGAAAAACTGAGGACATGTGTTTTCAAAAGATGTCACCACCTCACTGTTCCCCAGCATGAGGCAGCATATGGAAAACTGGAACAGCAGCAGGAGCAGCATGGGAGCAAGTTAAAGGATCTTCTGTACCTGAGAAGAAATATAAATAGACTTTGAGCTTGGCGTAAACATGGTCTCAAAAAGGCATGGCTGGCATAGGAAGAGGAGTGAGAAGGTCTAGCTAGGGAACAGCTAACGTTATGCTAATGTCTCCCCTCAAAAGACGGGAACCAACATGGAAATTAGTGGTGCTCCATGAGCCCTCAGAGAAGGGGATTAAAGCACAGACTTCACAAGGGAGTCACTGGCATCATCATTTCTGACTGAGTCACTTTCCCGCGCCAGTGGGAGGAGGAATGAGGAGAGGTATGCAAAGGGGTTGACCCGTGTGGCTTGTTAGAAGACGATGCTTCTCCCCTATCTCTGTAGCTGCAAAACCCTGTTCCCAATGGAAGAAAGAGGATTTCCGCAATTTTAAATGCACAGGTCAGTCTATGTGAGGGGAGGATTTGGCAATAACAGTGTCAAAAATTCTGGATGCTTTATCCAGCCTGAGCCACATTTCCTGGTGTAAAATAAACTGGTCAAAAACAGAAGTGCTTTCAATTTCCCTGGGATCTACAAAACCTCAGTCACTGGTGCTGAGAAAGTGCTATTAAAATAATTAGCCTGTACACCTGTTTCAGATTCTACCATAACAGAGAGCTGTCTCCATCAAGTAATTAGCCCAATCACATTATAATATATATCAAATGGTATTTAGATATCTATGGCTACCCACTGCTACCCAGCAGAGTGCAATATACCAGCTGCTCCCTTCTGGGAGCTTAGGACATGATCCAAAGCCCACTGTTTTTCCATGGTCTTTAACATTTTCACGGGACAACTGCAAACCTGAGTGGAAGGAAGAGTACCTGAAACAAATCTCTATATTAGGTCTCCCTCTCTGGTGTTTGCATTTTTTAGCTCAAGAGACAATTGATTAGCTTTCACTGAAACTTCATCCTCTTGGGCCCCTGCTAGGCAATTCATGCTTACAAATAAAGTGAGTAAATAACATAATTTTTAAAAAAATAAATCAATCTACCTTGTGTAAAGACCGCACACAGACTTGCCAATTTACTTGATTCTGTTTGCCACAAAAGTTTTAGTGGAGTTTTCAAAAGCTTCCGTTACAGTGTGAGCCTGAGGCTGTTTATGTATGTCCTTAAAGAAGGAAGGCTTGTACGTAATTACATTTTATTAGTTTTTTCTTCATGGGCGGAGCTGAAACCAGTATTACAATTTTATTTTTCCATCTGTCTTTCACAAGGTCACTTCTATAAAAGCCACTGTCCTCAAGGCATTTACAAGAGAAACAATTGAATTAAATGACTCACCCAGTTTTATGGGAATAGCCCAGGTGAGTTGTGGATTGTGCTCAAATTCTTATGCAAGATGCTTTATGGCATTTAAAATGATCCCTAGCCACAACTCCCTTTCCAATGAACCCAAACAAAACATTGAAGCTAAATATTCCTAAACTTGGGGACAGGAGGGCTCAGAACCCAGCTCTGAATGTGAACTTTCCCAAATGTTATTGTGTTTGGATCTAATGCGTGGATCTGGACCTATTTTAAGGATAGGTTTGAGCTTACAACTCACCCATTTTGAAGAGGAAGAGTCATTTCATGTTTTGTCTATAACAGCTGGCCCGTGCAAATTCTGGATGACCGCTAGTGGATGGCAAACCTGTATGCATGGAACTGGACACTGGTGTAGCTGTTTCTTAGTTTCCAACATTGTGTATGAGAAGGACTTTAGACATCTGCCACTTAAACCGACGACAGTTGTTTTGAAAATGTACACAGGAGAGGCTGTACCCCTGTTGGGTACTATTGAGGTGAAAGTAGAGCTCAATGGACAGGCAACAAGGCTACCACTAATGGAAAGGTCTTGGATTAGATCCAACTCAATTAGGCAGAAGTGCATCAATTGACTGAAGAAGAAATAAACCTGGCAATGATACTAGCGAAACATGCTGCTGTTTTCGGAGAGGACTTAGGCAGCATAAAGGGAATCACTGTGAAGTTAAATATTAAACCTGACTGCCAACCAAAATGTTTGAAGGCCAGACCGGTGCCATTTGCCATCAGGCCCAAGGTTGGAGCAGATTTGGAGTGACTTGTCAAGGAGAGAGCCTTAGTGGCAGTTACTCACAGCCAGTGGGCAACACCTGTGGAGATTTTAAGGTCACCGTTAACCCAGTGTTATGTACAGAACAATATCCCTGCATTGAGCACCTCTTCATGGGTTTGGCTGGAGGACAAAAATTCAGCAAGACTGATTTGAGACAAGCATATTTACAGATGCATGTTGAAGAAGAATCTCAAGAGTTGACTATTGTAACGCATAAGGGGCTGTACACTGTCGCTTGCCTTTTGGCATTACTTCAGCCTCAGCTTTGTTCCAGAGGGCCATGGACCAGATCTTGAGTGGCTTAATGGGAGTACAGTGCTATCTTGATGACATCCTGATCACCGGCAAGAATGAAGAGGAGCACCTTACGAACTTAAGAGCTACCCTACAAAGATTGGAGGAATAAGACCTACGCGTTCGCCGAGACAAATGTGAATTTTTTCAGCCCTCCGTTGAATATTTGGGGCATATAATTGCTGCTGCTGGCCTTCATAAGTCTCCAGCCAAGATGAAGGCAATCGTGGAGGTGCCACCGCCTCAGAACGTGAGCCAACTTCGTTTTTTTTTTTTAGGGTTTCTGAACTATTATGGCAAACTTATTCCACAGTTAGCAATGCTTCTGAAATCCTTACATGAGCTCCTTGGGTCAAACAGGAACTGGAACTGGACTGAAGCATGTGATGTTGTGTTCAACAAGGCTAAACTCGCATTGACTAATTCAAAGGTTCTGACACACTTTGATCCGTCCTTACCTCTACAGCTAGCCCATGACGCTTCCCCTAATGGAGTTGGGGCTGTGCTGTCCTACATTATGCCTTCAGGAGAAGAAAGGCCCATCACTTTTTCTTCACGCACCTTGACCAAGGCAGAAACTAATTATGCCCAAATTGAACATGAGGCACTAGGAATTGTTTTTGGTGTTTGGAAATTCCACCAGTACTTGTATGGAAAGAAATTCATGCTCCTCAATGACCATCGACCCCTAACATCGATTTTGGGACCACACACAGGCATTCCACCTTTGGCTGCTAGTTGTATGCAATGATGAGCATTGAAACTTTCTGGATATACATACGAGGTCAAGTACAGGAAATGCTCTTTGCACTGCAATGCAGATGGTCTTTCAAGACTACAATTACCAGTAGCCCATCAAGATTCAGGCCAGGAAGGAATCTTTTACTTTTATCAGGTGGAAAACACACCTATCATAGCTACTCAAGTAAGGAGAGCAACATGCGTTGACCCAGTATTGTCTTGAGCTCTTGATCTCGTGATGCACGGAACATCATTGCCTGACTCCCAGGTCGCACCTGACCTCTGCCCCTATATGTCTAGGTGGATGGAGTTACCAACCCAGTCTGGGTGTTTGTTTTGGGGCATGTATATCATTATTCCGCCTTCATTAAGACCACATTTGTTGCAACAGCTCCATTGCAGTCACCGTGGCAAAGAAATCGCACAAAGCTATTTTTGGTGGCCGGGCTTGGACAGGGCCATTGAGGAGATGGCTAAGGCTTGCACCTCATGCCAGAGCGTCCAGAATGCACCTCAGTTAGCACCTCTCCACCTGCGGGACTGGTCAGAAAGGCCATGGCAACGTATTCACATTGATTTTGCTGGCCCATTCGAAGGATGTATGCTTTTAATTGCCATTGCTGCCCGTTCCAAATGGCCAGAAGTCTCTATAATGCAGTCCACTACTAAGGAAAACACTATCCAAAACCTACATGGCTTCTTTAGTTGTTATGGTCTCCCAGAGCAGTTGGTGAGCGACCATGGACCACAATTTACTTCCCAGGATTTTGAAAGTTTTATGAAGGCCAACGGGATACATCACATCAGGACAGCACCATGTCATCCACCAATGGACTCGCTGAAAGAGTCGTACAGATTATGAAGCAAGCTCTAAAATTGGCGAGGGAACATTCGCCCCTTCAGAAATGTCTGGACAACTTGTTATCCTATAGAAACACTCCACACACTATAACTAAAGCATCTCCAGCTTTCCTTATGATGGGACGACAGTTGCACTCTTGCTTTGATTTGTTGAAACCACAAGAAACACAACAAGTGGTTCAACACCAACCTCACCTGGCACACAGGTTTGAAACGCCACTCAAATTTCACCCCTCCATCATAACTAAGGTGGCCATTGACACGTCAGCAGAATAACGGCCATTCCAGTACTGCTGAGAAAGGCATGATGTCCCCTATCCCCACCCCAGGATGACCAGCATTGTGTGTGGGAGGTCTTGCTGCACAGATGATGCCATTTTGAAGACCGCACCGTCCCACCCCTACCAGCATGAACTTGCATGCATAGTGTGTGTGAGGGCATGTCTCATGGAAGATGCCATTTTGAAGACCAAGCTGCCCCCCCCCCAACCCCCATGAGTGTGACCTTGCACACATAGTGCACCACGGTTGTGATGGTGAGGGCAGAACAGTGCACTCTTCCAAATGTCCACCTCTGTCCATGATACCAGAGGAAACCATGTCTGGTTATATATCAGTACCACTCAAGGGACACACCACATAAACCTGGGCCTGTCCAGCTTACCACTGGATGACCGGCTTGCCTAGGCATGACAAGAAGGTGGCTGGGCTAAATGTGAGTGAGGGGCTCTGGGGCCTGGTGCATAGTGTTGCAGCGCTGCTCAGCACTCAAATTTGGCCCACGCCATGGAAGTGCAGCATGGACAATGGCAGTGAGTGGAGCTGGATGGCTGAGATCAGGAAGAGCTGTCCTAGCCGAGGACAGGAGCAGAGCACTGAGCCAAGGGGGCACCAGTGGATGGCTAGGAAGGTCCTAGCTGCAGTGGTGAGGAGGTCTTGGTGGGATATGGGGTGGTTGGGGGGGTGGTTGCAGGGTGAAGAAGTGGGTTGTGAGTGAGAGATGTTGGGTTGGTGCTGGGTGGAATGGGGTGTTGAGGGTCATGGGGTTTGGGGCCAGGAATCTGGGGGTGTTGAGGGGCTGTGGTGAGTGGCATGCATATCAGGGCTACTGGGATATGCGTGGGGCAGTCAGGATAAGTGGAGGCTGGGGAAATACATTGCCAACATGGTCCAATCAGCCAGTTAAATTGGGCATATGGAGAGGTCCAAACGTGGCTTGGGAATAATATGTGAAATTGGCAAAAAACATGAATATTGTAAGAACAATATTTTACGTGGGCTTTTTGCCGAACTACCTGTGTGCTTGAGCTGTGCCTTGCTGCTTAGTTTAAAGTTTGACACGTAAAAGCTAAGTTACCTGTGATTTCTGTTGATACAATGTGTATTTATTACTAATGTGTGAAGTCTCATAAATACCATTGCACATATTTTCAGTGAGACTAGAAAAACTGGTAAAATGCTAGGTTTCGAACATGGGCGCTTTATCGTATGGTGACATCACACATCGTATAGTCTCTAAAAGCTATCGCCTATGTGACAGAATTGGGAGGGTTCTGGCTCGCTCAGCTGTAGCACTCTATCATTGCATACACCTATTATATGGGACTAAATTTGAGATTATGCGCTCAGCAACTGGCATCCATCTATTGACTCACAGACAACAGAGTGATGGGCCCTGGGCCCCCATTGTAGGCACCGAGAGGCACATTTCAGAAATGCTAGCAGATACAGCACCAAACACAGCTTGCAGCAAACCCTGAGTGTCACTCGTCAAAAGTCAGTCAGAGATTGCAGCACTCCCCTGTTGCGTTGAAGGACAGTGTAGGGAGAACAAACATTCCATTTAATTTTTTGCAGTATCTTTGGGAACTGACCAGGTGAGCTGGCAACTGATATGAAAATTTTAAATTAGAATATTTATTTTATGCGTTATCATGATGTTTATATACCAATAGTTCAATAAATGATCTTATCACATTTCTGTGGCATTGCACAAAAGCAATCTGTCACAGTGTGACAGGCTGTTTCCCAGATCCAGTCTGGTAGAAAGGTGCACAAACAGTGCCAGCTTAAGTGCAAGAGTGTAATAAGAAAAGCCAAAGAGGAGTTTGAAGAACGGCTAGCCAAAAACTCCGAAGGTAATAACAAAATGTTTTTTAAGTATATCAGAAGCAGGAAGCCTGCCAAACAACCAGTGGGGCCCCTTGATGATGATGATACAAAAGGAGCGCTTAAAGATGTTAGAGTCATTGCGGAGAAACTAAATGGATTCTTTGCTTCGGTTTTTACGGCTAAAGATGTTAGTGAGATTCCCAAACCTGAGCCGGCTTTTTTAGGTGACAGATCTGAGGAACTGTCACAGATTGAAGTGTCACTAGAGGAAGTTTTGGAATTAATTGATAAACTCAACATTAACAAGTCACCGGGACCAGATGGCATTCACCCAAGAGTTCTGAAAGAACTCAAATGTGAAGTCGCGGAACTGTTAACTAAGATTTGTAACCTGTCCCTTAAAATGGCTTCGGTACCCAAAGACCGGAAGTTAGCTAATGTAACGCCAATATTTAAAAAGGGCCCTAGAGGGGATCCCGGCAATTACAGACCGGTAAGTCTAACGTCGGTACCGGGCAAATTAGTTGAAACAATAGTTAAGAATAAAATTGTCAGTCACATAGAAAAACATAAACTGTTGAGCAATAGCCAACATGGTTTCTGTAAGGGGAAATCATGTCTTACTAATTTATTAGAGTTCTTTGAAGGGGTCAACAAACATGTGGACAGGGGGGATCCAGTGGACATAAGTGTACTTAGATTTCCAGAAAGCCTTTGACAAGGTCCCTCACCAAAGGCTGTTACGTAAGTTAAGTTGTCATGGGATAAAAGGGAAGGTCCTTTCATGGATTGAGAACTGGTTAAAAGACAGGGAACAAAGGGTAGGAATAAATGGTAAATTCTCAGATTGGAAAAGGGTAGCTAGTGGTGTTCCCCAAGGGTCGGTCCTAGGACCAGTCCTATTCAATTTATTCATAAATGATCTGGAGAAAGGGGTAAATAGTGAGGTGGCTAAGTTTGCAGATGATACTAAACTACTCAAGATAGTCAAGACCAAAGCAGATTGTGAAGAACTTCAAAAAGATCTCACAAAACTACGTGATTCGGCAACCAAATGGCAAATGAAATTTAATGTGGATAAGTGTAAAGTAATGCACATTGGAAAAAATTACCCCAACTATACCTATAATATGATGGGGGCTAATTTGGCTACAACGAGTCAAGAAAAAGATCTTGGAGTCATTGTGGATAGTTCTCTGAAGATGTCCATACAGTGTGCGGAGGCGGTCAAAAAAGCAAACAGGATGTTAGGAATCAATAAAAAGGGGATAGAAAATAAGACTGCAAATGTATTATTGCCCTTATATAAATCCATGGTACGCCCACATCTCAAATACTGTGTATAGATGTGGTCTCCTCATCTCAAAAAAGATATTCTAGCACTAGAACAGGTTCAGAAAAGGGCAACTAAAATGATTAGGGGTTTGGAGAGTGTCTCGTATGAGGAACAATTAAAAAGGCTAGGCCTCTTCAGCTTGGAAAAGAGGAGACTGAGGGGGGACATGATAGAAGTATATAAAATTATGACTGATGTGGAAAAAGTGGACAAGGAAAAGTTGTTTACTTACTCCCATAATACAAGAACCAGGGGTCACCAAATGAAACTGATAGGTAGCAGGTTCAAAACAAATAAAAGGAAGTTCTTCTTCACACAACGCACAGTCAACTTGTGGAACTCCTTACCTGAGGAGGTTGTGAAGGCTGGGACTATAACAATATTTAAAAGGGAACTGGATAAGTTCATGGTGGCTAAGTCCATAAATGGCTATTAGCCAGAAAGGGGTTAAGAATGGTGTCCCTAGCCTCTGTTTATCAGAGGATGGAGACGGATGGCAGGAGTGTGATCACTTGATCATTGCCTGTTAGGTTCACTCCCTCTGGGGCACCTGGCACTGGCCACTGTCGGTAGACAGATACTGGGCTGGATGGACCTCTGGTCTGACCCACTACGGCCTTTCTTATGTTCTTATGGTATGCCGCTGTAACTCCCCCCCCCCCAACTCCACTTCTGAATCTCTATTCACCCCAGCCTGCCAGGTGACCACTCACTCCTGAGTCAGTCCACACCAGCCACCAGCGTGTAATTGGTCCCAAGCAGTGGGTGTAAATCCACTAGCAACACAGGCATTGGTCCCCAAGCGAACACTTCCAGCCCCACCGGGAGCCACTGTCTTACAGGAATTGGGACCCACTCCCAATCACCTTAGTCTCAAATCCGTCCACTTAACAAGGAAGTGGATCATGCCCAGCCTTCCACATCCACATCCTCTAAAGATCACACAGCTTTAGATAAAACAAATACTAGTTTATTGATCAGAGTACGATTTCAAGTGAGAACATGGCCAATCAAAGCAGAACCATACTATAAATGAGTCAGGAGTTACCATTATCAAATAAAAGGTGTAATCCGTGTACTAGTCTAATATCTCTAGCTAAACTGACCTCATAGTCCAAGATTATGCGCAAGGTGATTGGCTGTTCAGGATTTTACAGCCATTCTCTGACTATTATAAGGCAGGACCCAGATCTTGCTTGAGGTTGGAGAAAGTTGCAAGATGAAGTCTCCCAGGCAAAAGCCTGCAGCTTCTCCACTCAAATGGTCCGTGCCTTTCTATTTTAAACTCCTGACAGTCCCTCCCACTCTGTACAGCTGTGTGACTCCCTTTGTCTCACCTGAGCTACGCCGATCAATTTACACATTGCCTTTGTCATGGAACTCTCTCATCTCTGGGATGTAGCCCTGATGATCTGAACCCTGTAATATGCTTCACATGTGTACACACGTTGCTGTAGGAAACATGGCACCATGATAATTATGTGGAATATGTTATGAGCATTCACAAAGGAACCTGGTATCTATGGCATATTTATCATCAAATCACACAAGTACATTGCAAAACTGAACAGAAAATTTACACAGATCATACCCTAGAGGCATCCCGTGACACACAGCCTCTGCTGAGGGAGGATTAAAACCCTTCTTGTTAGGCCCTTACTCCCATTTACCAAAGTTCAAATAACTTTGTTTTAGAGTATATAAAATAGCACAATGCTAGGAAAATACACTAGACAAGGGGAGAATTAGAAATATAGAACTAATTTTTTAAAAAAGCAAAAATTACAGCTGACTTGGGTGCTTACAATACATATTTATGCACCAAATCACATCCCCCCCTCAGTCAAGCTTTGTACTCCCTAGGGGTGCGTCTACGCTTAGAAGTTAAGTCAATTTAAGCTTGCTTAAATCAACTTAATTTAATCCACGTCTACATTACACTTTCCTTAAGTCGACTTAAGGAAAATAAAATCGACTTAATGAAAATTAAGTCAACTTTATTAAACCTACTTTTAATTCGACTTTAGGCTTAAGTCGATTTCCTAAAGTCGACTTAAGCCAGTGTAGACCTGGAGTAGCCCTAAGTCGACTTAAAGGGGGAGCCTGGCATGCCCCCCCCCCACAGGGCAGGGCAGAGCCCTGCCCACCTGCCCCTATGCCCTGCCAGGGTCCCTGTCCCCCTTTGCCCCATTGTACCCAGGTACAATGGGGCAAAGGCTGAGCCCCCTGGCACTGGGCAAGAGCTGCCCCCCCAGCCACTGTGGACCTGCCCAAGGTCCCCCTAGCCCCTAGAAGTCGACCTAGGCGTCCAGTGTGGACGCTCTAGGTCAACTTTGTAAGTTCCCCCCTAAGTCGACTTTAAATTTAAGTGTGGACATGCTAAGTCGACTTAGTTAAAGTCGACTTAAATTAACAAGTGTAGACATAGCCTAGAACTTTTTTCTACCTGATCCTGCAGGAGAATGTAGTATTTGATTAACTGACACTATAGACCATGGAGTTAAAAATTTGCGGGTTTAACTGGCAGACCCCATAGTCACTCATTATTGGTATAAGGTGCTGATCTCCAGGCCAATAGCATATCCTCGGATGTTGGCCAAATCCTTGGCCTTAGATACAGTTCACTTGTGTCATCAGGGTGTGCAGGTTTAAATGTTTCTGGATGACTGGCTCCACAGAGCTCCATCTTACAATAGGGTGGTTCATTACTTCTTGGAGATGTGTTCTCTCTGGAGTGCCCTTGCCGGGAGACCGTACAAGAAAATAATTCACACTCAGATCCCACTTCAATTTTGACTTCCATAGAGGTCACCTAAATTCCATAGAGTTTCAGCCTCTCTTTTTCAGTACAGGTTCATTGATCCTTTCCAGCATCTGAGGATCTAATCCATATTTTCTGTTTCTTTACCCTCTTTTTATTCCAATGTTTCTTTCCCAGATCTGTTCTTTTATCTTCTCTGTCTTGATTTTTCCTTTCATTTGTTTCCTCCATAGTATAAAACTATAGTTACTGCAAAATATGACTGCAATATACGCTGAAGTTTTCCCCGAATAGCAGTGAGTGGGTGTCTATAATGACAAGTTTGTTTTCTGTCTATTGTGTTTACAATTCACAACATGAGAGTGGCTGTGCATCTGATGCTGCTTGGGGGAAGAAGGAGAAATGGAATATTTTTGTATTGTTCCACAGCATTGTTCATGCAAGAGCTCTGCCATAATAGTGGGAGCAGGTAAAATGTATTTTACTGTAGACAGTATTGGGTGGGGAAAAGAACATACTGCAGCAATATATAGGAAACCATTAAATCCCTTGTCAGTTTGTCATAAATAGAATTCCAGCAGTGCTTAACAAGATTTTCTTTCTTTCTTTCTTTCTTTCTTTCTTTCTTTCTTTCTTTCTTTCTAATAAAGGTTTAATACTTTCAGCCACGGATAGAAAGAAATTTGATGTTGAATATATTATAACAGGAGTTAAAGTATTTTTATACGGTTTAAGCATGATTGTTTTATTCTTTTTGTGGTAAAGATTGTGTCTGAATTCCATTTATAGGTATAATATATTAACCTTCCCCCCCCCCCCGGGGGGGGTTTTTTGGTTGTGGGGGGGGGGGGGGGGGGGGGGGGGGGGGGTGAGAATCTAAGGTTTTTACAGGTGGGAGTGGAATAAAAATGCAAGAAACAATGCAGGAGCAAGTAGGAGTGGGAGTTGGGTAATTGTGGGGCAGGACAGGAGTGACATTTTTAAAAAATAGTCCGAGGCAGGGCTCTAGTTCCTGCCTACCCAGCTAGTTATGATGCCAGAATTGCTTTTGTGCTATTCCAAAGACTGCTCCCAAACTCATTCACGCAATTTATCCGCCACATAAAGCTGAACAGTTCTGTTAATTTCCTTTCAGACTTTCAAAGTATTTCCCAGGTCCCATGGCTGCCAATACAGAATGAGAATGCAGCACCTGTGTGTGTGCTCACACATCTGTCTATTCTTATTTACACACACCATAAGTCTATAATTACATATGCTTTGTTTATAATGGAAATAAGGAAGGTCACAGATTAAACCAACCACAGTTGACTTTACACAGCAATTTACTGCAAATTTTGGGAGTTTCAATGTCCTTCATTAGTGTCCGTCATGATACTGCACAGTAAACTGGTACTCTATAGTTTTACAGTTGCTTTGCTGTGTATTAACCTGCTGTGTAAATAAGCCTTTGGATTAATACAACATCCCAGTATACCAATGATGTACTGTTGGGGGAGAATATGGCAAAGCAACTGGTGAAAAGTGTTGGCGATATTAGACTGCAGTACTTCTGCTTGCTGTCTCTAACTAAATACAAGTCTTGATCTTTGAGAAGGCCATTTTGGCTGTTTCTTATTCTTATCTTTAGTCTTTTCAGCAATGGAAAAACCTCTGTTAGCACGTGTACTTGACTCGCACTCTAAAATTGCTTATGTATGTTCAGAGAGAAGGGAGAACAGGAAATAGGTAAACATTATTAGATTTCTCTACTAGGGGGTTGAAGTAAAGTTTTCCATGGGCAAATCTTGTGCCGGGATTATTTTGTGTTCTTTCACAATCCTTTCACAAGGTCATTCATTGAGATATTTCCGTCTAAAGGACACATTAATTTATTTATAGGATAAACAGTTCACTTAAGTTTCTTGTCAGTTCCAAGAGAATTGCCCAGGTGAACTGGAATCCAAATATTTATTCTGTAAGATCTCAAGGGAACTTAGAATAAATATTGACCAGTTTGGGAGGGGGGGGGGGGGGGTTACAGCGGCATACCAGACCATAGGCCCGTGCAGTAATCTGCCTCTGGTGGTAGGTAGTCAAAGGGAGATGCAAGGTAGTTTAAGTACTTTGCGTATCTCTCTTTGACTGCCACTGAAATCCCACCCTGGTGTAGACGTGCTTTATGTTTGGGGATGCTTTCAAACTGCCCAGGACAAGCTGGCCCTGTTACCCCCACCTTCCCCGCAGCAGCCTGGCCATTTTTTACTGCCCCAAGCTTCCTGCTCCTTTGCAAGTACATTTGTGCTTTTAAATGCTAGACTAGGGACGAGGCTACATTACAAGCACTACATGGATGCAGCTGTGGTGCTGTAGTCGGCGTGGTGAAGATGCTCTAGGCCGAGAGGAGAGAGCCTTCCCATCAGCATAATAAATCCATCTTCACAAGAGGCAGTAGTTATGTCCGTGGAGCTCACACACCTGAGTGACGTAAATTATACAAAAGTAAGTGGTAATGTAGAGCTGGCCTAACATTTCATCTCTTTCTTCTGCCTCCTGGGGAAATTCCATTCCTTCAAATCCCAGCTGGTTGCCCAGAAATTGGATTAAACTGGTTTTATCTAGGAGGCAGTTCTTCCTTTGTTCTCCCTGGCCAGATCTATTCAGGTGCTGATAGTCGTGAACAACTAAGCTATTCATAGACATAACTGCAGGTGCCACTCCCCTGTGTCCTTAGCACACGGAGTACGAGGCAGAGCACAGTGCAGATAACCGTGAGGGCTTGAACATACAGAGAGCTCATAATCTCAAAGAGAGTTCATAAATCGTACATAGACAGATTCCCAAAACCATCACAGACTGCAAAGTAGGTTTCCATCTGGGGCTGGGCTAGGCAAGGGGAATAGCAAAAAGCTCACAGAAAAGAAAGGAGCTCTCTAGAGAAAGGAGTAGGCAGTGGAAGCAGGGGCATAGTCACAGGTGGGCTTGGGTGGGCCAGGCCCTGAGGCCTGCCCATCTTCACATCCAGCAGCGGTGTGAATTTTGCTGCCATGGCCAAGGGGCTGCCCAGAAACTGGTGGCCGTGAGCGTGACAGCGGTGCTGGTGCAGACACCTCGGCTCTGCTTGCAGCTGTGGGTCCTGGCAGCTGCAAGAGGAGCTGAGCCTTTATCTATTCCTGACCAGAGGCTATTCCCTTCATCTTCCTTTGAGTCCTTCTTGGCTGGAGTTCTCCTTCCCTCAAGAGCACCTGCAAATACTTCCTCCTTCAGTGAGTCTGATTGAAGCGTGGTAAACAATTCTTTGGCTGCACCAAAGGAACAGACTTCAGCTTACTTTCGCATACCTGCATTGGCCTTGTAGGTGTAAAAAGCAAGAAAAATGTGTTTTTCTCAATATAGCCAGCAGATGTGGCTAAAATACAGAAAGGTAGCACAGTCACTTTTCAGCACATGTAGACACTTTGTCACTTTTACTGCAAAGCCGTAGAAAATAATTCTTAAGATTTTGTCTACACAGCATGCATGTCTGTGTTATGCGGGATTCAAAAAGGGGGAGAAAGACTCTGGACACCTCTTTTAGTATTAATCACCTTGTATGTCACCTCTTTTATTAATTTGGTAGGAGGGTACAAGTTTAGGAAAACTTAAGCCACAGTTCAACGGTTGAGAAGATCATCTAATAAAATTGCACAATAAATACAGTAGGTAACAAGATCTATACCAAAAATGAGGAGATCAGATTCATCCAGGTACGTCTCTAGGTATCAATACATATAGCAACAGTATAAAGCAGAAAAGTTCTAGCTTGTAATTACAGCTCTAAATTAGGCAGCACAGAATGCAACGTAGAAGACAAATCACCATGGTTTTACACTCACACATCCATAGTTGGAACACATTTATACCTGTCAGACGCAGGGCTTACTTAAGACTGGCCAGGTCAGAGTTAGCCCAGGTGCCAAGACTTGAGGGGGTGAGGAAGTTGCGGTGCACACCGACCCCGTTGTGTTCATGTCAGTCTTCCTCCCTCCTAACTCCCAAGTCAAGTTGGTTTTATGGATGAATCGATCAAGGGGGCTGGACCGAGCCACCCCTCTTTATCCTCCTCCATTTCATTCAGAATTGCCTTCGACCGGTCACTTCTTTCTTGACTGGCACTTCTGGGTTTTGGCCAGTGAGCGAGTTTTGCCCTTGGTACATGCATCCCACACATGCATCCTTTACTTAGCCATTTGTGCTGCCCTTAGCAATTTCAAGTTTAGCCCATGGAAATTGCGAGATAATCAAAATCTGCACTTCTTATACAATCAAAGCTGCTTCATCCAGCAATTTTATCTTGCGAGGTGGTGGGGGGAAGAGGGAAAGATTTTCTTTACTTTGATAGGCCCCCCCTCTGTTCTCTTAAGGGTACACTTGCACAAGCTTGCTAACCTCAAAGCTGCTTGCCAAGCGAAATCCCAAAAGAAGAACTTTAACTTATGCTGTTGCCACAAATCCCTTAATCATGGAGATTGTTTTCTCTTTAGCATTACTTAAACAAAGCTGTTGGACGAGTGGACCGTAAGGTGGATAGAAAACTGTCTAGATCAACAGGCTCAGCGGGTAGGAATCAATGGCTCGATGTCTAGTTGGCAACCGGTAACGAGTGGAGTGCCCCAGGGGTCGGTCCTGGGGCTGGTTCTGGTTCTGTTCAACATCTTCATTAATGATCTCGATGATGGGATAGACTGCGTGCTTAGTAAGTTCACGGATGACACCAAGCTGGGGGGAATGGTAGACACATTGGAGGGCAGGGACAGGATCCAGGGAGACTTAGACAAATTGGAACACTGGGCCAAAAGAAACCTCATGAGGCTCAACAAAGACAAGTGCAAAGTCCTGCACTTAGGACGGAAAAATCCCATGCACTGCTACAGGCTGGGGACCGATCGGCTAAGTAGCAGCTCTGTAGAAAAGGACCTGAGGGTTATGGTGGATGGGAAGATAAATATGAGCCAACAGTGTGCCCTTGTTGCCAAAAAGGCCAATGGCATATTAGGCTGCATCAGTAGGAGTATTGCCAGCAGATCGAGGGATGTGATAATTCCCCTCTATTCGACACTGGTCAGGCCGCATCTGGAATACTGTGTCCAGTTTTGTGTTCCCCACTACAGAAAGGATGTGGACAAATTAGAAAGAGTCCAGTGGAGGGCAACAAAAATGATTAGGGGGCTAGGGCATATGACTTATGAGGAGAGACTGAAGGAACTAGGCTTATTTAGTCTAAAGAAGAGAAGACTGAGGGGAGATTTGATAGCAACCTTCAACTACTTGAAGGGGTGCTCCAAAAAGGAGGGAGCTAGGCTGTTCTCGATGGTAACAGAGGACAGAACAAGGAGCAATGGTTTCAAACTACAGCTGGGGAGGTCGAGTTGGATATTAGGAAAAACTTTCTCACTAGGAGGGTGGTGAAGCATTGGAATGGGCTACCTAGGGAGGTGGTAGAATCTCCATCTTTGGAGCTTTTTAAGGCCCGGTTAGACAAAACCCTGGCTGGGGTGATTTAGTGAAAGTGGTCCTGCTTTTTAGCAGGGGGTTGGACTAGATGACCTCATGAGGTCCCTTCCCTCCCTATTATTGTATGATTCTATGTTAACATAGGCCTTATTTTCTTTTAGCATACAGGGCTGATTCACTCTGGTAGCCCAGCTTCAGGCCCACTCAGGGTCCCGCAGGACATCTGGGATGATGAGCAGTAGCTACAGAATTTTAGAATAAGCAAATCAATCTTCCTGGAACTGTTATGTGGAGATTGCGCCTGCACTGCACCACAAGGGTACCAAAATGAGAGCTGCCAGTTCAGTGGAGAAGCACGTGGCAATCAGTGTGTGGAAGCTGGGAACTCCAAGCTGATATTGGTCAGTTTCAAATCAGTTTGAAATCAGGAAGTCCACCTTTGGGGTTCCACTAATGCAAGTGTGTAGGTCCATTAATTCACTGTGGCTCTTGGAAATCTGCATGAAACAGTTGATGGCTTTGCAGCAATGGGATTCCCTAATCATGGCAGGATGATAGATGGCATGCATATCTCAATTTTGGCTCTGGACCACCTTGTGATGGAGTACATGACTAGAAAGGGGCACTTCTCTATGATATTGCAGGCATGTGTGGATCACTGGGATTACTTCACTGATATCAAACCAGGGGGGTCAAGAAAGATTCATGACACTTACATCCTCACTGGCCTGTAGAGAAAGTTGAAAGCAAGGACTTTCTTTCCAGACCACAAGATTCTAATGGGGGATGTTGAAATGTCCCTAGTGATCCTGGGAGACCCAGCCTTCCCCTTACTCCCATGGCTCATAAAGCCTTATATGGGAAATCTGGACAGCAGTAAGGAGTGCTTCAATGATAGGCTGAACAGGTGCAGAATGACCATTGAATGTTCATTTGACAGACTAAAAGCTCGCTGGTGCTGCCTTTACTGGGGGTTAAACCAAAATGAGGAAAATATTCCCCCGGTCAAAGCAGTGTGCTGTAACTGCATAATATTTGTGACGCTAAGGGTGAAGTGTTCCCCCAAGTGGAGCATGGAGGCGGAACACCTGATGGCTGATTTTGAGAAGTCAGCTACCAGGGCACAACAGGGAGGAAGGGGCTATTCAAATCAGGTCAGTTGCTGATGGATTCTCTGTACCTTGAAGACTTTAAACCATGATTTAAGGACTTCAATATCTCACCAATAGGGTAGGGGTCTATTCCAGGAGTGGGTGGGTGTTGTTCTATGGCCTGTATTCTGCAATAGATCAGACCAAATGATCATAATAATCCCTTCTGACCTTAAAATTTATGAATCTATGAATCAGGGAGGCTTCAAGGAACCATTTTGACAATGAGGACTATGCGTCTTTCTATAAAACATTCTGCCATGCTTTGTTAACTTGCCACCTTCCATGTACATTTTGACTAATGCATACTACCAACCACCCTAAACAAGGGAAACAATTAGGAAGGAAGTAATAATGGCAGCTCTTAAGAAGACCCACAAATCAAAGCTGTTAGCAAATATCCTTGTCTGTAACACCAGTGTGATTACCATGGTTCTAAAGGAAATAAGGTTTCTTTAAAGGTAATTCAGATCAACAGTTGTTGGAAACGGGATATGAACTAAACATTCTTGCCCATACAGAGGGCATCATAATATCTCAGCACCACAGGCATGCTCTTTACCCTGCCAGAGTGCATATGGAAAGGTCAGAGAGACCAAAGAGCAGAGAGAACCAGAGGCCTGATACAGCTCTCATTAAAGTCAATTGCAAAATTCTCATTGAATTCTTTGGGACAGCATCCAGGCTAAGGAAGAATGATTGGAAGAATAATCCTGGGATACCTGTGCTCCTGATATGATAAACATCTGTAATGCTGTTCATTTACTCCTCTTAATAGCATCCTATTAGTCCCAGTTAACTCCCCCGACTCACCTGAGCAATTCATCTCACTCTTGGGGATTTATACCTCTCTAATATTAACAGAGAATGATTATGTTTTACAAAACCTTTATTAACCCTACTTGTGTTGATTCTCTTGAGAGAGTTCACTAATTTAAAACAAGAAACCCACTTTTGTAAAGGAAGAAGAAATATCCCCCTTAATGAAGAATTCCCAGGGTACCTGTTACAGGAAGCATTACAGATGGAATTTTTCATCTGAAAAGAGAGAAATAGTGTTGTTTTACTCTTGATTTACTGACCTTAATAAGCTATGTCTTTCTGTTCCTGTAGCTTTTATCTGTGGCTAAAAGGAGTGGCTCTGGAGATCTCATTTAAGATAAGGAGATCATTTGTGTGTCTCATCTGCCTATAATACATTTACTACACAAGAACCAACACATTTGCAGCTCCTACTGGAACTCCAGCCAGATCCTAGGTCTGTAATATACTCCATAGTGACCATGGTTTGCCGGTGAAATGAGGTTTTCTAAAGTGCAACATGTCTCTAGTTCTGAGAGCAGTGTTATGAGAGCTTCCCCACTGAGACACATTTAATTAAGGGCTAGATTTGTCACAGAGATTTCAGTAGGAGCAGAACTGGGCTTTACAGATGACTATTGTTAACTATTTCTCTGCCAAATATTTTAAGCAGAAATATCCAGGTATTTTGGGATTGTGGGTTGGGTTTAAGTGGAGAACTGTGACTCTGAACCTCTGCTTCTCAAAGAACCTACACTGTGCTCCCCTGAGTGCAAAATGGATGCAGTTTTCTTTCCACCTCGAGGGACTGTGGTGAGCATGGAAGAAATCATTCTTTCTTTGCATCATCTGTCTTATTCAACTCCTAATTTTCAAATGTTTTGTTAGCTTTAATTATGACTGTTTAAGACATGATATGAGACATTTCCAACTAGGGTATTCTTAGCATGGTTTCTATGCCTTGCCTAGGAAGAGGACGCCTTCTAACTAGGGATGTAAAAATTTATTTTAAATAAACATCCATTGAAATGTTCTACAAATAGAACATTTAAACATGACGGGGAGAAGGAGGGAGAGCAGGGCTGTGTTAGGCTCTGTTCTCACTGCCAAGCTAGAGCTACTTAGGAGAACCTCCTCAGCCCAGAGCCATAGATGGGCAATCCTCGCTGGCTAGGAGCTGAGTGGAGACCAGCTTCAGCTAACTCACTGCTCTGCCCCTGTGGGGAGAACTGCACTGGGCTCCGCCACTCCTGCGAGCCAGAACTGCCCAGCTGTGACTCCCCTGAGCCTCCACATCCTCTAACCTCTCTCCTCCCAGCTCAGCACCTCCCACAAACTAGAACTGCTCAGCTGCTCTGGCTCAGGGGAAGGGGGTCCCAGAGGCTCCCCTCCTCCAGTTTAAATGGTAATCCACTGCTTAAACTGTTTAAATAGTGGATTACCATTTAAATGGTTAGACTTTCACAACCCTACTTCTAACTCACCTGTTGGAGTTTTTATAGACACTATAGATTTTTAAGGCCAGAGGGGACCATTTTGATCATTTAGTCTGACCTCCATACTGTCTGTAGTCCACAGATTGCCCATTCTGAGACTTGCCTGAAATAATATACAGGCAGGGAACACATAGCCCCATTGTCTAGCCACTAGCTGCACGGCCAAGTCCCTTTGTGGTAAGCCCTTCCTGCTCCAGATAAGAAGCTGATAGGTCTGGGAAGTGATTTATGAAGTAGTGTTATGGGTGTCTCAGGGATCAAGACACATGAGCCCAGCTGTCACTTTAGAAATTGAGCTGATTGAGTTTTCACTGGCAGTAGCAGACGACCAAGAGCGTGGACACTCCTGATGTAGATTTCCCATCGGAAAGCCCCTGCATAATTCCATGGAATGACTTGGCACAAATACAATAGGTGTAGCCAGTGAAGTTTTCCTCTGAAGGATCAGCTTTTATAACAAGTAAAATAATAAAATTACTGATTATAATCAGAAGGGAAACAAATCTCCCTGATTTACGATTCAACCCAATCCACTGACCCCCAGATTTGGAGCTCAACCTTCCCACAACAAGTTCCAATGGGGGAGCCGTGTTAGTCTATTGCAGAGAAACAACCAGAGTCCTGTGGCACTTGTGAAGACTAAGAGATTTATTTCTGACTTTCTGACGAAGTGGGATTTTCTCCCACGAAAGCTCATGCGATAAATAAATGTTAGTCTTTGCAAGTGCCACAGGACTCTGTTTGCTTCCCGCAGCAGTCACGTTACTCTGCCAGCCAAGCACCATCTAAGGAGTAGGGGACAAATAGCTAACACCTCATTCATCCGGACTTTAAGGATAGTTCTGACATGTTGCATGGGCATCCCACAACAACCTGTGAGATCCAAAGGAGGCAGGCAGTTAGCTAGATAATATCTGTACCCCTGTGTGGCTATCATCAGCACAGTGCCATTCGCACTGATATAAAATGTGCCCGTGTGAGGAAAACCCACCTCTCCCCATTATTCAGGGTGATAGAAAAATACTGTCATTTGGTCACACAGTAGCCACTCCTCGTAGTAAGGTTCTTATCCTGATTCTTACTCAAAGATTACAAAATATTCTCTAATACAAAACATTGAAGGCCTGTTGCTGCTCCTATGGAAGTCAATGGAAGAAACGTTACAGTAATGAATGACTGGTACGTCTTTTACCTTGCATAACAGACTGGCCCCTGGCTACTGGGTTCTCAGTAACTCTGCTCCGTGTCCTTGTTTTAGACTGACATGAAGCTGCAGGCAGAGTAGGTTTGTGATCCCCTGTAGACAGGGCTAGATCAATGCAGGGACTAGAGGACTCCAGCCCCAGACCCCAGCCTAAAGGGGGGCTCCAGGCTGCAGCCTCTAAGGGTCCAGCACTGATCTGGCCCCGCCGCCCCACTCAAGCTGGCACAGATGCTGGGCAGGGCCCTGGGGGACAGAGACTGCGCTCCACAGTGCTCCCTCCCCACCCCCAGGCTGGCTGGTCTGCTCTGGGGGGGGTCGGGCGGGGGCTGGGCACATCTGCTGCTCAAGGGTGGGATGGGAGCACCATGGAGCATGGTCTCTGGCCACAGGGCACCCCCCAGCATCAGCCCACCCCCAGGCTGCTGTGGTGGGGGGCCGATGCCCCACGCTGGGCAGGCACATGATGGTGGGGAATCAGGCCCAGGCTGGGGGTGTTCATGGTGGTGGGCAGCCCAGGGCCCCTTAATCCAGCCCTGCCTGTGGAGAAGATTGTAGAATGGTAGGAGTTAGGAATGGAAAAGCTCCATTAGATTGTCCCATCCACGCCTGGTCAGGGAAGGATTACTCCCTGTAGAACATACTCCTGTGTCTTGTCCAATCTTGTTTAAAAGTGACAAGAAGAAGGGTTTCCCCATTGTTAATGGGAAACTATTCCATAGCTAATACACTGCCTCTCAGCGCTAGGAAACTTTCCTAATTGTTTTGTTTTTTAGCTTAAATTTTCCCGTTTAGTTTGACAGTGAACAGTTTCACAACTAGCTGGGTGCATGTATTGGTTTTTGGTCTGCATCACAGGGACACAGTCATCAGATCAGAGACAGATTAACTTGAAATGTATAAATATAGCTTTTGTTGTTGCACCAGGAGAGGAGGAGTTTTAAATCAGAATGAAGATGTGATGAGGCCAGGAAATTGGACGGAGATATAACGATAACATCTCTTTGTTTCATTGCTTATCGTCCCCACGCAAGGAGCAAAACAAATGTCCAAACAGCTGCTAAGTCGGTCAAGATTTGTGAGGTGGCTGTTGTGGCCTGAAGAGAATAAACCACAGCAACATCAAAAAGGATATGAGCAAAAGACTAATAAGAAGGAAAGGCATTGCTCTGAAGTGTGACCTTATATTGGCTGTATTTATTAGGGGGCAGTACACGTTGTGACAGCCTTGGCAATATACATGAGCTATGTGACTTTCAAGATAGTGGACTTGATGCTACCCTCATTTAGGAATGAATTCATCCACTGGTGTAAACAGGAACAGAGTGTGTGCTACACGGATATCATGCTTTTTCCTGTGTCTGTAAAGGAGACCAGGTGAGAAGATTGCATGTACCAACTAGCATGTATACTAATAAGAATATGAGCTCTGGTGAAGAAGACTCTGTCGCACCTTTATCCTACAATGCAAGCTATTAGATGCACTTTCCTGAGGTGCTGGTATTGGGAGTAACCTAGAGTGAGAAATAAAGATCGAATCACATCACTGAAAAGGCCTGAGAGCCTTTTACACAATATCACAATTTCCTCATTAATGGAAGCAGCTAATTCTGTTCCTACCTGAGCCATCTGGAAGTTATTTTTTAAAAAGCTCTGCATTTTAAAATCTGTCATAAGGAATACCATTCATCTCAGGTGGAAATGCATTGTCACACTTGTCTAAGAAGAGCCTTACGAGAAACATCAGCTTTATGGACTGGATTTTGGACAGATTAATACAAATTAGAAATGGAAAATTCTATTAAATCATCTAATCCAACTCCCAGCAAGTATAGAAGTTCAGTTTTTAAAAACTCCAAAGCTAAAACCAGTGCTGTATGCTCTTGTTCTGAGTTTGTACAGCACCGAGCACACCTGGCTCCAGGTCCTTAATGGGGGTTCTACGTGCTGTGGTTATACTAATACTAATAATAAATTATGCAATTCTGCCCACTTTTCCTGAGACTATTCCACAGTAGAATCTGTTAAAACAGAGCAGTGTTTCCATCCTTTCATTTGAACACAAATATGTGAAATCCATCCTTTTCCTACACGGGTTAAGAGGGATTTCTGGTGTGTTATTGGCTAGTTGGAGAAGGTTGTATTGATTGATATGGTTTTAGAAATATTAGTCCCTTGGAGCAGGAACAAAGTCTTTGCACTTGTGACACTGTCAGTCCTGAGGAAAAAAATAGTAAATATAAATATCTCGCTGATGAATAGATCCTCCCATTCAGAAATGTTCCTGTTATCCTGTGATTTCAGAGCTTGGCCTGAGTCTCAAAAACTGCTCAGACAAGATGATGAGCCTGGGTAGAAATATCTTGATTGACTGATTATGCAGAAGTGTGGTTGTAGAATCAAATCAAAACTACCCTGATGAACAACGCTGTCTATCACGGGACGGTAATAGGGACTTATCTGTTAATGACTAAAGCATTATCCTGCTAAAAGTATCTTATGAATCTCTATTGGTCAGGTTTGTATGTGGTTTGCTTTCACTCTTTCAATTTCATTCAGCTTGGAGAGTGAAACTAGACTGGTTAGTTTCACTTTCTGATTCTCATGCACTAACCCAATTACTGAGTTTCTGTAGAAAATGCATACATAATAACGAGGGTTTTGGTTTTTTTAAAAAATACGTTGTCTCAACTGATGATAAATATATGAACAGGATTATCTGGTGGAGTTGCCTGTGATCGTAGGGAACTAGATCCGATGACCTAGGAGGAGCCACTAGCGCTATGTTAATTCCATGTCATTATCACCATTCATATTTGGGTTTGTCGTGCTAGTTGAAGTCAGTGGGACAGTAGTGGGAGATTGGCCTGGGTAAGATGTTACAGTCAATAAGACCACTTTTCCTGGGTTTCATTTTATAGCCATCTTCACACATGTAGAGCACATTACTCCCCACCATATACCTTTTGATTGTGATCTCAGCAAGCTCAATTACATGTATGGGGGAGCATTCCCCTGAAAAAAGAAATAGGGTACATAAGGATAACAGTACATGGCTGGAGTGCTAGGAAAATAGAGTGATCAGGAACAGTCAGCATGGATTCACGAAGGGGAAATCGTGCCTGACCAACCTGATTGCCTTCTATGATGAGATGACTGGATTTGTGTATGCGGGAATACCATCAACATGATATGCCTCGACTTTAGCAAAGCTTTAGATACGGTTTCCCACAGCATTCTTAGCAGCAAGTTGGGTGAATGGACCATAAGGTGGATAGAAATCTGGCTAGCTCATCAGGCTCAGCGGGTAGGGATCAATGTCTAGTTGGCAACCAGTACTGAGTGGAGTGCCCCAAGGGTCGGTCCTGGGGCCGGTTCTGTTCAACATCTTCATTAATGATCTGGATGATGGGATAGACTGCGTGCTTAGTAAATTCACGGATGACACCAAGCGGAGGGAATGGTAGACATGCTGGAGGGCAGAGATAGAATTCAGGGAGACCTAGATAAACTAGAGCACTGGGCCAAAAGAAATCTCATGAAGTTCAACAAGGAAAATTGCAAAGTCCTGCAGTTAGGACGGAAAAATCCCATGTACTGCTACAGACTGCGGACCGATCAGCTAAGTAGCAGCGCTGTAGAAAAGACCTGGGGGTTATGGTGGATGGGAAGATGGATATGAGTCAACAGAGTGCTCTTGTTGCCAAAAAGACCAATGGCATATTGGGCTGCATCAGCAGGAGTGTTGCTAGCAGGGGTTTGGACTAGATGACCTCATGAGTTCCCTTCCAACCCTAAGATTCTATGAATAACTTTGACCTTAGACAACCAGGGAGGAAAAATGGCTGTGTGGGTCAAGCGCTGAATTAGTTCCATTACTGAAAATGGAGGTCAAATGTTTAAACAGCATTACCTGTCAGCTCTCTGTTCTTGCGAAAATAGGGCACAGAACTCAGCCTGTTTGATGCCCCCCCCCCCCCCCACACCTCTTCTTGAACCAGAACTTACAAAAAACAGTGAAAAGTAGTAGTGGGAGACTCATCTAAACTCCTCTGGACAAAGGTGACAGATTAAGGCAATTCCCATTTGCATTGAAGATGGAACAAAGAGGCAACTACATTGGTATACAGAATGGAGAACAGAGATTTCGAGGCCTGGACTGCACTGAACTCTGACATCAGAGAAGCAGGGAAGCACTGCATAATGAGGGAGCTCTGTCCTGATGAAAGAGATCAAATTAAATCTGAGTAGAAAAAGTGGGCTTAACCGAGAGTCATGGTTTACTCATAAACAAACAAAACAGCCTTGGTTTATTCCTGCTAGGATCATAAGTTTTATAGACCTGGCAATAAAATAATTTTTATAATCAAACTGCCAGACACTCTCCCAAGTTTGTTTACTCTTGCGTGTTCTCGGCTTCCCTATTTTCCTCTGCAGCAACGCTCCTTTTACCTAAACCAAGCATCCCCTGTAATGCCCAAAGGTCCCGTGAGGTTTGCTCATGAAGAGGGCTACTGCCAGAGCAATTGTAACATGAAATGGAGATAGGGAAATGCTGAATTTGTGGCATATAATGATGGCAGCCTGAAAGTGCTGCTTGACCCAGCCTGCTCAGATGGACTCGATTCCAGTGCTGTGCCTGTGGCATATAAGAGAGATAGCTTGAAAGTGCTGCTTGACCCAGCATGCTGAGTCCAGGGACATATAAAGGGTCACCTTGGGAGTGCTGATCAACCCAGTCCACTCAGACACACTCTGTTAATCTATGTGTGTGTATATGTTCATCTGATTCTGGGGCTGGAGGAACCCAGCCTTGGGAAAACTAGGTCCTGCAGGGTAGCCCCACTGAGAAGAGACTTGCAGAAGTGAGAAACAGAGCTCCATATGGATACACAGGTGACACAAACAGTACATTGATAGAATTATAGGGGGAAAAACCCTAGGAACGTAACCCTAATAAATAAGTGCATCCTAAGGTGTTGGGCAAATCTGGTAACGACAGGCAGACAAAAAACAGACCTGGGAAAATCAAGCCCAAATTGCCAGTGACAGCCTGGGGGCCCTGCTTTAGGAAACTCCACTTTTAAGGTATAGAATCATAGAAATGCAGGGCTGGAAGACACCTTGAGAAATCATCGGCTATGTCTACACCTGTAAATTTAAGTCGACTTTAGCTAAGTTGACTTAAAGTCGACTTAGTTCATTCGACTTAGCATGTCCACACTTAAATTTAAAGTCGACTTAGGGGGGAACTTAAAAAGTCGACCTAGAGCATCCACACTGGACACCTAGGTCGACTTCTAGGGGCTAGGGGTACCGTGGGCAGGTCCATGGTGGAAGGGGGGCACCCCTTGCCCAGTGTGCCAGGGGGCTCAGCATTTGCCCCATTGTACCTGGGTACAATGGGGCAAAGGGGGACAGGGACCCTGACAGGGCATAGGGGCAGGGTGGGCGGGGCTCTGCCCTGCCCTTTGGGGGGGCAAGCCCGGGGCTCCCCGTGTCCCCCCCGGCAGGGAGGGCAGTGGGGGAGCTCTGGAGAGCCCTAAGTTGACTTTAAGTCGACTTGGGGCTACTCCAGGTCTACACTGTCTTAAGTC
Source organism: Pelusios castaneus (assembly GCA_007922175.1). Taxonomy (NCBI): domain Eukaryota; kingdom Metazoa; phylum Chordata; order Testudines; family Pelomedusidae; genus Pelusios; species Pelusios castaneus. Next base: position 4,095,401 of record ML685799.1, on the reverse strand, counting down.
GACTTTAGAAAGTCGACTTAAGCCTAAAGTCAAATTAAAAGGAGGTTTAATAAAGTCGACTTAATTTTCATAAGTCAACTTTATTTTGCTTAAGTCGACTTAAGGAAAGTGTAGTGTAGACGCAGAGTAAATTAAGTCGACTTAAGGAAAGTGTAGTGTAGACTCAGAGTGAATTAAGTCGACTTAATTTACAAGTGTAGACGCGCCCATCAAGTCTAGCCTCCTGCACTGAGGCAGGACCAAGTAAACTTGACCATCCCTGAAAAGTGTTCGTCCAACCCAACCTATTAACTCCAGTGATGAGGATACCACAACCTCCCTTGGACGCCTATTCAAGAGTTTAACTACCTTTACAGCTTGAAAGGTTTCCCTGATATCTAACCTAAATCTCCCTGGCTGCAGATTAAATTCATTGCTTCTTGTCCTGCCTTCAGCAGACATGTAGGACAATTGATCCCTGTCCTCTTTATAGCTGAACATATTTGACAACTGGTATTAGATACCACATCAGTCACTATTCTCAAGACTAAATTTGTCCATTTTTTTAAACCTGTTCTCGTAGGTCAGCTTTTCTAAACCTTTTACCATTTCCTTTACTCTCCTGAGGACTCTTTCCAAATTGTCCCCATCTTTCTTAAAGCGTGGTGCCCAGAACTGGACCCAGTTTTCCAGCTGAGGCCTCACGAGCACTCAGCACCAGCTGAGTAGAGTGAGACATTTATCTCCCATGTCTTATACACAACATTCTTGTCAATACACTCCAGAGCAGGTCATCTCTAGAGGTGAGCAGGGCCCAGGGCGAATGGGCCTGTGAGGACCCCTGGCCCTGCTGGTACTTGTGGGGGGAGGGCAGGGCTGCCCTGGGCCAGAGGCAAGGCTCTACCCTCCCACCCTGCCCTTGGGCCAGCTGATCTGCTATGGGGGGTGAGGTGGGTCTGCATGTGGTTGCTCTGCTCCAGGGGTAGGGCTGGCTGGTGTGCTGTATGGCCTCCGGCATAGCCTTCCAGGATCTAGGGCCCTGGCGGACCACGCTGGAAGCCGCACCATGTGCCAGTTAGCCCCTCTAGCCCTGGGGGTAGACCAGCCAGAGTGGGGGGGACGGGGGACCAGGGCCCTAGGCTGGAGGAGGGTCACCGGTGGCCGCTGCAGGGTCCACTAAGGTGCCGAGCCTGGGGCAGTCGCCCCAGCTATCTCCCTCTAGTGACAGCCCTGCTCCAAAGTAATATTAGCCTTTTTCACAGCAGCACCATAGTGTCGACTCCAATTTGTGATCCACTCTAAGACCCACGATAACCTCTTCCAGCAGTGCTACTGACTGGTCATTTATTCCCCAGTTTTTTAATTGTGCACTTGATTTTTTCCTCCTAAGTGACATACTTTGCACTGATGTTTATTGAATTACATCCTGATTTCAGACCAATTCTCCTATTTGTCAGGGTTGTTTTGAACATTAATCCCGTCCTCCAAAGTTCTGGCAACCTCATCCATCTTAATGTCATCAATAAATGTTATAAACATACTCTCCACTCTATTATCAATGAAAAGATTGAATAGTATGTGACCCCGGACTGTCTTCTCCAGGACCCCATTAGAAACGCCCTCCCAGTTTGACAGTGAACCATTGATAACTATTCTTTGTGTATGATTTTTCAACCAGTTGTGCACCAACGTTATGGTACTTTCATCTAAGCCACATTTCCCTAGTTTGCTTATGAGACTGTCATCTGGGACTGTATCAAAAGACTTAATAAAATCAAGATATCTCATGTCTACTGCTTCTCCACCCCCACTAAGCCAGTAACACTGTGAAAGAAGGAAATTAGGTTGGTGGGCATGACTTGTTCGTGATAAAGTCATGCTGGTTCTTTCTGAACTCTATTATCTTCCAGGTCTTTACAAACTGATTAATTAATAATTTGTCCCAGTATCATTCCAGGGATTCAAGATAGGCTGACAGGTCTATAATTCCCCAGGTCCTCTTTATTCCCCCTTTTAAAACCAGGTATGGGAAATAATAAAACCCCAAATCGGCTGCCCCCAACCCCACTGAATACAATCCAGGTCAACAGGGGCTCCTTTTGAAAGTCTCCCACACCACTAAAGGGCGTCAGCAAGGAGGAAGACAAGCAAAGGCTCATTTCTCTGTCTACGCTGGCAAGTTAGTTCCAATTAAGTTCGAAGTAATGAGCCTTGGCCACACTAGGCTTTCATTAGTTCGAATTAAGGGCTGACTAATTTGAGCTAAGCAAGTACCCTGCATGGACATGGCTAGTTTGAACTAGCATTCTAGTGGGGTCGTGCTAGTTCGAATTAAGTTAAAAGTAGTTCGAATTAGTTAGTTCGAATTCGAGCTAGCTTTTGTAAGTGTAGACATAGGTGACCTCTCTCAGAGTAAAGGATGGATCAAGTGTTTTGAGTCTATGTGGCCACTAGTTGGCAGTGCTACATGGTCTGAAGTACTTGACAGCTGTATCTGGACTATTGCGTGAGGAGGAGGGGACTGGAGCAGCAGGAGATGCAGGGTGAAGCCATGATTAGGTACAGAGTCACAGGTTTGTTGTGTAATCGACTTGTAATCCAGAGCATCTGTGCAGAGAGAATTCCATTCCTTTGCAATTCTGGTTGCAGGAATCTTCTCTGTCTTTCCCTTCCCCTTCTTTCTAATATTTGGCACTTGCATTCCCTAGATTTCTTTAGTGTTAAAGCCAGACATGCTGCGATCTGGCTCTAAGGGAGGGAGCTAGGCTGTTCTCGATTGTAACAGAGGACAGAACAAGGAGCAATGGTTTCAAGTTACAACTGGGGAAATCGAGGTTGGATATTCAGGAAAAACTTTCTCACTAGGAGGGTGGTGAAGCATTGGAATGGGTTACCTAAGGAGGTGGTAGAATCTCCATCTTTGAAGATATTTAAGGCCCAGTTAAACAAAACCCTGGCTGGGATGATTTAATGGGAGTGGTCCTGCTTTTAGCAGCGGGTTGGACTAGATGACCTCATGAGGTCCCTTCCAGCCCTATTATTCTATGATTCTGTGATAAAACATCTGCTAAGGCCTTTCAGTTGTATGACCGTAAATTGTATAACACACACAGTCACAGGTCCCAACTATCAAAAGGCTCCCGATATAGTATTTAATGATGTGCAATCATTCTTTTCATATGGAAATTACAACCCTAGCACTTACAGAGTTTGGTGATATTCATAGGCATCCATAGGATTTACTACACCGTTAGTCTATCCTGCTTCCAACTTTGTCCTTTGTCCTTCCAATCTGTCCTTTGCCTGGAACCTGGTTTTCAGGGGCAGGCTGATTTCATGCGACACACTCCGTCACTGTGTCGCGACACACTTTTGGGTCGTGACCCAGTGGTTGAGAACTGCTGCTCTAGAACACAGGATCCCACAACTGAGACTGGCATGAAGTGAAGAGGGGGAAACTGGACCGAAACGGAACAGTGGTTCAGGCATTAACCTTGGACTTAGAAGACATGGCTTCAGTGCCCTTCTTGGGCAAATCACTGATCCTCTGTGGCTTTGTTTACACGGCTTTTGGGAGCAAGCCTTCCAGCCCTGTAGACAAGCTTGTAACATCTGGGCTCACGCTAGCATGCTAAAAATCACTGCAGAGATGTTGGTTGTCCAGGATGTGAGGCGTGGGCTTGACAGCCCAAACTGCAGGATATAACACTGCTATTCTTAGCACGTTTGCATAAGACGCTTAACCTAATCTGGGAGGCTTACTCTCAGATGCAATGTAGACAAAAAATCCTGTGCCTCAGTTCCATATCTGGGGATGTTTGGATCAGGGAGTTAAGGGTGGGGAGCACCCCATAGTACTTCACAAAAACATGAAAGATAACAAGATGCTTTTTCCTGATGAGTTTACGATCTAACTTACACAGACACTTTACAAATGAATAGAAAAGTATATACGGAGAGCAGCAGAGGAAACGCGAAGTGAAAAGCTGCGGCACAAGGTTTGTAGTGCCCCTCCTGGTAGAAAAGAGAGACGTCTGTGTAATGATTTGGGGTTTTCTTTTTTGTTCAGGCTACTAACCTAGACACGCCATGTAGTTCTTGCTAGCTCTCTAGCTTGCCTAAACATAGCAGGCCTAACTCACCCACATGCTTGTGAGAGGTGAAGTCATTTGTACCTACGTCAAACGTGGATAAAACGCCACCACTGGTATATGCGAGTGGAGATCTGTACAGCTCAGGTATAAATGACCGCACAAGTTGCAAGGCAGAGGTTCGCTCATGTACCGTCGCGTCACCACAGGCGGTCGTCCCTAAGCAGTGGCCTGGATCCTGTAGTTGTGGAAGGGACTGCTAACTGCACATAAACTTTAAGAGGAGATTTTTATTACTGAATATATATTTGCTCCAGAACCCTATGCTATCTGAATTGTGCAACATAAGCTATTGTACACAGATGAATTTACATTACCAGCTGGGAACTAGAGGATAAAACTGGAAAAATGAGCTGTTAAATACTAATCTAGTCTCAACCTTAACTCTAATGGTGGTGCCAGACCACTGTAAAAGGATGCCTCAGACCCTGTAGAAGCAGTGATTGGAAAAGTGGACGTGGAATTTGGCATGACTTCTTTTTGTTACGGCTGTTTGCAAAAATCCATTATATTAAAAAAAAAAAAAAATCACTGTAACCAGAGTGCTCCTGGCAATTCTGCAGTAACGAACATGGAGGGGGAAAGGTTTTATTTAATGAGCTAGATTTTGAACTCGAATTTCTATTATAATCAAGAATAACAAAACATTAAAACTATAGAAGAGATGACAATCATTCAAAATAAGTACAGGAAATGAAGGAAAGAAGATGAGAACTACGTGGAAAACATCAGTTCAGGGGGTTTCTAATGTGTATTTTGAAGCGATGCACAGAATTAAAACACAGAATTCAGCACAAAATGCAATAATTTAACAGCCGTTGGTGTTTCCACAGTTCTAAGAAAGGTTTCTAATAAGCACAGACTGATCAATATGAGCTCTCACAGTCCATCCCAGGGCACCGTAATGCAGAGAACAGAATATACAGAGCTTGACTCATCCCTTTACTGACTCTTTTTATGTATTGGTTTCTGAACATTTCACACAGACATAGTTAAATGCATCATCTAGAAAACATGCTGGGGACAGGGACGTAATTTTGACTTTAAATTTCTTCACTTAATAAAAGGATTAAAATCTTCCAAGACATCAGTCTCCAATGAGGAGAAAACCTGCTCAAGATGTACCATCCTATTTACAATTTCTCTGGGACTTTAACCTAATCTAATTGTTCCATAACACACAATCTTCTGTAAGGATCTCAAATTGCCAAGAGGAAATTCAGTTATTTCTGCTGATTAAATAGCAATGAAGCCTTAAATTATCTAAGATTCTTTGCTCACAGTGTGTGGTGTGTTCATGAGCTTTTACCTCTGGTTTTGAGAGTCTGTGGGATTTTCAGAAGACAATGTACACTTTATCACTTAAACATATTTTGCACTCAGAACATACCTGTTCAAACTCAAACATAGAATCGTTTGAAACCTATTCCTGAAATTCATAGAATCATAGAATAATAGGGTTGGAAAGGACCTCATGAGGTCATCTAGTCCAACCCCTTGCTAAAAAGCAGGACCACTCCCCCTAAATTACCCCAGCCAGGGTTTTGTCTAACCAAGCCTTAAAAATCTCCAAAGATGGAGATTCTACCACCTCCCTAGATAGCCCATTCCAATGCTTCACCACTCTCCTAGTGAGAAAGTTTTTCCTAATATCCAACCTTGACCTCCCCAGCTGTAATTTGAAACCATTGCTCCTTGTTCTGTCCTCTGTTACCCTCGAGAACAGCCTAGCTCCCTCCTCTTTGGAGCACCCCTTCAAGTATAGAATCATAGAATCATAGAATAATAGGGTTGGAAGGGACCT
>ML685799.1:4070193-4089367 GCA_007922175.1 Pelusios castaneus | reverse complement strand
CGAGGTCATCTAGTCCAACCCCCTGCTAAAAAGCAGGACCACTCCCCGTAAATTACCCCAGCCAGGGTTTTGTCTAACCAAGCCTTAAAAATCTCCAAAGATGGAGATTCTACCACCTCCCTAGATAGCCCATTCCAATGCTTCACCACCCTCCTAGTGAGAAAGTTTTTCCCAATATCCAACCTTGACCTCCCCAGCTGTAATTTGAAACCATTGCTCCTTGTTCTGTCCTCTGTTACCCTCGAGAACAGCCTATCTCCCTCCTCTTTGGAGCACCCCTTCAAGTAGTTGAAGGTTGCTATCAAATCTCCCCTCAGTCTTCTCTTCTGTAGACTAAATAAGCCTAGTTCCTTCAGTCTCTCCTCATAAGTCATGTGCCCCAGCCCCCTAATCATTTTTGTTGCCCTCCGCTGGACTCTTTCTAATTTGTCCACATCCTTTCGGTAGTGGGGAGCCCAAAACTGGACACAGTACTCCAGATGCGGCCTGACCAGTGTCGAATAGAGGGGAATTATCACATCCCTCGATCTGCTGGCAATACTCCTACTGATGCAGCCTAATATGCCATTGGCCTTTTTGGCAACAAGGGCACACTGTTGGCTAATATTCATCTTCCCGTCCACCATAACCCCCAGGTCCTTTTCTACAGCGCTGCTACTTAGCTGATCGGTCCCCAGCCTGTAGGAGTATGGGATTTTTCCGTCCTAAGTGCAGGACTTTGCACTTGTCTTTGTTGAACCTCATGAGGTTTCTTTTGGCCCAGTGTTCCAATTTGTCCAAATCTCCCTGGATCCTGTCCCTGCCCTCCAGAGTATCTACCATTCCCCCCAACTTGGTGTCATCCGCAAACTTACTAAGCATGCAGTCTATTCCATCATCAAGATCATTAATGAAGATGTTGAATAGAACCGGCCCCAGGACCGAGCCCTGGGGCACTCTACTCGTTACCGGTTGCCAACCAGACATCGAGCCATTGATTCCTACCCGCTGAGCCCGTTGATCTAACCAGTTTTCGATCCACCTTACGGTCCACTCGTCCAACCCATAATTCCTTAACTTGCTGATGAGAATGCTGTGGGAAACTGTATCAAAAGCCTTGCTAAAGTCAAGGTATACCACGTCAACGGCTCTTCCCGCATCCACAAATCCAGTCATCTCATCATAGAAGGAAATCAGGTTGGTCAGGCACGATTTGCCCTTGGTGAATCCATGTTGACTGTTCCTGATCACTCTCTTTTCCTCCAAGTGTTTCAGGATGGATTCCTTGAGGACCTGCTCCATGATTTTCCCAGGGATTGAGGTGAGGCTGACCGGTCTGTAGTTCCCCGGATCCTCCTTTTTCCCTTTCTTAAAGATAGGTACTATATTTGCCTTTTTCCAATCCTCCGGGACCACCCCCGTTCGCCACAAGTTCTCAAAGGTAATGGCCAGTGGCTCTGCAATCACTTCCCCCAACTCCCTCAGCACCCTCGGATGCAGTTCATCTGGCCCCATGAACTTGTGCACATCCAATTTCATTAAGTGTTCCCTAACCTGACTTTCCATCACCGAGGGCCACTCTTCTCTCCAGTCCGCATTACCCCGTGTAATAGCCTGGGAGCTGGCCCCTCCTGTGACGACTGAAGTAAAAAAAGCATTGAGTACTTCAGCCTTTTCCGCATCATCCTCCACGAGGATGCCTGCCCCATTCAGTAAGGGACCTACACCACCTCTGATCCTTTTCTTGTTGCTGATATACTTATAGAACCCCTTTCTGTTATCCTTCACATCTCTTGCTAGCTGCAACTCCAATTGTCCTTTGGCCTTTCTGATTTTATCCCTGCAGTCCCGAGCAATATCTTTATACACCTCCCTTGTCATCTGTCCAAGCTTCCACTTCTTGTAAGCCTCCCTTTTATGTTTCAGCTCCCCGCAGAGTTCCCTGCTAAGCCACGCTGGTCGCCGTCCATATTTGCTGTTCTTTCTGCACATCGGAATGTTATCTTCCTGTGCCTTTAACAGGGTTTCTTTAAAATACAGCCAGCTGTCTTGGACACCTTTCCCCTTCAGATCAGCCTCCCATGGGACCCTGCCCATCAGCTCCGTAAAGGAGCCAAAATCTGCTTTTCTGAAGTCCAGGGTGTGTGTTCTGCTTCTTTCCTTCCTTCCATTGATCAGGATCCTGAACTCTACCATCTCATGGTCGCTGCTGCCCAGGTTGCCATTTACTTCTACTTCCCTGATCAATTCTTCTCTGTTTGTGAGCAATAGGTCTAGAGGTGCAAGGCCCCTAGTTGGTTCCTCCAGCATTTGCACTAGGAAGTTGTCCTCAATATTCTCCAAAAAGCTTCCTGGATTGCCTGTGCAGTGCTGTATTATCTTCCCAGCAGACATCAGGATAATTGAAGTCCCCCATAAGAACCAGGGCCTGTGACGATCTGGAAACTTCTGTTAGTTGTCCATAGAACGCCTCATCCACCTCCTCTTTCTGGTCTGGCGGTCTGTAGCAGACACCCACCACGACATTCCCCTTGTTGCATTACATCCCCTTTGTTGCATTACATCCCCCTTGTTGCATTAACTATTAAAAATTTTAAAAAAATTTTAAAAAATTAAACTAACTCATGTTGGTGAACATACATAACCTAACAGCAACTCTTGGGGGTCTTTTCCTTAACCAAAAATAAATTTAAGGGACTTGCTACATGACTAATAAAATCTTTTCAGATAAATAAATGGCACTTATTGATTGGGAAGAAATCACAAATAAAAATGACTAGTATCTCTAGTGTACATGGACTGTCTTTCATTTACTGGCATGAAACTCATTCACCTGCAGGTGATTTTAGGAGTTACCAACACTGCTGATTCTAATTTTAGATTTCCTAACAGCTCAGAAAAATAGAGATCTCTTAGAACTATGTAGGCCAGATGAGCTGCAATGATTCCTTTGATCTGCCCACTACTGTAGTGATGGGTTAGAGGAGTTACACATTACTCAGATGAAAAATTTGACATACCGATTCTGGATTGTTTCTAGTTGATGGTTTGTGGGCACAAAAGCTGCTTACTTCCTTAGAGTACGGAATTTCCTAAATGACTAATTTCTTTTCTGAAAGCAGTCAGGGTTTCAGTTAACCTACACGAACAATAGTAAAGTGGGTTTTACTTTCCAGAAAGCAATAAAATTGTTTCTTGCCTTTTTCATTTCTATCCATCTTTATGGATCTGAGCATGTTCATTTAAGAAAGTGAGCTCCATGTAACCTGCTCACATGTTTTCTATGCAACACTAGGATTCCTTGTTTAAAGTGAAGGTACTTTCTCAAAGGCTAAGGGACTTTCACTGGGTGAATCTATGATCTGTCTTTTGCATTATGATGGAAAAAGGGAAAGCCATTTTGAGGACACAGCTGACATTTCTCTGTGGTCAACAAACCATCCTTTTGCTGCCTTGATCTATTTGAGATACTAAAGCTGCTCTGCTTAAATGTTAGTAACCCACATCCAGGAAGTCATGCTATTTGCAAAATGTAGTATCATTTAGCTGTAGTTTGTAGGAAGTGATTTGACAATACATATTATGTTGCAGTTACTTATTCCATACTGACTTCATTTCAGGTGTGCATCAATATAGGGAGTGAAGGAGCAGTAACTTAGTCACTTAATCTAAAAATAGAAGACATCTGCATTTAGCTATAAAGAAGGAAACTTTTCAATAGGACAGTGGTCAAATGGCATCTGGTTTTCTGATGTATGATAATAATACCACTTCCATTTGTAAGAAAATCTCTCCAAGAAATATCAAATCTGGCTTTTTTGTGGTGGCTTTGGTTTTTTTCCCCCTGCTGATAAAACACTTTTCTTAAACAATAAGAGAAGCCAAGGTCATCTAATCTTTGACAATTACTAGCCTTTATGCATCCATTTTTATGCCTCAGTTTTGCTGTCTGTATATTATTAACACTGTTCTCAAAAAAAATCTAATGTACAAAGTGTAAGATAAATGCTAAATTGCATCACTGTAGTGTTTTAATGGTAAAAGGATTTTTTTTAAAGGTGTTTTTCCCTCCTTGTGCTATTGGATACAACTATATTCAAGATTTTCAGGCCACAACCTCCCAATTCATATTTTTTTTTATAAGAACTGAGGCAAACAATGGGAAAAAATAGACAAACTCATTGTTCCTGTTAGGTGTGGGCTTCCTCTATTCCATTAGTGCAGATATTATAGTTTTGTTAATAATAAAACGATTCAACTTCAAATTTATTCCATCTTGGAAGTGTACAGAAAGCTCATACCTGCAATTGCCTGTATTTGCTACACCGCTGCAGAACCACTTCATGTCCCATATCCAGAAATCCCTGCGTTTGAACGTGAAGTTTTCTGTTGACTTGCTGTTTGACCCAGGATGAATTAATTAACTTCTCTGTGACTTAGTTTCCTGATCTGCAAAATTATAAGACTGAAGCTTGGCTTACAGGAGTTCTGATGATCAATTATTACTGGAATTGTGCTTGGAAGATGTGATGTGCTCTCCAGCGTCCTTCTTTGTATTGGTCCGACTTACTACTGAGCAACACTTTTCTTGAACATTGTAAAGAACACATTCCATCACTGCCACATTTTTACAGCCTCTTCCATCCATGATCTCCAGCTCTTTTCTGCTAACTGTCTCTACAGACACTGTCATGGGTAGCGGGAAAGAAATAGATGAAAAGCTTTCAAGTTTTAAAGGGGAAAATTGAGGTAGTTATCTTTCGCTCTCTGCATCATAAAAGCAAAATTTCCCTGGAAAAGAACAAGAATTTTGTGTCAGAGTTTAGGTACTGTGCAAAGTGCAGTCAGGAAGTTATGACACTGAGTTTTAAACAGAACAGTATCATGGTGGGATTCTGGTTTTTGTTTTTAAACACAGAATGGGTGGTTACCTGTCACTCGCCCATCCCCTAGTGTTAACACTTCTTAAACATGTTCTTACTGTCTGTGGTTAGCTAAGTTTATTTGTTGTCAATTGAGGAACATCTTTTCAGTTACTCTGAGCAAATCCCTAATCACATAAGCCTGTTAAATCAGAGCCAAGGGCCCAGTAATATTTGATGCTGATGCCAGATGTATTTTACTTGATTGAATTGAGAAAAATCAGAGTTCAGTCTCTCTCCGAGGTTTCTGCCTCCATTAAATCAGATCTTTGCAGAAGAACTTCTACTTTAATTTCATTTATTGACTTATGTAAGTCATGAAGGGAAGAGATAAATTTCTTCCGACATTCTTCATCTCATTCTGAATTCCCTAGTTGCTCACAGCACTGTAGATTCTTCTCCTCTTTGCCCTTCATCTCCCTCCAGGGAGTGCTGAACAGGGGACATCTTGCTTTTAAATGCACAGCCAGACTTTGAATTTAGTTGTATATTTTTCTTTTATTCCAAATCCTTGCCTTGTCTGGCTCTGCCAGATACAGAAAGCCCTTATGCAGCTTTCGCATTTCTTTTGAAAAACTCTTGTAGGCATTCTACTTGCAGGGCCTTGGAACTTAATTGGGAGCTTTACAATTGAGAAGATCCTATGTGCTCCTAATCCTGCCGAGAAGACAACAAATCCCGAGGTATCATAGGGAGAAGTGGGAGAAACTCTTCTTCCTCCTCCAGGGAGTCCATCCATGCTTGTTCCCTTGGAACTTAATTGGGAGCTTTCCCAGCCTGGAGGACTGAGGGAAAAAGACCCTGCTGGAAGAGGAGGATTTAACTGGACACTCCCACACCCAGTGGGAATGTCAGAGACCTAAGACCACCCTTGGCGAGGAGGCCAGGAAGGGCCATTGTCTGAGAAGAGGACGTATATCAGTGGGACGTGGGGAAGTAACTCAGGGAATCTAGCTGGTTTTCTGAAGCAGCAGTACAAGGCTGCTCCTTGGAGGGTCTCTAGGTTGGGGCTCAAGTCAAGGGTGGGATTGGGCCCCTCCCCATCCGCACCAGCCATCCACTGGAGAGACAAGAGCCCCAGCAAAGAGGCAAGGGCCTATAAGAACCAAGTTAGGACTGGGAGCCGGCAGAGAGCCCTCAGTCACCCCAGAAGGGGAAAGAATATTCAAGGGTGAAGCAAGTCCCCGTTTTACCACTAGAAGGAAGCACTGGACCCACTGAGGTGGAAGAGGAGCTTTGTCACACTCACAGCTAGTGTCAGGGGAGGGATCTGTCAGTGCAGCGGACTAAACACACACACAGGGGGAAGAAAAAAGGTGGAGGCGTGTATGATATTTTTCTTGTTGTCCCATTCACCGCACGGGCTAGAGCAGCACAAGAGGCCACCAGGGCTCAGATGACCATCCAGCAGGAATCTACGCAATTGCAACAAGAAACAAATCAGCGGCTAATGAGTCAGGCGACCCAGGATGGACCCCTCCCGTGAGAAGTGATGAATTAGCTAAGGACCTTGACCACCACAGTCTGTGTGTCCAATAGAATGCCAGACTGGAGAGCCACCAGTTACCTACCACGGATGACTGCAGAAGATGATGTGGAGGCATGATTTTTGAGAGGACCGCACTTTAGGAGGCCTGGCCCCAGGACAAATGGGCCAGCGTTCTTGCTCCTTTTCTGTGAGGGGAAGCCCAGAAGGCCTACCATGACATGTCTGCTGATGCCGCAGCCAACTACTCAAAACTGAGAGCGGGATCCTGGCCAGATCAGGAGTAACTGCAGCCATGAGATCCCAGAGATATCATGAGTGGAGGTACCAAGAAAGCAAGCCCCTGAGGTCCCAATTGTTTGACCCTGCACAGAAGTGGCTGTAAGCTGAGAATCATAGCCCAGAAGAGATCCTGGACATCGTCGTCATCAACTGGCACATGAGAGGACTACCACTCGACCGCCGCACATGGGTAGGCCAGAATGACTCCTCCTTCTACAATGAGATAGTCATGCTGGTGGAAAGACAGCTAGCAGCAAGAAGGCTCTCCCGACCACCCAGGGAAGATTCTCCCCGAGTCAAGCCACCAGCCTTGATCCTGGGAGTTTAAATGACTGAGAACCCTTGTGAGGGTTGTGATGACCCCACATAAATATACAAGGCCAGTAAAGTTGAATGGGGTGGAAACCATGGTGTTTATGTACTTCGGGAATGTGATGGCACCAGTCTTGGGGAAATTAGTCAAGCAGCGTCAGTTGTTGCAGGCCAAACGCCAGGGTGGGAGTGAGGACTGGGGAACCTGTACCCATTGGGCTGTTAGCTATTACCCCATCATTCTGGTAGAAATCAGGGTTCAGGGAAATGTCACCAAGATTACTGCAGGAGTAGTCCCTGAAACGATCTTGAGGGTTCATTCAAGAACCCACTATTGAATGAGCGAGGAATAGATCTTTAATAACACAGACAGGAGTGATTCCCACCTGTACAGCTGGGAGCAGCCATGTTAGATCTCCTGTTGGGCTCATCTCCCAATTGACACAACACTGTCCCATGATAGGGAGTATCTCTAAATCACAGCCTTCTACAAGACTATCTCTACACCTCCCCTCCTAAGGAAAACAAGTGAACCCTTAGATACATATAAAAGCTATCTAATGATGCATGCACTAACAGCTAATAACACAAGCATTATACAAGTCCATAAACTCAACGTCTGAACTACCTAAAGAGAAGTTACTAGCACATCACTCTCAAGTGAATCTTTATCACCCACTTTCCCCACATATCCTAGCAAGTCTCTATGGGTATGTCTACACTAGAAAAAGTTAAGTCGACTTTGTTAAGTCGACTTAATAAGGTCAACTGTCGACCTTATTAAGTTGACTTAACAAAGTGAACTAAATCAGCTTAAAGTTAAGTCGACTTAGTCCACTTGTTAAGTCGACTTAACTGGCCTTAAGGGTTACTCCCTCTCCACACCATCCTTAAGTCGACTTAAGGAGTCGACTTAAGGCTTAAGTCGACCTAATGGGCAGTTGTTATTAAGTCGACTTAAGCTTTCATTAAGTTGACTTAAGGAATTTCTTAAATCAACTTAATGAAAGTCAGGTGTAGACATGGAGTAATTTAGGTCAATTTAAGGGTCCCTAAGTCAACCTAAATTGCTAGTGTAGACATACCCTATGAGTTTTTCTGGACGTTTGATATCTCTATTAATTTCTCAGTACCAATTCTTCATTCAACTCTGAGTTCTCTCATTCCCTGACAGTTTCTTCATAATGCATTGATGATACCAGATCAGTCAGGGAGATATGCTGGAATCTACCTCAATTTCCACGGTTTTGGAACTCTCTGGGATAACTCTTAGATCCCATTGATTATGTCGAAATGTGTCTCCTAGGGCTGTCTGGACCACATAAAACCGTGGAAACAGCTGTTTTTTAATGGCACCTCTTTGACCCCACGTATTAGAGGTGTGATTTCTCAGGCACACTGTATCACCAGGACCTAGGTTAAGAAATGGGAGATCACAGGCCCTTCTGTCAAATTAATATTTCTGCTTCCACTCTTGATTTTCTTTCACATTCTGAATGGTAGCATTGTTCTGAGATTACAAATTAGTAGTAATAGGTAAATTAGAGCTAATCCTTCTTCCCATTAACAGCTGAGCTGGAGAAAAGCAATTCTCCAGGGGTGTACTTCACTAGACCAACAACGTTTTATACAAATCATCCCCACTTTCAAAAGTCTTTTTCATATGTTCTTTACTGTCTGTATAGACCTTTCCACCAGTCCATTTGATTGGGGTTAATTTGGACTGGAGGTTTTGTGATGAAAATCCCAATCTGAGGCAAATTGTCTAAACTCTGCACTGGAAAATTGTGCCCCATCGCTGAAGCCCTCATCAGGAATTCCATGATTCTGGAAAATACTCCTTTCATGCCAGTGATCACTGAATTACTACTAATAGTGTGCAAATTTCTGGATATAGAGAGTAATAATCGGTGATTATTAAATAGTCCTTTGAATGCCAGGTAAATAAATCCAACACCTACTTTCTCATAAGGCTGCTGTGGAACGGGATGGGGTTTCAGTGGCTCTGCCCATTGGCATGGCTTGTATTTCTAGCATGAAAAGCAGTTTCTTACCATATTGGTGATGTTGTGATTGATCTGCAGCCAATATATCACTTCTCATGTTTGTTCTTTGCACTTCTCATTTCTTTTTAGAGGCTCTTAGACAGCAACTGCTTGTTATTTCAGGCCACCCTTTAATTATCACTTCTTCAACGATTCCCAACAATTCGACTTTCTCCATCTCCTCCCTTATTTGTTGCAGTGTTTTGTTAGCTATGGGAATTGATCTCACAATCATATCTATGTAGAATTGCACCTCTGTCTCCAGTGTCTTCTCAGGGGCTATGGGTGCCAGTGCTCTGGAAAGAACATCTGCTTATAGGTCACCAGCAAATTATACTTCTGCAACATTATCATCTTTCTTTGAATCCTTAAGGTAAAGTCATTTAGTGGTTTGCTAAATAATGCAATCAAGGGCTTGTGATCCATTTTAACTTCTACTGTCTGTCCATAAATATATGATTGAATCTCTCATAGGCAAACAAGATTCCTAAAAGCTCCTTCTCAGTCTGTGCATATCTAGTCTCTGCATCAGTCAGGGATTTGGATGAATATATCACTGGTTGCCAGCAATCCTCATGTTTCTCTAAAATCACTGCACCCAACCCACATTGTGATAACTCCAGTGGCACACCGAGACTATCTGACGCCCGGGGCCAAGTCACATTGGCACCCCCCCTCCTCTCCACCCAGCACAGGGAAGGAAGGTCCCAGTGGCTGGGACTCCTCCTATTCTGTGCAGGGGGGAGGGTGCATAGGGTGGGGAAGCACACAGCACAGGCAGGCAAATGTGACAGGCACTACCAGTCAGCCTGTGCCGGGCTTGAGGGAGGAAGCCAGGCTGGCCTCACACCAGGGCCAGATTAGAGGGGTCCTGGCCCACTGCCCCCACCCTCCCACTGCATGGACCAGAGGTGGTGGGGTGGCCATCCCACAGCCAGCGCCACCCTCCTTCCCTCCACCGCAGAGCAGTGTTCCTGGCTGCCCCATGGGCTGGCGTGTGGCAGCTGCTTTCAGGGATGTGGCCCTGGAAAGGGCCTGTTCAGCGGAGTTTGAGCCGCTTCACTCCTCTCCCCCAGCTCTGAACGGAGGCCGCCTTGCCCCCAAGGCCTGGAGAGGGCACGTTCAGACCTGGTGGGGGGCGGGGAAGAAGCGGCCCGAGCTCCGCTGAATGGGCCCTCTCCAGGGTCCCTCTCCCAAAAGCAGCTGCCACACGATAGCAACAGAGTTAGCAAAGGTCCCTCCGTCACCCCAGAAGGGGAAAGAACATTTGGGGTGAAGCAGGTCCCCATTCTACCACTAGAAGGAAGCACTGGGCCACCAAGACAAAGACTGCTCCTATGGCACCAGTGGTGTGTGCAAGAATTAAATCCTGTCACTTTTGCAGGGGCCCATTCTGTGCCTGGAAGAGGGGAGGAGTGCACACCCTCTCGGCAGGGGCTCCAGAGGAGTTCTGTGAGCACCCTGCCAACCAGGGCCCCAAGGGAGTGGAGGAGCTCTGTGCCTGTCCACCAATTCTGGGGTGGGGGGGGAGACACTGCTTGCCCCCACTCCCTGTGCACATGTCAGTCTTCTGGTGGTGAAAAGTGTGCTCCAATGTTCAGGCCTACATCAGTTCTTGCGACAGCTGCTGCCAAACTAAAATCCCCTGAACTAAACACATTGAGACGTTAAAACACACTTCCTCGACCTCTCGAGATCTGGAGCTAACATTTGACAAGTAGACTTCATTGTCCAACTGCCTGACTCTGAAGGATGATGTATCGTGCTGGCAACAGTGGATCAGCTGATGAAGACAGCACACCTCGTTCCCTGCACAGATCTTCCCACCACCAAGAATACTGCTAGTTTTCCTACTCCTCATCACGCACAGGTTCTGCCTCAATGGCTTCCTGCACCACCTCACCTCAGAATGGGGTTCCCAGTTCATGCTCAGTTTTGGCCGGAGACGTTCCACCTTTAAAGATCTCTATCCGTGCATCAACTGTCTACTGTCCACAAACCAGTGGCCAGTCAGAAAGACAAGCAAGGAGTCCTGTGGCCCTTTTAAAGACTAACAGATTTATTTATCACATGAGCTTTCATGCGAGAAAATCCCACTTCGTCAGACGCTTTGAAGATGGGGAACGTACAGAACGGGAGGAAATTAAATGCAGGGAAATGTCAGAAAGAGTGAACCTGCTGCCATGCTCCCAGCCGGGAGCCAAGAGCCTAGAGTGGCATGCTCCCGGGAGGGAGCAGTGAGCTGAGAGCCCCATGGCGGCAGCTGAGGTCCCAGCAGGGTGCTGCGCAGGGAGCTGAAAGCCCAGGTTTTCAGCCCTCCACACAGCCCCTCTTACGCTGGTGGAAGAATTGTTTGAAAGGATGTGCGATACTGCAATAGCTGTAAAGATTTTAGTGTAGATATCACTTAGTAGGGTCCGTAAGTCCTAAGAACCTTCTTATTGTATCTGTCGGGTGTGCACCTGCAGCAGGCTTGTCACACCTGGTGGCCCCACCTACATATAGGCAGAGATGAATACAAGAGGTTTTTCATTATACAACTTCCTAATATACATTAGCTGTACAGACGTTAGCCCTTTGACGAATTCTCACCACTCAAAGCTGATGGACTGGCGCCTCCTGCTGGTTGTCTGGAGATCAGCTTCAAGCTGAAGCCCACATCGGCATACCACCATTCTGCCTCCCAGTTCACACATAGCCCTTCCCGCAGCTCTCAGCGCCTGCAACGTCCAGTCAAGCCACAATCCATGTTCTCCCGTCTGGGGAGATTTGCCTCCTCGAAGTCCTGTCACTTTTCCAGTGGCCACTGCAGTTTCTCAATCTCAGCACTTCTTCAGCGGCACCTGCAGTCACTTATTCTTCCTGCTTCTTCTGGGCCCAGCTCAGGGGCCCTGTGAATTGCAGCCTCTTGCTGCGTCTGCAACTTCTTTCCATGCTGCTGTCTCCATGGGCTTCTTCCCTTACCCCTAACACCTCCTCTGCCTGTCCTCAGGGCCTGCTACCACCCACTCCCATCAGTAACACTGTCTCCAGTGCTGTAAGCCTCTGGGCCTGCGAGAGACACAGCTTTCCTCTGAGCTCCAGGTGTGACTCTTCTGCTTTGGCCTGCAGTTCCTTTTATATGGGCCTGCTGGCTTCTGACTGGCTGTTTCTCCCAGCCTCTCTCCTATTGGCTACCTTCCATACAACCTCCCTAAGGCTGTTTTTTAACCCGTAAGTGCCAGTGTGGGGCAGACACCCCCTTCACAAGCCCCAATTATTCAAAACACTATAATGGGGGGAGTAGGTTGTAGCAAACGCAGAGAAAAGCAGAACTAAACTGTAAAGAGACCTGTGGAGAATAAAGCAGTCAGTCCTGTGGGCAATGTGGGGAGATTTAGCGATAATAAATGAAAAGCCCTCCACCCCTGAAAAGGAAATAAACAACGTATCTACAAAATGTGGGATTTAACCAAGAGCCACACCCTCTACACTGAACTTTGTTTTCATTACCTTGCCTTATAATGCTATTTTAATCTTTCTTTCTCAGGTAACCAACCACAATAGTTACTTAGGTAGGAACAGTCACTTGCATACATAATAAATGGGAAATGACTCCCAGGAAGGAGTACTGTGGAAAGGGATCTGTGGATCACAACCTAAATATGAGTCAACAATGTCAGACTGTTGTGTAAAAAGCGAACAACATTCTGGGATATATTATCAGGAATGTTGTAAACAAGACACAAGAAGTAACTCTTCTGCTTTACTCTGTGCTGGAAAGGCCTCAATTGGAGTATTGTGTCCAATTCTTGGTGCCCCATTTCAGGAGAGATGTGAACAAATTGGAACGAGTCCAGAAAAGAGCAACAAAAATGATTAAAGATCTAGAACAGTGGTTTTCAACCGTGAGAACTGTCCAAGTGTGCCGTGAAATTTTGTGCAAAGGTAATGAAAATGAATGTTAAACAAACATTGTTTCATCTTAAACAATATTCTATCCGACCAAAATTACAACTCATAAAACTCATGAAAATGAATCATCCAATTAAAAGCGAGATATCAGGCTTTCGATTCTAAAATGTGAAGATTCTAAATGCAGGTGGCCAAAGGGCAAAATTGAGATGATGTGTAACTTTTTCTGGTGGCTTTGAAACATAAATGCATTTGATTCTTCTTTAGCTTGTTGTATGCACTATGTTGCAAACCAATCTAGTAAGACTGCAACTGTAGTCAATGTAAGTAAATGTGACATTTATGAGCAATCAATTCAGCTGAAAAAGGTGGGTGTGCCGAGGAATTGTTTGTCTAATTAAAGTGTGCTGTGTTACTGAAAAGGTTGGTCTGGAAAGCATGACCTATGAGGGAAGATTGGAAAAAATGGGTTTCTTTAGTCTGGAGCAGAGAAAACTGAGGAGGGACATCATAACAGTTTTTAAATACATAAAAGGTTGTTACAAGGAGGAGGGAGAAAATTATTCTTCTTAACCGCTGAGGATAGGATAAGAGCTTAAATTGTGGCAAGTGCAGTTTAGGTTGGATATTAGGAAAAATTTCCTGTCAGGGAGTTAAATGCCAGAATAAATTGCCTAGAGAGTTTGTGGAATCTGTCATTGGAGATTTTTTACAGCAAGTTGGACAGGCACCTGTCAGGGATGGTCTAGATAACACTCAGTCCCACCTTGAGTGCAGGGGACTTAAGTAGAAGACCTCTTGAGGTCCCTTCCATTTCTACGATTCTATGATACACACATTCTATGAATATTACAACACAGTTTGTCTATAGGGGGAGGTAATTCAAGTGTGCAACATACTAAACAGTACATCTTTAACACTTAAAAGTCAGAAGCTAATGGTTTGCATGGTTGGAATGTGAAACACTTGATTCTTCATGGGAGCAGAGGATTAAGGGAAAACCTGTGTTGTGCCTCAGTGAGGATGTTGAGAAAGGGAAGACATTCAAGGCCATAAGCCAGATGATGTTATATGTCGCCCAGCATGATTCATCAAACATGAACAACTGCAGTTATTCAGTTTATCTGGGGAAAGTAACCAAAACAAAACGCTACTCCTGTTAACTGACCACTGTATCCCTTTTGGAGTGCCTTCATTCTGCATGACTTTACGCTGTGATCTTACTTTGCCACCACTGTTCTCCCAGTCACATGCAACTATAAGACCCAAAACTCATCATCTTTTTTTCTTGCCCTGGGACTAAGCATATTCTTTCTGCAGTCCATTCAGCCCTAAAGAGCAGAGACCAGGACTGGTAACCAAAATTACGTCTCCTGGGTGAGAACAGAGAATATTAACTGCTAAACCAGCAGCAAGAAAAGCTATTAGTAAAATAATCCTATTTACTTTCCAATGTGCAGATTAAAAGTTTTCTAATCTCAGTTTAGATTTGCCTCAATGATACAAAGTCCAGGTGCACAAATGCTAATGAATGAGACAGGAAAACTGAACAGTTGAAACCAAAGATGGTTATGTTGTCTACCAAAGTGCAGAAACACCATTAAAAAAAAAAAAAAGAAGAATCATGGTGCATGCAAGTGGAAAACCCAAAAGGCTCGATCTGGGAACTGAAAATCACAGATGACGAACTTGCTAATTTTCTGATGTTTCATCATCTCAATTATCAAGGCAAAAATACTTCAGATGTAATGTACAGCTGTTGTAATGTCAGATATAAGAAGAAAACTAAAAGAACAAGTAACAGAATATAACATTGATATGTGGTGAAAGATAATAGGACCGTAACTTCACCTTGTCTCTTGAGCAAAATTCATCAGCATGTAACGGCTCATTTACATCAGCTCTGCTACCATAAAAGATCTGAAAAAGCAGCATAACAGACGTCCAAGGAAATTCTTGTGAGATAATAGGAGTAGGTGACATAAACAACTCAGCACCAGTACCTATAAGAGCCTCCAGCACATGGGGGATGTTGCAAGTGGGAAAGAGTAGGGCTTGGGTATTCTTAGACATGTCTACACTTACTAAAATTAGTTTGAATTAGTTGGTTCAAATTAGCTATCTCCATTGATTTCAATGGGCCAGTTAGTTCAAACTAAGAAATTAGTTTGAACTAACATGGCCACATTGGTTAATTCAAACTAACTAGTTCAAATTAACCCTTACTTCTAATACCGTATTCGAAATTATTAGTTCGAATTAAGGAAGCCCTTAATTCGAACTAATTAAAGCCTAGTGTAGCCATGGCTTTAGTTAGTTCGAATTAAGCTTCCTTAATTCCAACTAACTTACCAGTGTAGACATAGCCATGGACGCTAAGGTCAGAAAGGACCAATAAGATCATCTAATCTGACCTCCTGCATAATGCAGGCCACAGAACCTCACCCACCCACTCCTGTAATACACCTCTGACCTACAACTGAGTTATTGAAGTCCTTAAATTATGATTTAAAGACTTTAAGGTACAGAGAATCCACCAGCAACTGAGTCATGCCCCTTGCTACAGGGGAAGGTGAAAAACCCCCAGAGTCTTTGCCAATCTGCCCTGGGGGAAAATTCCTTCCTGACCCCAAATATGGCGATCAGTTAAACCCTGAGCATGTGGGCAAGACTCATCAGTGAGATGCCCAAGAAATAACTCAGAACCCACCCCATCAACCATTCAATTGGCATATCTATCACAAGGAGCCAAAGATCAGTCAATGCCAAACTAGGCTGTCTCATTATACCAGGGGTTGGCACCTATGCCAGCCCCTGCCTCCGACCCTCAGCCAGTGCTGGCGGCCCCCTCTGCTAAAAAAAGCCACAGCCTGAAAATTTGGTGGTGGCCATGGCTGGGGAAGAGGGGCAGTTCCTAGGCATGCCACAGAAAGAAGCTGGCCAGAGCAGCTCCCATTGGCAGCGTATCCAGGGCGCCGTGGAAAGAAGCCACTATAGCTGGCTTCTTTTCATGGCCTGCTTAGGGACCCCCACTCCAGCTGCTGCCAATAGGAGCCACTCCGGGCGGCTTCTTCAGCAGCAGGAGCAGTTCGGCAGCACCACAGAGGGTGCCACATGCTGCTCCAAATGGGCTCTCGTGCCACTGCTGCCACATGTGCCAGGGTGGAGGTGGGGGTTGCTGATCTCTGCTTTATACCATCCCCTCCATGAATTTTATCAAGCTCAGTTTTGAAACCAGCTAGGCTTTTTGTCCCAACTGCTTCATTTGGAAGGCTATCCCAGAACTTCACTCCTCTGATAGATAGAAACCTGCATCTAATTTCAAGTGTAAACTTCCTGATGGCCAATGAATATCCATTAATTCTTGTGTCCACGTCGGCGCTGAACTTAATTCCTCTCCCTTTCTGGTAGTTATACAGAGCAATCATATCTCCCCTCAACCTTCTTTTGGTTCGCCTAAATCAGCAAAGCTCTTTGAGTCTCCTCTCATAAAGCATGTTTTCCATTCCTTGCATCATTGTTATGGCTTTGGCTTTTGCAACAGTGCATGGAAGGCACACAGGTTAGGTCGGGGTGTCAAACATGCAACCCAGAGGCTAGATGCGGCCCGCAAACCTCTTCCATCCGGCCCCCTGACTATGCTCTGCAGAACCACGCTCTCTTCCTAGCACAGAGAGAGAGAGAGGGAGAGAGAAAATTTGGTTTAACATACCCAGTGCTCAGGTCTTGAAGATCCAAGTTACAAAGAACGTAACCTTTTTCTTCAAATCCTAGAGGTGGTCCCCTTCAGGTGCCTCCCAAGCTGTCACTCAGCGATGGAAGTGAATATTTTAGGGCTGCCATGACTTGCCCCTTCTCAGCCATCCATCTTGCTCAACACCAGCATCTCTGAGTCACCAGGACAGCCCTTTTATGCTGCTAACATTGCCTGTAAATATCAGGCAACCTAGACTGCTTTCTCCAACTCTATTTTGAGATCCCTGCAGATCTCTTCAAACCTTCCCAAGTGACTCTGAATCCAATGTCTGGGTTTGAAAAACCCACCGAACTTTTGTTTAAGTAGATTAAGTAGGCTGCTTGTGCCAGCACTGCTTCTGTCTCCTCCACCTGTGCCTGTGTCCAGACAGACATACTGACCATGGATATCTCTACCCAGATCCTGGCGTGGACTTGCAAGGACTGTGGTCTGCATTTCCCACTCTCAGATGGTCAGGCTGGGGAGATCATTCAATGTGACAGGTGTCTCCTGGTGGAATCTCTCAGGAAGCAGGTGGGGGATTTACAGGAGGAGGTGGCCAGGCTCAGGAGTATCCATGCCCTGGAGAAGTTCCTGGATAGCATCCATGAGGAAACATGCAGGGATGAAGAAACTATCCAGAGGCAAAGGACTGCTGCCACACCCTCGGAGACGGATGAGACGGCTCAGGCAGAGGGTGGACACTGGCAGCTGGTTACTTCTGGCAGCAGACAGTGCTCCACCCCTGCTCCCATCCCACCCTCCGTTGTGGTAAAGAACCGCTACGCAGCACTACAGACAGGAGATGAGATGGAAGAGGAGAAGCCATGCACCCCCGAGGTTGGGAGGATCACAACCATCACACCCAGGAGAAAACGTCGGGTTGTGGTGGTTGGGGACTCTCTTCTGAGGGGGACAGAGGCACCCATTTGTCACCCAGACAAGGCCTCTTGGGAGGTATGCTGCCTGCCAGGGGCCCGTATCCGAGACGTTACGGAGGGATTGTCGAGAATCATCCGTCCCTCTGACTACTACCCCATGCTACTCATCCATGTGGGAACCAATGATACTGCGAGAGGTGACCCTCTGCAGATCAAAGGTGACTACAGGGCTCTGGGAGCACAGGTGAAGGAGTTCGGTGCACAGGTGGTGTTCTCCTCGATCCTTCCGGTCAAGGGTAGGGGCCCAAGCAGAGACAGATGCATCCTGGAGGTGAATGCCTGGCTGCGGAGATGGTGTTACCGGGAGGGCTTTGGCTTCCTCGACCATGGGGTGCTGTTTCAGGAAGAAGGACTGCTAGGCAGAAATGGACTCCACCTACCCAGGAAGGGGAAGAGCGTATTTGGAAGCAGACTGGCTAACCTGGTGAGGAGAGCTTTAAACTAGGTTTGAAGGGGGAAGGTGACCAAAGCCCACAGGTAAGTGAAACTGAGGGAGACCCGGGGGAAGGGATGGAACTTGGGGGGTGCTGGGGCTGTAACAGAAGGAATAAGAGAGAGGGTAGTTGGAACTGGGGGGATCAAATAATTGTTTTTTATTTCCTAATGAAGTCATAATACCTCAGGCGAGTGGGGAAGGAGGACACCGGGAGAAATTGCAAGGAGGAAGATGCTACAGGAGGGAGAATCGACAGGGCAAAGTAGGGCAATGGGCCCGGTATCTTAGGTGCCTGTACACAAATGCGAGGAGCCTGAGAAACAAGCAGGAAGAATTGGTAGTACTGGCACAGACAAGGAACTATGATATAATTGGAATAACAGAAACGTGGTAGGATAACTTGCATGACTGGAGCACTGCCATGGATGGATATAAATTGTTCAGGAAGGACAGGCAGGGAAGAAGGGGAGAGGAGTAGTGCTACATGTAAAAGAGCTGTATGACTGCTCGGAGCTCCACTATGCAAGTGGAAACAAGATGGTTGAAAGACTGTGGGTTAAGTTTAGGGGAGAATGCAACAAGGGGGGTGTTGTGGTGGGTGTCTGCTACAGACCGCCAGACCAGAAAGAGGAGGTGGATGAGGCGTTCTATGGACAACTAACAGAAGTTTCCAGATCGTCGCAGGCCCTGGTTCTTATGGGGGACTTCAATTATCCTGATGTCTGCTGGGAAGATAATACAGCAGTGCACAGGCGATCCAGGAAGTTTTTGGAGAATATTGAAGACAACTTCCTAGTACAAATGCTGGAGGAACCAACTAGGGGCCTTGCACCTCTAGACCTATTGCTCACAAACAGAGAAGAATTGATCGGGGAAGTAGAAGTAAATGGCAACCTGGGCAGCAGCGACCATGAGATGGTAGAGTTCAGGATCCTGATCAATGGAAGGAAGGAAAGAAGCAGAACACACACCCTGAACTTCAGAAAAGCAGATTTTGGCTCCCTTAGGGAGCTGATGGGCAGGGTCTCATGGGAGGCTGATCTGAAGGGGAAAGGTGTCCAAGACAGCTGGCTGTATTTTAAAGAAACCCTGTTAAAGGCACAGGAAGATAACATTCCGATGTGCAGAAAGAACAGCAAAT
>ML685799.1:3938838-4070183 GCA_007922175.1 Pelusios castaneus | reverse complement strand
CATCTGGAATACTGTGTCCAGTTTTGGGCTCCCCACTACAGAAAGGATGTGGACAAATTAGAAAGAGTCCAGCGGAAGGCAACAAAAATGATTAGGGGGCTGGGGCACATGACTTATGAGGAGAGACTGAAGGAACTAGGCTTATTTAGTCTACAGAAGAGAAGACTGAGGGGAGATTTGATAGCAACCTTCAACTACTTGAAGGGGTGCTCCAAAGAAGAGGGAGGTAGGCTGTTCTCGATGGTAATAGAGGACAGAACAAGGAGCAATGGTTTCAAATTACAGCTGGGGAGGTCAAGGTTGGATATTAGGAAAAACTTTTTCACTAGGAGGGTGGTGAAGCATTGGAATGGGTTACCTAGGGAGGTGGTAGAATCTCCATCTTTGGAGATTTTTAAGGCCCGGTTAGACAAAACCCTGGCTGGGGTGATTTAGTGGGAGTGGTCCTGCTTTTTAGCAGGGGGTTGGACTAGATGACCTCGTGAGGTCTCTTCCATCCCTATTATCCTATGATTCTAAATATAAGCAGGGAAAAGGACCAGCTACTGTGGGGAACTTCCCTGCCTTACACACTGCATTGGAGGAGTTGTCAAGTGAAAGGATCTGAGTCCTCGCTCCCACTCCCTTTACTTCATGTGGCCAACAAATAAAAACAGATGGCTTGTTTAAATTGCCAATGCCACCTCTCAGCTTTAGAAGTTGCAGAAGTGTTTCTCTTGTGTTATGTAAGATTCTCTTTCGAATTTTTAAAGCAGACATATATTGTGGCCATAGAGGCACTAGATCCAAATTGATATTTTTCCTTCCTGTTCCCAGGACAAAAAACAACTCCCTTGGTTGGCCTTCTGAGGTTGTATAGTATCAACTCGAGCTACCTGTGATAAGCGCAGGTTTCAAACTCAGGGTTTGAATCAGGGTCCCTAGACAGCCATTGAATCTGGTGTGGGCTGAAACCTGGTGGGCCAGGGAGCTAGCAGGACCACTGCCTCAGCTGCAGCATCAATGGGAGCCCTAACTGGAAGATCACTCAGCTCCACCAATTGGTTCAACCATGCTGTTTCAGCCAGGAGGAGGCATAGAAAGTTGACCCATCAAATCCACCATGCTACACTGCACCTCAACTTCTATGCTGGAATTCTGCAACAGTGAATCCCTCCTCATGGTCACAATTCTGCCAAAGGGTCTGCCATGTCTAAATCTGACTTTAATGAAGAGATAGAGTTAAATAGTGGGGTTCCCCAAGCCACTGCACTGGGATTAATGCTGTTCAACGTATATATAAGGGATGTGGGGAAAGGGATAAATAGTGAGGTGACAGAGTTTGCAGAAAATATTAAATTTCTCAAGATAGTTAGGTCCAAAGCAAACCAAAGAAAAGTTACAAAAAGAAATCTCACAGAACTGGGTGGAGGGCAACAAAATGGCAGATAAATGTTGATAATGTTAAATGCAAAGTAATGAACTAGACATATGTAACCGTTATATCAGTGGAGTCAACAACAAGAAGGGCTGGATTCAATATTTGGGGTTCCTTTCAACAATACAACATAAAACTAGCTGGAGTTTGGAGGAGGATGGGTGAAAAGAAACTCCATGTCCTTAGGTGGTATGCAACATTTCCTATCATTCCATTTGTTTGTAGGGGGAATTGATGCCAGTGTTTGCCATATTATATTAGCTGGGTCCATGAGTGCATCATCCATGGGAATTGCAATCTTTGCAGACACTGCAGTGTGTAAGATTTTGAGAAGCTTGTGTTGTGTCTCACTTCTTCCAGCGGAATTTCTAATTCTTGGGCTCCCCTCTTGTAAAGGGAGCAATGCCTTAGACGGGAAGATGTGAACAACCATTGTCTCCTCAATGTTTAGGAATTTTCCAGGTAGAATGGTTCCAGGGAGTATCCTGATCAGCCATTAAGGACATAAAGAATACAACCATTGTGTCCTTGATGGCCCATCAGTTTACTCCCTGGGACCATATCACCTGGCAGATTCCTTAACATTAAGGAGACAATGGTTATTCACACCCTCCCGTCTAAGGCATTCCTCCAGAATGACACAAGTTAAAGTATGGATATAACATCAAATTCCTAACTTCTAATTGAAATAGAATTCCTAGACATAAACTATATAATCATTCCCAGCAAATTACTACCTTTCTATTGATACCAAACATGACATAGTTCCTATGGATTATAGCATTTATGAGATAGCCATAGAAAATAATATCAGAAATGCTTCCCTAAATCCAGACAGTGTCACACCCTGCCCACATGCCCTTCCCTTTGGGGGGCATGCCAGGCTCCCCCTGTGCCCCCCCCCCCGGCAGGGAGGGCTTTGGTGTAGTCCTGGGGTAGCCCTAAGTCGACTTAGGGCTACCCCAGGGCTACACTGGCTTAATTCAACTTTAAAAAGTCAAATGAAGCCTTAGGTCGAGTAGAAAGGTGGTTTAATAAAGTCGACTTAATTTTCATTAAGTCGACTTTATTTTGCTTAAGTCGACTTAAGCAAGCTGCTTAAGTCAACTTAAGCAAAATGTAGTGTAGATGCAGGGCAAATTAAGTCGACTTAAGCCAAGCTTAAGTCAACTTAATTTACAAGTGTAGATGCAGCCTGGGAGCAGTTATCCAACCAGTTTTTCACCCATCTTATAGTGGCTCCATCTAGTTTGTACCTCCCCAGTTTATTAATGAGAAATGTGATGTGAGACCATATCAAATGCCTTACTGAAGTCTAGATATACCACATCTACTGCTTTCCCTCTATCCACAAGGCTCGTTACCACATCATAGAAAGCTATCAAGTTGGTTTGACATGATTTGTTTTTGACAAATCCATGCTGACTATCCCTAAGCACCTTATTCTCTTCCAGATGTTTGCAAATTGATTCCTTAATTATCTGTTCCATTATTTTTCCTGGTACAGAGGTCAAACTAACTGGTCTATAATTCCCTGGATTGCTCTTATTTCCTTTTTTGTAGATGGGCACTGTATTTGCCCTTTTCCAGTCCTCTAGGACCTCACCCGTCTTCCATAATTTTTCAAAGATAATAGCTAGTGGCTCATATATCTCCTGAGTCAGCTCCTTTGGTACTCTAGGGTGCATATCATCAAGCCCCAGTGACTTAAAGATGTCTAACTTGTCCAAGTAATTTTTAACTTGTTCTTTCCCTGTTTTAGCTTCTGACCCTATCTCATTTCTATTGCCCTCCTCTACATCAGCCATCCAATCTCCACCAACCTTCTCAGTGAAGATCGAAACAAAGAAATTATTTAGTTCCTCTGCCATTTCCATATTTTCATTTATTGTTTTACCCTCTTTGTTGAGTAAGGGTCCTACACTGTCCTTGGTTTTCCACTTGTTTCTGATGTATTTGAAAAATGTCTTGTTACCCTTTATGCCTTCAGCTAGTTTGATCTCTGTTTGTCCCTTGGCCTTTCGGATTTCTCCTCTACATAATTGTGTTGTTTATAGTCCTCCTTTGTAATCTGACCTAGTTTCCACTTTTTGTAGGACTCTATATTTTTAAATTATTGAAGATCTCCTGGTTAAGCCAAGGTGGTCTCTTGCCATACTTCTTATCCTTTCTACACACTAGAATGGTTAGCTCTTGTGCTCTTAACATCCCTTTGAAAAACTGCCAACTGTCTTTAGTCATTTTTCCTCTTAGACATTCTTCCCATGGTATCCTTCCCATCAACTCCCTAAGTGTGCTGAAGTCTGCCTTCCTAAAATCCATGGTTTTCGTTTTGGTATTCTCTCTCCTAACATTTCTAAGAATCATGAACTCATCATTTCATGATCACTTCCATCTAAGTTACCTTCCACTTTCAAATTCTCAACCGCTTCCTCTCTCTTTGTCAAAACCAAATGGAGAATAGCCTCTCCCCTAGTAGCTTTCCCCACTTTTTGAAATAAAAAATTGTCTTCAATGCATTCCGAGAACTTATTGGTTTATCTGTGCTTTGCTGTGCTATTTTTCCTAACAGATGTCTGGGTAACTGAAGTCCCACATCACCACCAAGTCATGGGCCTTGGATGATTTTGTTAATTGCTGAAAAAAGCCTCATCAACCTCTTCTTCCTGGTTGTGTGGTCTATAGTAGACCCTTACCATGAGATCACCCATGTTTTTTACTCCTTTTATTTTACCTAGAGACTTTCAACCTGTCTGTCTTCTATTTCCATCCCAACCTCAGTCCAAGTATATATATTTTTAATGAACAAGGCAACTCCACCTCCCTTTCTTCCCTTCCTGTCCTTTCTAAGCAAGCTGTACTCTGCTATATTAATATTCCAGTCATGTGTATTATCTCACCAAGTCTCTGTGATACCAACTATATCATAGTTGTGTTTGGCTATAAGCATTTCAAGTTCTTCCTGCTTATTCCCCAGACCCCTTGCATTTGTATACAGACATTTAATATACTGATCTGCTTTCCCTCCCCCAAGGTCTGATTAGTCAATTGCTGGTGGATTCTCTGTATCTTAAAGTCTTTTAATCATGATTTGAGGACTTGAATAACTCAGTCATTGGTTAGAGGCTTATTGCAGGACTGGGTGGGTGAGGTTTTGTGGCCTGCATTGTACAGGAGGCCAGACTAGATGATCGTACTGGTCCCTTCTGGCCTTAGAGTCTATGAGTCTATAAGTTTTGATTAGCATTTCTAAGGTGGCATACTCACCCCCCCCATAGCATCACCTGGTGTCAAGGTGTAATGCTATAAAGGGGCCCCTCCCAGGCACTTTGACAATTCTCTTGCGGCTCTCACCATCAACACCAAGCCCTCATTCAGGGCTTGCCCCCAAAGAGACCTACTGTGGGCTCTCCCCCAGCCAGCAGCAGCTGCAGGGCTTCTTTTGAGATAACTCCTTTTTCCCTCCACCTTTCTTGGAAATAATTTTTCTTTTGTATGCATGTAAGAGCCTCTTCCTAGCTCAGCTGCTTCATTTCAAATTAGCTAAAAGAACACCACCTGGAACTGCCTGCTCCCACATGATGTCCACAGGGTCAGCATGGACCAATTAGGACCTAATGGCCATTGTCCCCAGGACGGCATTATTATCTGTGCATTGTTATTCAAGGAATAAATGGATACAAGGTATCTTTCTATGTATTTCGCCTTTAAAAAAAAACAACACAGCCTCTGTGCTTGTTGTTGCTGCAGGAAGCACTCTATCTAGTGGGGAGAGAAGAAAGTCCCTTTTTAAAATAACAAGAAATTCTTTAGCACAGCTTGATCTTTTTTAAAGAATTCATTGTAGATATTTTGATAACACATCCTTTCATGCGCATGTGGTCTGGTCTACTTGTATGGCAGCTGAAGGTAATACTGTACAGAGTGCCAGGGCTATTGTCTGTAGGAGGGTGCTTTTTCTTTCTGCGAACCTCCTCATTTGTTCAGGCTCAGAACATTTCCTTTGTTTTTGCTATTTCATCTCTTCTTCCCTCTTGGTGAGAATGTTTGCCTAAAAACCAGGAGTGATCATTAATCACAATGACAGTAGAGCTAAAATCCAACATGAAATTGACCATTCC
Source organism: Pelusios castaneus (assembly GCA_007922175.1). NCBI lineage: Eukaryota > Metazoa > Chordata > Testudines > Pelomedusidae > Pelusios > Pelusios castaneus. The sequence goes on along the minus strand of ML685799.1, from coordinate 4,064,645 downwards.
TTTCCCCTGAAAAAGGCCTTTTAATATCAGCAAAAAATTTCTAACCAAAAAAGTCAGCAATAGAGTTTTAACAAATATCTTCTCTCTTAAACTAAACTCCGCGACAAATAGCCATTTAACTCTCCAATCTCCATGTTCTGTTGTTCCACTTTGGCTTGTAGCTGCCTCAAGATGCTCTCTACACCTGATGCCTCCTGTGGTATCTAGGCTGTTCGCTTTCTCCTGGGTGGTCACAGGTTCAGAAAGATTATAGCACCAGCCCCACTGTTTCCCAAAGCCTGAGCAGAGGTTACTTTCACATGACATGCTGGTGCTGGTTTGACAGTGAAGTACCAGATTTCTGTTTTCTGAGGGTGGTTCTTTTGAGCACTAAGGTTATGTCTACACTGATGTTAGCAAAGTCCCTGCCATCAGATCAATCTTTCCACATCAACTTAGTGGTCAGTTAAAACACACGAAGTTGATCCAGAAATCAACTTAAACCACTCCCTCGAGTGGCGCAGTGTAGTGAGGATGCCGCACTGAAGGGGACTTAGAAGTCAATAGGAGTTACACAAGCTACTCTGTGTAGAGCATGTAACTCCTGTTGACTGCCGCTGAATTTTCCCAGCAGTTGTAGACCAGGCCTAAAATTGGTCCTTCAACTCATTTTCATCATTAACTGACATCTTCCATTCATCAAAGCATCCTTCGTGATATGGGGCCAGATTCTCTGCCACTTTTAGTTCCTGCTGAGCATAGTGATGGGAGGGAGAGCTAATCAGGGTTTTCTGATTCTCTGCCCTACCCTCACCCCACATCAGGTGGCAACATTCCCTTGGGGGGAGACTCTCTGCCAAGCTAGGTCACCTCGCCCCCCAGCAAACACACTCTGTTGCAAGGACTGATGGGGAAGAGGACCAGGAACCAGCTACATTGACTCTACACTCATCAGAGACTGCACACACCAAGGGTATCCTGAGCATGGGACTCATGGGCTCTTTCTCCTCCCTCTCTCCCACCCGAATGGCATGAGGGAGCAGAGCAGATCAGAGAATCTCATCCTAGAGCTTCACAAAAGGAAGGCTACATCTTTTCCACCTTATGGCCTCTGTGAATCTCTTTCAGTCTAAGCAAGGACTGTTCTGTCCACTTCTGTCACCGTGGGCATCACAGGGTCCCACCTCTCTCGCCCTGGCACTTGAGAACGCCATTGGACTGTCATCACTTCGGGGGCACAGGGATTAGTTCCCTATGAGCTCATAGGGTGTGTCTGCCTTTTTCAATGGGTCTCATTTAAGCAGTCCCATTTTTGCTGAGTACCATTCCAACATCCTCTATGCATTTTATGAGGTCCACCTCAGAGGCTGTAGTGCAGGCCAGTTGGCTAGTGACAGTGGCCTCATTAGCCAAGAAAACCCAGTAACACACGCACATGACTTGCCCCACACCACTTATCTCACCTTGGGCTTGAGCACTACCTTGCCACCAATCTAGAACAAGCCCATCGTTCCTTAGCCATCTGAGTCACCTCTGCCCTGGGCCCCATTGTAAGAGTAGCAATAGAAATGCAAACACTGAGCTCAACAGTTCAAGCCTGTTTGTGAAGACAGACCTTGGGGCACAGGCATCACTCACCTTGCTATCTCCTAGCCCTGCAACCTCTCCGACCTGCCCTGCTGGGCTTTTTTCTTACACTTCCTGTATATGCTTCTCCCAGCTGTGCAGACCTCATCTGGCCTATGATCTCCATTGCCACTCCTTGCACATTTCTGCCCATGATGATTTTTCTTTACTGCTTCTTGAACAATCCTTCTGACTCTTGCCACGTCTTCTCCCACGGGTCTCCTCCCTTTTGAAGTCTAGAGCTCCCCCTTCTGGCCCTTTCTCATCCTGCTCGTGACCTTAGGAGTGAGGCTCCACAGGGTGGTGATGTTCACTGAAAACTGTAAAACAGGCTCAGTCCCCTTCCACGTGTCCAATGTCAGCACACAATAACTGGGGGAGCGAGAATTTTTTGGGGCACTTGTAGGGCACTGAACCAAGAGAAGGGGAAGGGGATGGGTTTGGGAGGCTCTCCTCATCCTCACCAAGGAGGGGACTTGCAGGGCTGTCCCTGTCTGTAGAATCCTGGTGACTGATCCCATGATTGCTAGTCCTTTTTTTCTACACATTCACCTATTTGTATGGAGACCTGAGGGCTGGTTCAAGTTGTTGCTCAGGCCACGAGTTGTAGGAGAGTGCCAAGAGATGGCTGCAGGATTCTCCGTGGGTGCTGGGGGGGGGAAGCAGGGAGGCTCAGTGTCTATAAGTGGCAGCATTTGAAGAAAACAGTGCCAGCATGCAATAGATGTGGGAGTTATTCCTTCCAGCAGCTTGCTTCGAACAGTTTTGCACTGAGAAAGGAGCATAACCTGCTACGGGTAGGCAAGCTGGTGCCATTATTGGTGCTGATGGATGCCATTAACCAAGTGAAAATACTTGTCATTTGCCTCTTCTGCAGCCCGCTTGTCAGAATGGGTCACAGGGGACGTATCCTGCCTGAGTCTCCTGGCCATGAATGTGAGCAATAGGCTGCTGCTCTTGACTGCATCTCAAGTTGATGGACTTCCTGGAATGCCAGGCAGGGTTCTGTTTACAGATGGTAACATTCAGTGGGTTCCTGTCCTGTCCAGTTAAGCCTCAAGAGCTGGCTTCAGTTCCTTAGCTGAGGAAGGAAGCCTGTGCTGGAACTCACGGTACTATTATGGAATTGATACAGAAACTAAGAGGAAACAGACATGCCAGCCAGTGGCACATAAATAAGGAGTATTCAAAGGTCCATTCCAGCTCCAAGATAGGTCAGCGTGATGAATTTTGCTGTTCCCTGATCCCTTGTTCTTTCTGGCTGATAAACTCTTTGATTTGGGCACTGCTTACCCTACTGATAAGAGAGCTCCTATTTTTCCACCACACAAAGATTCCTTGGGATGGATCATAGCCCTGGAGCTCCCCGTTTATTGAGGAAGGACATGCAGAAACTGCTCTTTGCTTTGAGCAGTGAGGCTGCAGATTGCAGATTTGGGATCTCAGGCAGCAGTTATCAAGGGCCTAGCTCAAGTACATGTGATTATTCCACCCTCTAGTGGCGGCTCTACTCTACATCATCCCTAAGCATTTTTATAGCTAAGGGGAACAGCTTTTAGTTCCGACAGAGACCAGTCTTTGCAGAAGAAATGGCTGCTTGTTTTACAGTAACTGCGGTTCTTCGAGATGTGGTGTCCATATACCTCCCACCCTGGCTGTGCACATGAGACTGGACTCTTTTGTCTGGCGGTGTTGCTTGAAGCAGCCGTTGCACCAAGTGTCCTTATGCCCTGTGACAAGGATATAGAGGGTGGCGTTGGCCCAACCACCCTTCAGTTCCTTCACTAATGCAGAATCCAGATGTGGTAGTCCTCATTCTTCTCTGGGCTCTGGGTTTAGAGCTCTCTGGGAAAGTTCCAGGAGGGGCTCCTGTCTCAGTCCCTTCCTGGCCAGGTTCCTCTTCCTCCACATGGCTGGTCACCAGCCATTCCCCCACCCCAGCAGAGAAATGGGGCTAGATGGGATTCTGTCCCTGTGACGGGGGTGTAGAGACCCCAGGGAAGGCTTGGTGCCCATAGAGCTAGGCCCTGGCACTTATAACACTGCCAAGACCCAACCTCAGTGATCCTGTTTCTTCTGACCACTCCGGTGTAAAACTCAGCACATTGATTGTGCCTTAAATCTGGGGAGCACCGAGTTCTCTTTTCTTTTGAGACTCTGGTGGAAATGAAATCAACCCCCAGCACTTTTTGCAAGAGTAACCATTTGGACCAGTAGCCTAGGCCAACCCACCCCCTTCCTCACAATGTGCTGTCTGCCCAGGTCCAACGTTCCATCTCAGCAGTGGCTTCATTTCAGATTCCAAAGGGGTAGCCGTGTTAGTCTATTGTAGAAAGACAAAAGAGTCTTGTGGCACTTTTAAAGACTAACAGATTTATTAATCGCATGAGCTTTCGTGGGAGAAAATCCCACTTCGTCATTTAATTTCCTCCCACTCTGTAACTTTCCTACCTTCAAAGCGTCTGACGAAGTGGGATTTTCTCCCACGAAAGCTCATGCGATTAATAAATCTGTTAGTCTTTAAAAGTGCCACAAGACTCTCTTGTCTTTCATTTCAGATGTATTTTGTGTGCATAGCTTGTGAAGGGGCTTGAAACCCCTCTGGGATAGCGGTGCTCTGTGCACATGTTGGGACAGCTAAAGAGCTTTACACTCGCACTGGGGAATCTTTCTCCTACCTTTAGGCATACTGCTTTCTGGTAATGAGTGCGGAAGATCTTTCCCCAGTTGTTCTTCACCCAACCGATGCAAGTCCATTATGACACTGGACTAGGCCTGCCAGAACACTTCAAGGAGTGATTGTAGACAGCAAGCTGAGCCAGCATACAGTCCTGCGAGTTGATGACTGAAGAGACCAGATGTGAAAGAGATGAACAATCATTGGCTGCGTCTACACTTGTAAATTAAGTCGACTTAAGCAAGCTTAAGTCGACTTAATTTACCCTCCGTCTACACTACAGTTTCCTTAAGTCGACTTAAGCAGCTTGCTTAAGTCGACTTAAGGAAAATAAAGTCGACAATGAAAATTAAGTCGACTTTATAAAACCTCAAAATAAGTCGACCTAAGGCTTAAGTCGACTCCCTAGAGTCGACTTAAGCCAGTGTAGATGTGGGGTAGCCCTAAGTTGACTTAGGGCTACCCCAGAACTACATCAATGCCCTCCCTGCCGGGGGGTGCATAGGGGGAGCCTGGCATGCCCCCCCACAGGGCAGGGCAGAGCCCTGCCCACCCTGCCCCTATGCCCTGCCAGGGTCCCTGACCCCCTTTGCCCCATTGTACCTATGTACAATAGGGCAAAGGCTGAGGCCCCTGGCATTGGGCAAGGGGTGTCTCCCCGCCCCCCATGGACCTGCCCTAGGTCCTCCTAGCCCCTAGAAGTCGACCTAGGCGTCCAGTGTGGACACTCTAGGTCGACTTTGTAAGTTCCCCCCAAAGTCGACTTTAATTTTAATTGTAGACTCACTAAGTCGACTTAGTTAAAGTTGACTTAAAATTACAAGTGTAAACATAGCCCTAGGGTATTTCTGCCAAGCCTGTGCGTCATTGTATGCATCCCTAACCCATTGCTGGGCAGTGCCTAGTCATGGAAAGCTGCTGCAGAATAACGCATGTAACAACTGCCTTTGTTGTTTCATTGCCTCAGACGCCTCACCAATAAAACCAACATGGACATATTGCTCAGCCTCTCCAGGTGGAAGTTGGGTGCCTAACTCCTTTTGGTGTTCTTGAAAAATCACATCGTATTTGACTTATGCTGTGTGGCACAGAGGTAATCTAAATGAAATACCCCAGCCCCCATGCAAAGAAATGTATCTATGCAATGCATGGTGTTAGGGAGGGTGCGGTGCTGTTACAGGGGGTTTCGTGGGGTGCTACAGAGACACTGGGCATCCGTTTGTTGTCAGTGAGCAGTATGGATGGGGGTGGTTATGAAGACTGCCTAAATGAGGGATTAAATAAAACAATGGAATGACTGGACAGAGACGATCGTTGCAAACTGTCCTCTAATTCCAAAAGCTACCCACACAGATCTTTCTCTGGCCACAAAGCAGGACAGATATTGGGGCCATCTCCTCAGAGAATGTTTACCGATTTATACTTGAGCATCTGTACCTTAGGGTTTGTCTGGCACATTGGGCACTACGATTGCAGTTCAGTTGCGGTAGGGCAATACCGTTTCGGGGTTAGGGTTCCGTTCAGTTGGGTTAGGGCAGGGGACTGCAACCTGTGGCTCTTTGCTGCCCCCTTGGGGCTCCAAGCTCAGTGTCACCCCTGCTATCAGGGGACCTTTCAGACAGCCCGCACAGGTTCCCCACCAGCACTGGGGGACCCTGCGGGGGCCTGTTCCTGGTTTCAGGCTGCTCCCTCTGACCAGGGGATCTTGCAGCAGGTGCCCTGGCTCACCCCACCCCCCACTAGGAGGCTACACCCATTGCAGCTCTCAAAGCACTTGGTTATTGAAGGAATTTTTTTAAAAAGTCTCTTCTTTTGGGTTGCCAACCCCTGGGTTACGGCAATATGATTTCAGGTTATTTTTCCCTTGCTATTCAGGGTTAGGGTTAGAGTTAGGTTCAGTTGGATTAGAGTAATACGATTTCAATTTATTTTTTCCTTGCTATTCAGGGTGTCCCTGTTGAGGTGTAAGAGCCCTCCTCAAAATGCCCTGCATTTCCTGAAGTGTTGGAACATCTATGGCAACATGCAACAGCAAAGTATGGCAAATATATTCTCTGTACAGGTCAATGTGGGAAATGGCTCTCAGCTGTCGCAGCACTGCAGTCACTTCGGATGATGGGCAGCTCTCATTCTACCAAGTCTCAGTTCAGTGATGGGGGCTGATGCAGATCACTGCAGCTCGTTTCTCAAATGCTGTTGCTTCCACCTACACAGCAGTCTGGTTTGACATGTTCCATGGGATTGGATTTTCCAGCACTCCCCTTGGGGGTCTATTTCAGTCTCATGGCTCTGCCTGGCAGGAAGTTCTGTCATGTTCAGTTTCATCCCCATTATACTACAACGTTCCTTCCAAAATAATTCATCATTTCCTTTTTCCCCCACTGTAAGAGCTCTCTATTATATCTGTCCTGAAGTTTTATATAACATCCATCTCCATAGTAATTAATGGCTTTCCAGGTTTCTCTCTACATTGCAGATTATTTTACCCCCAAATATATTAGAGAAGCATGCATGTTTCCAAAGTGAATCACAATATTTTATTGTCATCCTGTTTCTAAGCTCTCTCTTCCACTTTGTATTATGTGTCTGCTGTTGCTGGTATTCACACCACCTCTCAGGTAGTTTCACTGGTACATTTCATTAATTTTTACTCCTCCTTCTACACTATTAACACAAATCCTAACTAAGACCAGAATTTACATTGTTCTGTGCTCCACTGCATGCCTCACCCTCAACTCTACATTTAGCATTACCCCTTGTTTGAGGTCCCTCCGTCCTTTTCAGCTCTCATGGCACTGTTCATATCCCCCACCATTGGGACTCAACACTGCCCACCACCATCTTCCTTGACGCTAATAAGCACAGGACAGGCACACAGAGCTGAAGGGAATACCTCTAGAGCGTCTCCAACTCTTCTTGAGATCACTAGTGAAAACTTCACTGCATAACCTGGAGATCCCTTGTGCCAGGGTCAGACTTCCTGAGCCTGCTTGTCATTTATTGAACTGGCTGCTCTCATCTATTGAATATTTCATTATTTCTTTGATCACCCGATTCTGTGCATATTCATCAGATCACTTATACTTTCCATATAATTGTTTCTGTATCCACTTATTTATCTGCTTCATAATTGTCTCACTTCTGTAAAAATGGTATTTCAATTAAGTAATTCATTATTCCATTGATCTTCTGAATGCTCACTTCGTTCACAGCTCTGATTTTTCTCAGTCATTCCTCTAGCTGATTAATCCATTTCTCAAAACTGACTTGCTGTTGATTTTGTTGGCATCCAGTGACTGTGCCCAGCACATGTATCTTCTGCTGTCCTGTCCCCATGTTCATCCACCATCCTCTGACTTTCCCTCCATCTCCTTTTCACCTTCTAGTCTTTCCCTCTTCCTTCCCCTCGGCTTTCTTTTCCTTGCACAACACTGAGGATTTTTAATAAGCTATTTTTTTGTGTGCAGAAGATAAACCCCATGTCCAAGATATCAGCCATTCTGAATGGATTTTACACAGAAGACTGGAGAGTTATTGTGCAGGCCATGAATACTCCACAGAAAGTTCTGTCATATGTTTATGCAAACAAGGACGTTATGGTTTTTATGTATCAACACATTTATGAGCTGCCGTCAGTTATCTGACCATAGATCATGCAAGCAAGGAGTGCGTGTGTACATAACTCCTGCGTTATTGCCTCCCAGTGTAAAGTCCCTATCCTGTAAGTATGCCCTACATTCTTTGTTCCTATCTTACATAATTAGCCATATAGAAACATATTGTTTGACTGCACCAAGTTTACCAAGTGTCTCAGATTGTTCTGTATCTGAGCTATGACAGACACCTGTCCTCTTTTTTTACTGTCTAGCCCCCACCTCCCAATCTTTCGGTCATTTGCAAACTTTATCAGTAACAATTTTATATACTCTTTGAGGTCAATGATAAAAAAAGGTTTACTTACCTTACAGTAACGGTGATTCTTCTAAAAGTTTTGTGCATGTAGATTCCACTCGTGGCACCCTTATTCCCTCTACAAAGGAGTTTGAAAAGCTTTTCTCATGCACCCTGCATGCTTTTGCCGCCTCCTCCAAGCCTTCCCTTACTGATACGGTTCTCATCACAATCATCCATGCCTTTGTTACTTCCAGACTGCACCCTCCTTGTGCCTACCCTTGAACTCTACTCAGGACCTTCAGCTAGTTGAGAATATGGCAGCCCAGCTGTGCCAGTGGTATGGGTAGGGATGGAAACATCCCACGTGGGCTTTGTGAACTGGATTGTATTTCTATACGATGCTAGAGTTTGTTTCACGGTGTTGGTTCTAATCAGTGAAAACCCTATATGGCTTAGGACATGCCTGCTTTGAGGACAGTCTCTTCTGCTGTGCACCTTTAGATTAGCTGAAATGCTTTGGTGACACTTTCTGACTGATGTGTCACTTTAGGTTCAAAGATGATGTGATTTCAGGAGAAGGTCCCCAGCTGCTGACCTTGCTTCCTCTGGTGTTCTGTCCATTTTAGTGACCTTCAGAGAAGATTAATCTTTTTGGCCTAGCATTTGTTGAGTGATGGACCGTTGCAGAATGGTTGCACGTGGCTGGATAGGGCAATGTTTGCCTTGCATATGTTGAGCAAATGAAACTATAATTAAATTTTAAAATGTACATTATATGTATGCTGCAGCAAAGGGGAGATTGAAAGATCAGCAGATAAACCAGCCTCTAATAAATTCCATACTGTGTTTCTTTTGTAGCCCTTTTGGAGCATTATTCATGGGATTGCCTCAGAGTGATAACCATTTTTGAGGTAGTTTCACCTGATTAAAAGCTTGATCACCACATTTTTCACCAAAATACTTGGCAGATCTCATCAGCCTTATGGCAACACTGAACAATATAATCCGAGAAGGACACTGAAAAGGTGACATTGGGGATTTTAAGACGCATGCTGTGTCCCCCGTCTGAAATAATTACAGCCAAAAGAGAAATTCACCAAGGGCTCTTGCTGTTAAGACATCAGCAGATAGAGTCAGAGTGAGGGATTGACGGAATCAGACACAGCCACATGATTATTTACATATGAATAATAAAGCAGGGTGTGGGATGGTTTCTAGAAAGGGGATCATGAGTAAGTCATTTCCATCTCACGTGCTGGTCAGAGAGCACTTAACGTGCAGTGAATTTATTATCCCTGAAGAAGACGCAGCTGGATTATTTGCTCTATGGCTTCCATGGCAGTTGGAAATAGCTGCAGGTGTGGGGAAGTTCAAGTCAAAGGAAGATGAAACAGCAATAGGGATAAGGCAGAGGAAGAGTGGAGTGAGATAGGGGATAAGCATTTAAAAGGACAGACAGTCTAGTGAGGAAAGAGTTTTAACAGGATAAAGACAAAGGGAGAATTCAGTTACTGAGAAACTATGGAAACTAGGAGAAGGGGAATGAGGGAAGATGTGGAGACCAGAAAGAAACTTGACAATTTAGTGAGAAACCAAGGGAGCGGAGAAAACAGAGGAAAAACATGGGTAGAGCCAAACTCAGGAGAGTGCGAAGGTGTGACTGAGGGCGAAGTTCCAGAAGGGGAGCTGTGTTAGTCAGCATACAGCAAAACAACAAGAGTTCAATGGCACCTTAAATTAACACATTTCTTCGGGCATAAGCTTCCATGGGCTGCAACCCACTTCCTCAGATTCAGAGTGGGCATTTGAGGGCAGTGTGGGCCCTCTGGCTTTGGATCTGCTCTGATTTATTCACATTTCTGTGACATTTCAATAACATTTGCCTTTATGAAAAAGTAAATCCCTTACGTCTTCTGCCCTCACACGTGCTTTTCACAGGTAAGTGGCTGGAAAAGAACTGAATGCTTGAAGTGGGTCAGAATGCCAACACTGGGCACTGATGTCCTCTTTGTATTTATCTTGTGCAGCCCAGGCAGTCACAACCGTCATGGTCTTGTATGTGTGAGTGTAGCACCAGCGGCAGGCGCCTGGGTGGCTCTTCACACAAGACCAGGACTGCTCAAAGCAAGCAAGAGAAAGTCAACGTGCTGAATAGAGAGATCTAAGCTGTGGACTTCTGGTAACTGGCCTTTCTGCAGGGGAGGCAGAAGCAGTGACTGGCTGGGCTTTGAGAGCTGAGTGCATCAATCACCGTTAAATGAACAAGGAGTCCTGTTAGTCTTTAGAAGAGCCACGGGACTCCTTGTTTGTTTGGCTGACCTAGACTAACACGGCTTCCCCTTTGGGACTTGTCAATCACAGTTATGTCTCTTACTGGGGTTCAGGTCACCACTGAATTTCACTGTCCAGGACTATCCCCCTGCTCCGGATTCTGCTCACCACTTCCTGTGCCTGGTGTGTCACCCATCATATGAGAGTGCGCGTGTGATTGAGTTCCAGAGGGGTAGTCATGTTAGTCTACTGCAGAAAAACAACAGAGTCCCGTGGCACTTTTAAAGACTAACAGATTTATTTATCGCATGAGCTTTCGTGGGAGAAAATCCCACACTGTCCCACCTTTTCCAAGCACTTCCCCAAGCTCTCAGACCCCACTAGCTTATAGCAATGAACCATCTGCATAGGATGATGATCTGCTAGTGGGTTAAGACATTCAGGGCTACACACCAGGGTTATTTGAAAGGCCTCTTGACAATTCTCTTTCTTCCTAAGCCCTCAGGCCTTTCTTGAATACCCTTAACAACCCTGGCACTATGTCTACACTAGAAAAGTTAAGTCAACTTTGTAAGTCGACTTAATAAGAGATGCCGTGTCTCCATGCAAGCTTGCCCCCTCTGCCCTGAGACACTGCTTCTCAGTGAATGGCAGGTGGATGTGGCCATGTCTGCCGAGAACTATTTAGATAATCCTGGTACGCTGACTGACCCTTGTACAGACAGCGATGCAGAGGTGACTTTGTGCTACAGACCCAAGCAGTCTGTGGGCTAATAGGAAATTTCATTTCCAGAAAGATAACTCTGCCCATAATGAGTTTTCAGAAGACAAACAATACCAGCCTGGGCAAAGGGGAGTATTGAATTTCCCTGCAACACATCCATCCCTCTGCCCTTGAAAAATTTCCCCACAACAGCTGTGTGCCTCAGTTTCCATATTTTAGCTGCAGACTATGTTTTCCTTATTTACATTTATCAAGGAATGTGAGACTTTAGGAATTAATGCGTGCAAAGCTGTGAGATCCATGGATGAAAGGTGCTAAATAAATCCAAAGTATTCTTATTTGATTGCACCTGGATGGTTGGCTTTACACAGTAAGTGTGGGTGGTAATACATCAGGGAAGAAGTCTGCAACTTTATATAGGGCTTTTCTTGTTTTAGACTTGAAGAAATGCTGCCTTTCCACAAATGCTTTTGCAGGAGATGGGCTTTAAGGGTACATGGGCTGGATTGGAGGATTGGGATTTCCAGTGAGGCTAATAGTCTTTTCTTCTCCCTGCTGCTGAAAGAGAAAGCTTGGAGAGCTTAGAGGAGAAAGCTGCTGAGGTGCTTGACCTTTAAGAGATGCAGCTAGAAAGGTGAGACCCAACATTTCCATGGCACTTGGACAGCAAGCAAGGAACAGGGCTGGGATGGTCAGAAATGGTAGGGAGGTCCGAGCCACAGGACAGTTTCAGGAAAGGGGATTACAGACCCTGGGAGAAAGAATGTAGGGTTGGGGGACTCATGATGGACACAGGAGGCAAAAGAGAAACAGAGGGGATGAAAGAAGGGGATGATGAGAAGGAAATAATGGAGAAGTGAGGTTTAATGCGCTGGCCGAGAATCAGCTGCAAGGATATTATTGGGCTGTTTTAACCCGGCTTGTTTATTACTTGTTAGAAATGTATTGGTGATGGCACACAAGAACAAATGGACACAAATCAGAAATCAAGAATAGTAACATTCAAAAAACAGTAGGGAAACATTTCAATCTACCTGGACATTCTGTAAAAAACTATGCTAGTTACAGTATTTCAGCAAAAAAACTTTAAAAACAGATTGGAACGTGCAGAATTGGAATTCATATGCAAAATAGATACATCCAGACTGGGTTTGAACAGAGATCTTGAATGGCTAAGTCATTACAAAAGGCAATTTCCTTTCCATTACTCTTTTCAGCTCTTGCCTCTCTCTAACACACGGTGTGAACCAAAACAGCTTGTTTACATTGCAGAGATACACTAGCAGACTATCCCTCTGGATCTGTTTGAATTAACATTGTGACCCACCCTTCTCTGTCTCTATATATTTACAGGTAACATGCTATTTTTTTCCAGTTCGTGCATCTGATGAAGTGGGATTGTGTCTATGAAGGCCCATGCGATGAAACCATTACCTACCTGTAACTAGTGTTCTTCGAGATGTGTTGTTCATGTACATTTCAACTCAGGTGTGCTCATGCCGCGTACATGGATTGCCGGAAAGTTTTCCCCTACTCTACCCGCAGGGTCGGCTGCGGCCACCGGGGTGCCCCGCAGCCCTCTATCTATAGCTCAGCCGACCCTGCTTCCCTCCAGTTCCTTCTTGCTGGAGTTCTGGCTGATGGGAGGAGGGTGGGTGTTGGAATGTACATGAGCAACATATCTTGAAGAACACCAGTTACAGGTAGGTAACTGTTTCTTCTTCTTCGAGTGATTGCTCATATCAGTTCCGACTCAGGTGATTCCCAAGCCTGACCTTGGAGGAGGGACAGAATTCTACAGCTTAGTCGAGTGCAGCACTGCTCTGCCGACAGCTGCATCCTCCCTTGCCTGCTGGGTGAGCGTGTAGTGGGCAGTGAAGGTGAGAACCAATGACCAAGTTGCTGCCTTGCATACGCCCATGATAGGGACGTGTTCCAGGAAAGCCGCTGATGATGCCTGAGCTTGCATAGGCTGCGTCTACACTGGTAAATTAAGTCGACTTAAGCTTGGTTTAAGTTGACTTAATTTGCCCTGCATCTACACTGCACTTTGCTTAAGTCAACTTAAGCAGCTTGCTTAAGTTGACTTAAGGAAAATAAAATCGACTTAATGAAAATTAAGTTGACTTTATTAAACCACCTTTCTACTCAACCTAAGGCTTAATTTGACTTTTTAAAGTCGAATTAAGCCAGTGTAGCCCTGGGACTACACCAATGTCCTCCCTGCCTGAGGGGGGGGGGGCACAGGGAGAGCCTGGCATGCCCCCCAAAGGGCAGGGCAGAGCCCTGTGTGATGCTGTCTGGATTTAGGGAAGCATTTATGGTATTATTTTCTATCCATATATCCTAAATGCTATAATCCATAGGAGCTATGTCATGATTGGTATCAATAGAAAGGTAGTAATTTGCTTGGAACGATTATATAGTTTATGTCTAGGAATTCTATTTCAATTAGAAGTTAGTTTAGTTAGGAATTTGGTGTTATATCTATACTTTAACTTGTATGACTGTGTAAATACCTGAGAGAGGCGGGTGTGTAAAACCATTGTGTCCTTAATGTTTAGGAATTTTCCAGGTACAATGGTCCCAGGGAGTAAACTGATGAGCCATTAAGGACACAATGATTGTATTCCTTATGTCCTTAATGGCTCATCATATAACACCAAATTTCTAACTAAACTAACTTCTAATTGAAATAGAATTCCTAGACATAAACTATATAATCATTCCCAGCAAATTACTACCTTTCTATTGATACCAAACATGACATAGCTCCTATGGATTATAGCATTTATGAGATATCCATTGAAAATATCATAAATGCTTCCCTAAATCCAGACAGCATCACACCCTGCCCACATGCCCTGCCAGGGTCCCTGTCCCCCTTTGCCCCATTGCACACAAGGGGTGCCTCCCCTGCCACTGTGGACCTGCCCAAGGTCCCCCTAGCCCCTAGATGTTGACCTAGGCGTCCAGTGTGGATGCTCTAGGTCGACTTTGTAAGTTCCCCTTTAAGTCGACTTTAATTTTAAGTGTAGACACACTAAGTCAACTTAGTTAAAGTCGACTTAAAAGTGCAAGTGTAGACATAGCCATAGAGCGGGTCATCAACCATGGGGCTGGCACCCAAGCCTGCAGGTAACACTGCTTAATGCATGATGTGATCCAGGACAAGAGATACTGGGATGACACTGGCTCCCCTTTCATCCTGTCTGCAACCGCTACAAAAAGCTGGGAAGATTTCGTGAAGGGTCTTGTGCGCTCTATGTAAAATGCTAGCACTCTTCTAATGTCCAAGGTGTGGAGATGCCTCTCCCGTTCCAAGACATGGGGCTTCAGGTAGAAGACCGGAAGAAAAATGTCCTGTGTGGTATGAAAGTTGGACACTACCTTTGGCAAAAAGGACACTGGAGGTAACTGTCCAACCTACTCGCCTCTGGTAATGCCTCAGATGGCACACATTGTTCATTTTTGGGCACCACACTTTAATAAAGATATGGACAAATTGGAGAGAGTCTGGATGACAGCAACAAAAATTGTAAGAAGTTCATAAACATGACCTATGAGGAAAAGTTTAAAAAATGGGCATGTTTAGTTTAAGAGAAAAGATGACTGAAGGAGACGTAACAGTCCTCAAAGATGTTAAGATTGTTATAAAGAAGATGATGATCAAGTGTTCTCCATATCTACTGAAGGAACAACAAGAAGTACTGGGCTTAATTTGCAGTAAAAGAGATTTCGGATAATCTAACTAAAAGGATACATAAAGCACTGGAACAGGTTACCTAGGAAAGTTGTGGTTGGTGATTTTGAAGGAAGTGTTAGACAAACATCTATCAGGAATGGGATAGGTATACTTAACTCACCTCAGAAGCAGACTACATGGCCTTTGATCTCTTTCAGACCTACATTTCTATGGTTCTATCTCAAGTAATAAAGCACATGGACTTCCTTTTTGGCTATGTATTTATTGCTCAAGAAATTAGAAAGCACTGAGATCTCAGTTTTATCTAATTCATGATCCATTCCTCACAAGAGGTCTCCTTGGAAGTCTTAAGCCCCATCATACAAGTAAAATAAAGAATGATTAGTGAGAACTCCTGTTCTATGTCTTATCTTAACCATCTGATATCAAGATAAATAATTTCTACATCCTCAACCCAACTTTCTTTTCCAAAATGATCCTGACATTTTCTTCCCAAATTCCATTCCCTTTCAAGAAAGGAACTCCCTGGACACAGTTCCTCAGTGCAGTAGATTGAGTTTTTGGAGATAATTAAACAAGGTCATAAGTCTTTCAAACAAATTCATGATTGACATTTAAACATTAAGAAAGTTAGTCATAATTGAAGTGATTTGAATGGAAGCCACATTACAAGTAAAAGAATTTTAGCATGTTTTAAAAAATAATTATTAAAACTTTTTCTATTATGTCTTCCTAACAAAGACTCCCTCTTTTTCAGCTCCTTGTCAGGTGCTCTTCATTTTGTTCCATTATTACGTATTTACTAAGATCCAGTGAGATGCTTGGCACAGTAGACACATCCCTTCAGTTATCAGAGAACCCTCAGAAGAAGTGCTATCAGAGAAACACTGTGGACTGAATACCTTTTTTCCCCCCTCTTGAACAAACTTTACAGTTGCTGCAGGGTATCAGATGGTAGACTAGAGTAGATCCTGCAGAGGGATGGATTAAGTTACCTAGCACAGAATCTAACTGTATTTAGTGAATGTGCTAACATCCAGAAACCCTGGACCTCCACCCATCTAACTACATGGTTATAGTGATGTATGCAGTTATGAGTGTTTTTTACTTCATACATAAAAGCACACCAACTACTTGAGAGCTAGTCAATTAAAAATTTTTTTAGATCCCTACACCTTCCCCTTAGCCTCGATTTCATTTTTTAGTCATATTTTTTTCTTTCTTGTGGTGTGTGAAAGACTACACTAACAACAGGAGAAACCAGGGGCCAATTCTTGCAACTCATAGGCACATAAGTAACTTTACACGTGGAGCGCTGTGTATGAGAAACCACTCTCTCTCTCTCTGTGTTAGGGCAGAGTGCAGTCATGGATTGGATAGAAGAGGTTCGCGAGCCGCATGTTTGACACCCCTGATTTTAGATCTAGATTACAACACAGGAAATAAAGAAGCTGACTATAAACAAAGGACTCACCTGTACAAAGGAACAAACGGAAACAGAGGAAAGTAATTTCTTCTCATCTCTTTCTATGCAATTGTTTTAGGTGTTACAACAACAAATCAAAATATTTCAGACTGAAGTGTGGTTTTTCAAACTATGTTCCTTTAAATGTTAGACATTCAGATCCCATAGTGATAACCCAGTATAAACACGTAGATATCAATTAAATCAAGAGGAGCACTTTATAGACTGAAAGGACAGGATTTTACTTTCTGTACTGGAAACGTAACAGGCCCGTTCTTTTTCACCATATAACTTGTTTATTGTTGTAGTTTGGTATATATGGAGGTATTTCAGCAGGGGCAAACTACACAGTTACCAACACTGATTACAGCGAGACAGCATGCCAGTACAACATTTTATCCTTTGTAACCATTAATTGCAAAAAACCCACAAATTATAAAAATAAATACACTGAGCAAAATAAACATTAGTTTGTATTTCAGAGACCCGTGGCATGTTTTCCCCTCTGTTACATTTATCTTAGGAAAACGTTGAGGTTCCACACTGTTGAGTGAAATATTAGAATCTTGATAGACTGAAGAGTGATTTAGACTAACTCTTTCCAAAAAAGGCCAAAAAAGAATTTGAAGAGTAATTAGCAAAAGACATGAACTAATAGCAAAAATACATCTGAAGCAAAAAGCCAAATAATCAGTGGGGCCCCTGGATAATCAAGCTGCCAACAGAGCACTCAAAGAAGACAAAACTATTGCAGAAAGTTAAGTAAGCAAGATGCCCACACCTGATCTATTCTTTTTTGATAACACATCTGAGGACTGTGCTAAACAGAAGTGGTTCTGGAACAAAATTATAAATTAAACAGGATGAGATAGGATTCACCCAAGAGTTCAAAAAGTACTCATATATGAAACTGAAGACTATTGGTGTATATAACCTGTCACTTAAATCAGTCTCAATAACAGATGATGAAAGAATACCTAATGGAAGGCTGATTTTTAAAAAAGGCTCCAGAGGTGATTCTGGCAATTACAGATTAGCAAGCCTAACCTGAATAGCAGACAAAATTGGTTGAAATTATAATAAAGAAAAGAATGATCAAATTCGGTGAGTGGGCAACAAAAATGGCAAAATATTGATAAATGCAAAGTTAATATACACTGGAAAATATAACCCCAACTATACACATAAAATGAAGAGGTCTCCATTAGCTGTTACTCCTTAAGAAAGAGATCTTGGCCTTACCGTTGTAGTTTTTCTGAAAAGATCTCAAATGTAGCAGCAGTCAAAAAAAAACTAACAGAATTTTAGGAACCATTATGAAAGGGTTAGATAATACAACAGAAAATATTGTAATACTACTGAGCACACAGCTTGAATATTGCATGCACTTCTGGATGCTCCACCTCAAAAAAGAACCTGAATTGGGAAAAGTACAGAAAAGGGGAACAAAAACAATTAGGGGTCTGGAACAGCTTCCATTTGAGGACAGATTAAAAAGAGTAAGGCTACTCATCTTAGAAAAGAGATGATTTAAGGGGGATATGATAGCCATCTTTAAAATTATGAGTGGTGTGGAGAAAGTGAAAAAGGAAATGTTATTTACCTCTTCACATAACACAAGAACCAGAGGTTACCCAGTGAAATTAATAGGCAGCAGGTTTAAAACAAATGTAAGAAAGTATGCATTCGTTCTCCTGTTACATCAGTATATTTCTGGATAACAGCATTGAGGATTCTTCTTACAGCCTCTCTGTACTGGAAATTCACATGATGCAATTCCCCAGTCACTATAACCGATTTCAAATGGTGCTAGAAAACAGTATTGACTCTGAACACCAAAAGAAATCAGTCATCCTCTAAAGGGGGTTATTGGGACCTATTGCAAAGAAGATCAAGTTTTAAAAAATATATTATAATACTGTATTTTGTACCTGACCGTCTCCAAAAACTTTAAAATCATTATTACCAGTGTCCAAATGAAGCCATAGAGAAATTGGTAGAGCCCTGCACGGATACAAAAATGTGGATCCGCAACCGATCCATATCCGAGACATGTAAGCACATATCCGATCCGCAATCTGCATCTCCATGTTTTGTGTGAATCTGCAACCGCCCCCGCCTTGCAGCAGCTCTGATCCTCATCATTACACTGTGCTTCTATTTTGTGTTCCTGCCTGTATGTGTTCTGTAATGTAACAACTTAAAAGCAGGGCCTTTAAAATGTGCACACACTGTTTTTATTTTAAACATTATAGAGAGTCCTAAGGATCCTGGTGCAACCTCTGTGTTTTCTTCTGCAACAGCTGCCTGGCAGTTCCTGGATTGTTAGAGAGCAGCAGCTGCCTGGCAGTTCCTGGATTGTTAGAGAGCAGTAGCTGCCTCACACAGAGCCCGAGGAAGAGGACAGGGAGGGCGGCACTAGCCAGCAGCTCCCGATACTGTGTGTTCAGAGCCCTGCTGGCCCTGATCATCTGGTTATTCCACATACTAGAGCGAAGATCAGGTCACTCAACTGTTCAGCATGGGCAAGGTAATTCATTCAGCTGAGCTATCAGATTGGGAGGCTGGCAGCCCATCATCAGCTGATGTGTGTGGGCTCTGGCGAGCTAGGTTCAGGGAGCCAAGAAACAGCTGAGAGGGGAGAGAGTTGCCAACAGCTCCCAGTGTTTTTCAGAGCCTTCGCTGGCTCCAATCTGAGCAACTGTTATTCTGCCTGGGCTGGGCAGTCTGGGCTGCTGCAATTTCTCAGCTGATCAGTGGAGGTGGGGACTGGCCACTGAAACTGAACACCAGCTCTGACAGGCAGGGCTCTGGCTCTCACAGTCTGGAGTCAAAAGACT
The DNA here is from genome assembly GCA_007922175.1 of Pelusios castaneus. NCBI lineage: Eukaryota > Metazoa > Chordata > Testudines > Pelomedusidae > Pelusios > Pelusios castaneus. The sequence goes on along the minus strand of ML685799.1, from coordinate 4,045,463 downwards.
GAAGGACAGATGAGGGCGGGACCCAGATGAGCCAGTAAAAGCCCAATGCTGTTCAGAGCCCCGGCTAGCCCAGATCTAAGCAACTCTTATTCTGCCGGGGCTGGCCATGTGAAACGGGGGCTGCTGAGACCACTCAGCTGTTTGGTGCTGTGGGGAATGGCCGGCAGTGGGGGACATGGGAGGGAGCGCAACTGTTACTCCACCTGGACTGGCCCTTGGATTCAGTCAGGGCTGCAGCTGTAACCAATCAGATATTCTGGGTGGAGGAGCAATGGTGCTCTCTGCATATACAGCCGTGACCAGATAAAAATAGTATCCCTACCTGAGCCGCAATCCGCAGCAACGGGTCTGCGGATATCCGCATTTGCACCCATGGGTGCAGATATCCGTGGATCTGCAGGGTTCTAGAAATTGGGCTGCAAATTTTCAGAAGTACTCATTGTACTGCATGTCCCTCAAATTTTGTGACTAACCTTAGCCAAAATCCTTCAAACTTGGGTTTTGAAATTAAATGCTGTAATTTATATCTAGCCAGCTAAATAAGCGGCTGAATTTTCATAAATACTCATACCGGCAGCTTCCACTGATCATGATGGGAATTATGGGTGCTCAACACCTACAAAAATTAGATCACAAGTGGCTAAAGTAAATTAAGACTCCGCTCCAACATGACTATTTAAATCGCAGTCAATCAATCAGTGGTACAGCTGGAAATAGCATCCAGATCTACTGACTCCCATATTACACACAGAAAGTCATTTCAATCTCTTCAATAAAGAAAATACAGATTATTTTAAAAGGGCAGAGTAAGAGCTAATATAAATTAAACAGCATCCATGGAGTTTTGACAAGGAGCTCCTTGCTATAAAGAATATGGAACAGAGCTGTGAAAAGTTTACAATCTGTGATAACACAGGATGTATGCTACCGCAGTAGAAACAGTGACAAGTTCTGTCTAGCACGCTGTGCTCTAATTACACATTGCTTTGTTTCCCATTTTTCACCTCTTGTAAACAACATTTCTGCCTCCAAGAGGTCACAGTCTACAAACATTACAAATATGCTGTTGCTGAGTACTGCCACGGTGCCGTTTTTGTAGATGGGTTTACAAGCGGGGATGACACTCACCTGGTTCAGTTTAACCAGAGACTCTGCAGTCACAGGCTAGTGGGGTTCCGATATATTCAGATCTGGCAGCTGTAGACTGTACCAAGAGCATGTGCCACAGGTCTTGACCTTCTTTTGCATATGCCATCGAGTCCTCAAAATTCACTTCCTTCTCTGTTGAAAGGGCAGCCATTCTTCCTCCAAGAACACTGATTTCAAATGGTGCTAGACACCGAGTAGTTAAATCTAAGCCACCATATGAAACCAGCTTCCTGAGGGAGTTTGTTTCCTTTTCATTAAAGAGATGGTGATTTTTAGTATTACGTCCTCACCCTGGCTTGATCACTCAATGCAGAAATATCTTTGTCCAGTTACACCGTTACCAATGCAAAGAGAATCACTGACCGCAAAATGAAGGAGCATCATTCAAGACCTGAACCAGGATTTCCTCGAGCCCGGCATTATTGCAGATCCTCACCATGGTGATGGGAAAAGTGTGAAGCTAAAGGCATGGAATATCTCCTGTCAGAGGCTGAGTTCACTCGATTCCCAAGTGATAAGGAACAGCGAGACACTACTGCGGACTGTGTGCAGCATATTAAACGCTGCAGTACCTAGATTTGCTTTAATTTAAACAGAGTAGTATGACAGAACGGCTCGAACTCCAGAGACAGGATTTTAACAACGGTCTCACCATGACTAGAGCTGAACCTGGCAGCCCTGGTAGGAAGTTTTAAGGAAAAAAGTGTACAGACAAACCTGACAACAGACCTGTGTTAGTTACTACGACTCTGTTTAAACATGGCTGTTGCTAGCTAGGCTCTTGCAGGTGCCCTAAAAAATAGGGTTAGGGATTTCTTCTTAGAACAATGCTAGACAAATTGTGTTATAGACTATTTATTCCCTTACAGTTGATCCAAATTTTGTGCATCTCACATGGTCACAACAGACTTGTTTGAATTAGGTCCACACAGCAGCTTTATGCACACCACAGCCATGCACTGATTACATATGGGTATCCATACAGACCACACTTCCTAACCATCTTTGTATCAATGCATTCTGGGAACAGCTTGGCAGCTGTATCATAGCACATCAAGCAGGAAAGAAGTTACCCAGAGGGCATGTGCACAGAATGGCACCAGCAGGACAGGAGGCAATGTTTGGCTGGGTTGTTGAGAGGAAGGAGGACTGGCTAAACTGGTTATAATACAGGCAGGCACAGAGTCCCATCTGCACAGCAAAACAACAGTGTTAACAAGACAACAATCTGCCAGTCTAGGCCTCATGCGAGTGTGCAACAGAATCAAACTATGTTATAAGGAAAGGTGAGGGGTGGAACATGGTACCCCAAGATGATGATGACACCATCCCATCTTGTCCGTACAGGCAAACCAAGCCAATATGACGTCCTACATAGTAAAATGTAGGTGTAGCTTAATAGAAGAGGCCCACTTCATGTAGCTGAGTTTATTAGTGTCACCCACAGAGAGAATGTTATTCCGAGCAGGATTTGGGTGTTATTCTGTTAACGATGTTTGCATGTGTAAATGAACTTATCTGAAAGGGAAAAAATCTTTCATGTAATGTAATGTAACAGCAACTTGGAATATTTCCAGAGCATTGATAATGAAAAGTATTCTCAAAGAAAGGCTGTAAATTCAAATATGTAATAGGAGAGCGTGGCACATCAATCCTCATGGTATAATGAAATAAAAGAAATACTTGCCCATGATGTCCTCTAATAATCAGACCCTTTTATTTTCTCTATGCCCTTCAATGTCTTTTAACCTCTGTCAAATATTCCCTTGCTGTTCTTCCTGGATTTGATGTTGTGAGAGAAGGCAAGTGCAATCCCTGACAGATTGGCAGTTCACTCCTCTCGGTTTACATGGATGCTAAAGTAGAAAGACTTTAAATGCAGCTGTTTGGGAGCCACAGAGGGACAGTTTTAACACCCAGGGTTCACAGAACTAGGTAAAACCCCAAGATGGGAAATCTTTCTGGTTCTTTTTTCTTAGTATGAAGACTAGTCTTTAATCTTCAAGAGTAAATGCTGAGATTACCTTATGTAAGCCTTGTTTTTAAAAGACTTCAGACATTCGTAACTTTATTTCACTCCAGTGGAATTACTCACATGAATAAAGTTAGGCACATGCTTAAATCAATCCAAGATTAGGGCCTAAAACTGCTTCATTTTTGTTGCTGAACAGTTGCACTAATTTACATGTGATCAGGTAAGTGAATAGCCCAGGGGTCTGCAACCCGAGGCTCCGGAGCCGCATGTGACTCTTTGGCTGCCCCCTTGCAGCTCCGGGCTCCTCCCCCAGGATACCCAGTGGGCGGCCCACTCTGGGCTCTGGCGCTCCCTGCCACCGGGGGGATGGGGGGTGCGGACCTTGCGGGTGGCCTGTGGCAGACTCTGGGCTCCCTGCTGCCACTGAGGGACCTGGGGGTGCTACTGGTTCCAGGCTCCCCCTACACCACCAGAGGACCCTGTGGCAGGGGCCATGGACGAGCTCTCCCCACCCCGCACCAGGAGGCTACACCCCTTGTAGCTCTCAAAACACTTGGTTATTGAAGGACTTTTTATCTTTTGGGTTGCCAACCCCTGGACTAGCCGCTCATAAGCATTCAAGGCCTCTATAGTTAGGCATTCTTCCTTCCCCCTGTAAAAGAATGCCTATGGTTAAAAGTTCAAAATAAAATGTGACCCATCAGTTTATCTTTGCTAATGCAAACAACTATTGTGTGCATTATAAAATGTGACTCCAAGATTAATCATAGAAACATTCACCGGTACCAACTTGGAAAGTTTTTCCAAAAGGAGTAACACTTCCGTATGGGAAATTCCTAAAAAATGAGTTTTATTACTTCCTTTTCATACTTTCCTTTAACAGGAGCTGTGTAAACGTACTCTGTGGGAGCTTTACATATGACAGCTTTAGTGGATCCACCCATGAGACTGTGGAAGAACAAGTCAGCCTATAATTTTCAGACAATAGCCTGTAAGTACTTTATGTCAGACAAATTGTTCAATTTATCTCAACTTTTTTAACTTCAATTTTGTTTGAAATATGGAGCTGGTGAAAGAGTCAGATTGACAGCCCTGGAGAAGTCCTCTATTCACAGAACAGATGCAACATAAGAAGTGCAAGTGTGAATTGTCCACCCAATGCCTCACCAGTATATCTCATCTCTGACTTGGCATCACTATGCACTGGAAGGGAGTTCAATCTCAGCTGCCAATGTGAATGTGACCCTTCACTGAGATACCAATTAATGCTAATTGGAGTGTTTGTCCTGTGATGCTGAGCTATCCACTAAGACACAAATCGAGATCATGGAGTCATTTCACAAAAATCTTCTGACTAATAATTTTCAGTAACTTCCTATTTGGGCTGGATTCAAACCACTAGCATAGAGCAGGGGTTTTCAAACTTTTTTTCTCAGGACCCAGTTGAAAAAAATCATTTATGTCCGTGACCCAACAATTACATCTTTGAGCAATACATTCCTGTCTTTTGTTGATGGCAGCAGGGGTGATGCGACCCAGTTCTGGGTCCCGACCGTAAGTTTGAAAACCATTGTTATAGAGGAGGTTAAAAGGTTCCATATGCCTTTATCAATTCCCTAATTCTCATCAATTTCAACGTCACTTGCTTAGTTCCCTCCAAGTAATAAGAAAACTCACCAACTGTGTTAATGATGATTTTTCCTCCATTCACAAGTGTGGGGCAGTATTTTTTATGTGCTAGACTAAGGAAGCATTTACAGGCAACTCAGGTAAGAATGAGTTTCACCGCAGAATGAACTGAGCATCTTCATCTTCCATGAAAGCCAATGACCCAAATCAGGGTTTCACTACTCAGGTTTTACTAAAGGCCAAACTTCCAGGGCTCGGTTCTAAGACTTCCCTTTGTTTTTGCTACTGAACTATTCTACTATCTTTCAGGTGGGCACATAAGTTTAGTAGGAAAAAGAGCGAGGCGCAGTCAAGACCTTCATAGTTCAGAATTTATGTGAGTAAAGAGATCAGGATTTGGGTCAATATGAAAAGTCAGGAAGAAAAAGTGTTTTGATGATAAAGCTAAAAGTCATTTTTTGAATGAGAATGACATGACAAACCATTGGAGTTTTTGCTGTTAAAAATATTTAGACTGATATAGAATCATAGAATCATAGGGCTGGAGGGGAACTCATGAGGTCATCTAGTCCAACCCCCTGCTAAAAGCAGGACCACTCCCACTAAATCATCCCAGCCAGGGTGTCATCTAACCAGACCTTAAATATCATCAAAGACAGAGATTCCACCACCTCCCTAGGTAACGCATTCCAATGTTTCACCACCCTCCTAGTGAGAAAGTTTTTCCTAATATCCAACCTCAACCTCCCCAGCTTTAATTTGAAACCATTGCTCCTGGCTCTGTCCTCTGTTACTACTGAGAACAGCCTAGCTCCCTCCTCTTTGGAGCACCCCTTCAAGTAGCTGACGGTTGCTATCAAATCCCCCCTCAGTCTTCTCTTCTGCAGATTAAATAAGCCTGCTTCCTTCAGTCTTTCCTCATACATTATGTGCTCCAGCCCCCTAATCATTTTCGTTGCCTTCGGCTGGACTCTTTCTAATTTGTCCACATCTTTTCTGTAGTGGGGAGCCCAAAACTGGACACAGTGCTGAATAGAGGGGAATAATCACATCCCTCAATCTGCTTTCAACATTCCTACTGATGCAGCCCAATATGCCATTGGCCTTTTTGGCAACAAGAGCACACTGTTGACTCATATCCAGCTTCCCGTCCACCATAACCCCCAGGTCCTTTTCTACAGCTCTGCTACTTAGCCGATCGGTCCCCAGCCTGTAGCAGTACATGGGGTTTTTCCGTCCTAAATGCAGGACTTTGGACTTGTCTTTGTTGAACCTCATGAGATTTCTTTTGGCTCAATGCTCCAATTTGTCTAGGTCTCCCTGAATCCTGTCCCTGCCCTCCAGCGTGTCTACCATTCCTACCAGTTTGGTGTCATCCGCAAACTTACTAAGCACGCAGTCTATCCCATCATCCAGATCATTAATGAAGATGTTAAACAGAACCAGCCCGAGGACCAACCCCTGGGGCACTCCACTCGTTACTGGTTGCCAACTAGACATCGAGCCATTGATTCCTACCTGCTGAGCCCGGTGATCTAGCCAGTTTTCTATCCCCCTTACGGTCTACTCGTCTACTCGTCCAACCCACACTGTTTTGAATATACAACCGTGAGGATTTATTTGGGTGTGAAATGAAGATACAGGATTTTAGACCACATTTGCTGCTTCTCTTCATAACAATTTGGATCCCAGTGTCTCCAATACAGGAATAATTCACACTGGAGACTAGAAAGTCGGAGAGTTTGCCATTGCTTTCTAGAGCTATGTGGAGCCTGCATACACAGACTGTGAAAGAAGTAGCTAGTTTGGCTCACAAACCCAGAGATCTCAAAGGACTCATCTGTGCAGCTGACCTATGCCTGTACATTGGCTCCCATCCCCAACACCCAGTAGAAATATGACTGTGTAAGCAGAGGATAGCGTTTAGCACCAACAGATAAGCCCACTTGGACTTACTTTGGTGATATTCTCTGACGCCTAATAAGGATAGGAGAGACCCAAATAAAAAAAACAAAAACAAAAACGTATTTATTCCAGAACGTTCTAGGTAGTAAAAATTGATGTAACTGTTCTCAAATGGATTATGTGTTACTGAAAACCATATACCTTCTGAAAGGGGAGAGAGGAAGATGCCTTTCCTCTGAGCTCCAAATTCAAACATGTCATCCCCAAGTCTTATCGGAAGAAATGACATTTCACGTTCTGTAACTCTGTACAAGCCGTAGCTAGCTAAGCCCCGTAACGCTCCTGTGAACGAAGTATAATTCTTTCAATTTTGCAGCTGGGGGAAAATGAGGCAGGGAATGGCGAAGTGATAATAAGGAGCTGTGCTGATGGTGTCCGGAGGGCACCGTAATTAGCGCTGCTTGGATGGACAAGGATCACTGAGAGACAAGTTTTGTTAGAGTGGGAGTGGCAAGTGGGGGGTACTAGCAATCCCGGAAGACTCCTTGAAAAACAATAAAACTTTCTTTCTAATGTTTACTAATTCTCCACAGTAAAACAATTCTCCACAGCAGTGCTCAGTAGAGAGAAAAAAGAGCCGCACTTATTTCATTTGTACTTTACACATCTCTAAATTACTGCACCAATTAAATTCTCACTCACACCTCCACCCCCATAAATATTCTGATGTCCTCTATTAGGGAACAGGCACATATCAGTAACCATTTTAAACAAATGTTCCTCTTTATTTTAAAAAGCTTCCTTAAATGTTCTTTCCGTGTTTAAAAAGGATGAATTCAAATTGGAACAGGGTCAGAGAAGGGCTACAAGGATGGTCTGTGGAGTGGAAAACCTGCCTCATGAGAGGAGACTCAAGAAACTTGGCTATTTTAGCCTAACTAAAAGAAGGCTGAGGGAGGATATGCTTGCTCTCTATAAATACATCAGAGGGATTAATATCAGGGAGGGAGAGGAATTATTTGAGTACAGCACCAATGTGGACACCAGAACAAATGGTTATAAACTGTCCATCAAGAAATTTAGGCTTGAAATTAGACGCAGGTTTCTAACCATTAGAGGAGTAAAGTTCTGGAACAGCCTTCCAAGGGGAGTTGTGGGGGCAAAAACCATAACTGCTTTCAAAACTGAGCTTGATAAATTTACGGAGGGGATGGTATGATCAGATGGCCTATTTTGGAAATTGACTGATATTTGGCTACGTATGGTGGATTTACAAGTGGCCCAAGAGGGGAAAGTACATGGGGTGGGTTCTGAGTTATTACAGAGAATTGTTTCTTGGATAACTGGCTGTTGAGACTTGCCCACATGCTCAGGGTTTAACTGATCGCCATATTTGGGATCGGAAAGGAATTTTCCCCCAGGGCTGATTGGCCTGGGCTCTGGGAGGTTTCCGCCTTCCTCTGTAGCACAGGGCATGGCTCACCTACCGGTGAATTCCCTGCATCTTAAAATCCTTAAATCATGATTTAAGGAGGTAAATAACTCAGTCATAGGTTGGTGGCCTATTGCTGGAGTGGGTGGGGGAGGTCTTGAGGCCTGCATTTTGCAGCAGGTCAGACTAGATGATCGTACTAGTCCCTTCTGACCTTAAAGTCTATGGGTCTATGAAAAGCGGTTGACAGGTAAAGATTGGCATGTCCCATTTTTAGAAACTATGAAGTGGGACCAGAAACATCCATATCATGAAACACTCAAGCATTGCACACTCTGGGCAGTGTGTTTTGCATTCACCAGTGCCTTTATTCAGGATACTCAAAGCAGAGACTATTAATTGTTTGGCACTTCTCCATTACCTGTTGTGCTGGGTTCACTAACACTGCTAAATAAACAGCCATCCGAATTTTTCTGCCAGAAACCATTAAAGGTGCCCCTGCAAAGGGGAAAAGCACCCTTGTGCATTCGTTTTTTGCGTGCTCTTTTACGGGTGGATAAGGAAGGCCTGGAAGGTGTTTTCCCCTCAGAAAAAAGTTTTGTATTTTTTCTTAATTTTTATTATTATTAAAAATTCACATCTTGACTACGTTGGCAGACTATATAACTGCAGAACTAGTAAAATGACACTTTTCAATCTGTTGTGATGTTAAACAAATGACAGAACAAGAGAGACTTTACTCAGATGTTTAAAAGGTGTTTTTTGGTTAACATCTATTTAACTCCAATGACTGTCAAACACTTTGAAGAACAGATCCCTTAGTTAATGAGTCCAACACTCTTATCCCTTCTATGAGGTGTGATAACTGACAAGAAAGGTGAAGAAAAAGAAATTTTAAAAACTGCTTTTAAAAAAACGCAAATCACCTTTCAACTCTTCTTCAGTACTCGATAAAGAAGCAAAAAAAAGGGGCACAAACCCCATTTTAAAAAGCCATATGCTTCATAGTGGTATTATGAAGCACAAGGTAAACCAGATACATTCAATTTCTCTACTTTTTACTTGGAAACGAAATCCTTACAGAGGTTATGCTCTTTTGAGTCTCAGGAATGACAAACTATTTACCTTTCCGTTTGTAGCAATTTGTAGACAGGTTTTTTTCTCCATGCAGCATGCTCTCCTTTTGGCACACTCAGGATATTCTCATAAGATTGGCGCCTGAAATTTATGTAAGGAATTATTCAAATGAATACCTGTAACTTTCACTCTAACTTTCTCCACCATAAAAATAGAAAAAATCCACATTCCCACCCTACACTTTTACCAGCTGTGATCTATCTCCAATCATCTTTCTTTATTTCAAAACCAGGAAGAACTACAATAAAACTAATAGACATTTCCCCACTTTGCACGCATAAGCTAGAGAAATCAGCCTGCCAGTACTTTTTTTGATATTATGTACCTCAGAATACAGAGTGAGGCACATCCTATTAATAACTTTTTCTTGGAGATCAGAATCTGTATAAATTCCCAGCTCATGCATTCTTGCCTCTTTGGGGTGATATCCATCTGTGAAGTCCAAATCACAGGATGACAACTGAAGAGCTTGATTATTGTATCTTTGCAGGTAATGGGATATTAGATTTACCATAGGAGATCAGATCAATGGTTCATCAAATATGTAATCCTGGAATAAAGAGAGGAAGGTAGATGATACCCCTTTGTTCAAAGCAATACATGGAGGTGGTGGGGTGTGTGAGATTCCTTCTTGTCACCTGGACCAATCAGAGCAAGTCGAAGTATATGATTTTATCATGCCTATCTCAACATCCATAGAACTATAAATGTTATTGGTTATAATTATCCAGCCTCTTTATATCTGGCTATCGTACCTGACTAACGCCGCTGCACAAAATAAATCACATAAATAAAAACAGACACCCTAATGCAGTAATGCTCACGGATGCCAACACCCAACATGCAAATTCTAGATATGATCCTATTGGTATAATGTGATGTTGCACACAGTGAATACAGTGAGGCTAAAGATAGGGGAGATGACTGCTGGATATTGAGTAAAATATGCTTTTTTTGCAGAATCTCTTCTGCTTTCTTCAGAAATTTTAGGTGGGTTAATTTCAGGGTTTTTACTAGTAGCCAAAAAAGATCTTAACTATAACATCGAAAATGTATCTGAAATGAATGCATCATAATCGAACTCAGCAACTCATTGGCTGAGCCTGGAAGCCAAGGTAGCCTGAGTTCTAATTCTGAGTCAGCCACTAACGTGCTCTGCAACACTGGATAAAGCACTTACCATACATATCTGCTCCTATTCAAGTCGTTGAAAACCCCTCTCCCCCTTCCCCATTGACTTTGATGGGAATAGGACTGGACCTTTATCCTCTTTGCATCTCAGTTTTCCACCTGTAAAAGGAGGGTACTAACTTATTTTCCAGGGCATTTCCAGTTCTGCGGCCCTCCCCACCCCCTCAGCTCTGTGGCCCTGCCCCCAATCACCACCCAGCTCCCATCTCACACCTGGCTCACAGCCACCGGGGCCCACCACAGTCCCTGGGGCCAGCCGTGGTCTGCAGCCCCAACCACAGTCCTTTTACCAATGGACTGGCTCCCAGCCACAGCTCTGGTCCCAGTCTTGGCTGGAAGGGGGAAGCAGATAAGGAGTTTGAGGACCACTGGTATAAAGTTAAGCATGTGCATAAGTCTTTGCAAAATGAGGGCCTAAGATTGCAAGGTGAACCTTTGGAGTAAGCAGCAGAGGATTTACAATGCTCACAGCTATGGCAAAGGAACTGAGATTTTTTTACATTTAGAAACGACTGTGTATTTTTCCAGATTCCTAAAGGCCTGATTCAATTTCCACTCAAGTCAATGGGAAGTAGACTGGGCCCTCGTTAAGGTAAGACTATGGGCTCAGTTTAAAGAACTGGCTGTCTGAAGAGGCAACTCTGAACAGAAAATGGGTAGTTAGGAAAATGCTCACTAACATAAGCAAGTGATTCTTCGGCAAAGGGGTTAGAAAATCCGGCCCAGCAAGACTTCTGAAAAGAAATAAAGACTGACTGTCAAGTTTTACACTTAAAGGTAACAAACGCAGAATGTATACAGGTCTGCATATAAAGGGGCGAATTTGCAACAAGTAACAAGTGTGCAATGATTAGCAGACTGTGGGCAGTGTAGCATTAGGCCGTGTCTACATTAGCATGCATGCCAGCAAAACCTCTGTTGCTCGGGGGTGTGAAAATAACTCTTCCCTGAGCGACATACGTTTTACCAGCGTAAGTGCTTGTGGAGCAACTTTATGTGAACGGGCAGGCCTGCCGACAGCAATCCCAAGACAGAACAGTCAATATCCTCATAGAAAGGGATGGCTGAGGTTCGAGTGTGCTTCCATTGGAAGTTTTTACTCATTTATTATGTGACATGCAGGTTCCCGGGCGGCTGAGGAGGGAGTAATTGTTACTCAGCTTCACAGATCCCTTGGATTTCCCAGGGAGATTACTGATGAACCCAGGAAACTCAGTAGGAGATACCATCTCCTCAGCATGCCCAGAAACCTGCCTGGTGTATAATAAACAAACTCGGCTCAGGAGAGGGGTGCAGAGCTTGGGAGCCTTGGGGGAAACAGTGCGTGTGGAGGTGTGAAAGATCTATCAGGGCCCTTTTAAATTGCCAGGCCCCTGGGCAATTGACCCGCTTGCCTCTCTCTGTTGGTGGGACTGTCAACATGATAAAACCACCTAAACCAGTGGTGACAGCTATTAGGAAAGTGTCTCCCACCTACATAGTGCTGTCCACACAAGCACTTACACCAGGAAAGCTTGTGTCGTTTAGGGGTGTCTTTTTTCACACTTCTGAGCAACAAAAGTTTTGATGGCATAAGTGTTAACACAGACAAGGTCTTGTCAGGCACGGCAGGTTATTTTAATCACATACCTCTCAGATGGCGGACGGCACACAGTAACCCTTCAACTACACTACATCTCTAGCAAATTTGATGATTTCAGCTGGTGCTTCCTCTAGAAGGAAAAACAGGGGAGAATTCACACATACAGTCAAAAAGGAAAACAAACACCATGACAATATTAGCAGAATAAACTGAGTCTATCTTTTACGTGTAAATTAAATAAGTTTTGCTAAATATTAACGGAGACTGGAAAGTATCTATTGGCACAGAATATACTAGCTGGGGTTTCAGAAGTTCACATCAGACACTGAACAGTTTTGTTGACAGCATGACTCAGCAAACACTGGTATACGGAACAAGAATGTATTGCATGTTAAATACAGTGAGATCAGAAGCCTGCAGATTTCAATCAGATGAATTGCCAGTCAGCATAAACAGAGTTTATTATATAAGAGTTCTAGAGGATATTGTCAGAAAAAAGGATTTTTTTAATATATATTTTCCAATGCATTCAGAGTGGAAGGGACTCTGAAAGTCAGCTTGCCACAGCAGATGGAAAGCTTGTGACATTGTCATTTCTCTCTTGCTTCTCCCCTCTGCATGTGTGTTTTGGCTGAGCGAGAATAGGAAGATTCTTCAGAGCCTCTAGATTCTCCTTTCTCTTTACCACGTACCATTTCCTTTTCACTCCTCACAAACCTGACAGGCCTCGATCGAGCACGATACCATTCTGTGCAACTTGTCAAACAGCTTCTAGTGCTGAGCAGAAGGGGAACCTGAAGTGAAGTGCACCTGCTCCCTAAAGTGCACTCCTAGCACATTTCAACCATTAGGAAACAGAGCATGTGTATTAACCTAGGAGTCCTCCAAATGATGGAAAGCTGTCGGCTAGACCAGGCCCAGCATCTCTCTCCACTATTGGTAATAGCCACTTAAAAGTTTGCAAATAAGCCCTTCCTTAATTTATCTTTTCACATGTGAACTACGTTCATCTCTGTAACAGGTTACTGGTTTCAATCCAGTCCCAGGAACTACCTTCTGGAGCTCCTCAGTACTGTGTGAGATGGAATAATAAAGCGACAATTGTTTTTGTACTTGTATTGTCCTTTTCTTCTGAGCACTGTATGGCCCTAAAATCAATACAAGACATTCTCTCTCTCTGAAATTCTTTTACTAACCCAGTTACTTTAAAGATGTTTGTCTCACTTGCTTCAGCCTCATTTTTCTACCCTTCAGCATTATCTGTCTTTAGCCCGGAAAATTATAGTTTATATTTGAAACATTTATTAGGTCATGAACTTTTTAATAACAAAAAGAGAGACAAACAGAGGGATGGTTTATAGAAAACTTGGAAACACTTCTCAGGACACGGTTTCACAAAAAGATGTTCCTTCACTCACATGGCACCTGGATGTTGTCCATGTCTGAAATGTACCAGGCCAACTTGTGCCCTCAGTTAAAAAATCAGTGCAAATGCACGAGTGTAAGTGAGAGTGGTATTCTGCTTTTCAGAATACGACTGGCCCGGACTCTCCTACGAATGTGAGCAGGGTTACTGCTAGTGAAGGCCAATTTGCCAATATTCTTAAAATTAACAGCCACATCAGATCCAAGATGTAAACAAATGGAATGCATGGAGCTAGCAGAACAAACTATAGCTCATTATGGGATAGAAATAGAAAGGTACAGTTCGATATGTAAGACCTGCAGGGAAGAAATTCACTCTGGTCCAGACCACTTCCTACCAGACAGAGTACATTAAACACCAGAGGTAGTAGGGGGTGGGGGATGGGAGATATATTTAACAGAAATAAAGGATCATAAGGGGTTTGGTACTTAGGATAGAGTCTGGGCTCTTAACTCCACTATGCTGTATACATTGCGCTGCCTCGACCTCCCTTGTAATGAAAGGCCCACCCTTAACCATCACTTCCTTTTTATTTGAATTGTACGTTTATTCCAGCGATCTCTATGCACGTCACAAACATTAACAACTCTTCTGAGGGAAAGGCCCAAAGGGGTAGTTGTGTTAGTCTTTAAACGTGCCACAGGACTCCTTGTTTGTTTGGCTGCACTAGACTAACACATTTATTTATTGAATGAGCTTCGCTTCCGTGGGAGAAAATCCCACTTCGTCAGATGCTTGAAGGTGGGGAACTTACAGAATGGGAGGAAATTAAATGCAGGGAAGCGTAAGTCATGGGATCTTAAGTAAGATCCTATGTAAGGATCCTATGACTTATTTTCCTCCCATTCTGTAAGTTCCTCACCTTCAAGCATCTGACAAAGTGGGATTTTCTCCCACGAAAGCTCATGCGATAAATAAATGGGTTATAGTCTTTAAAAGTGCCACAGAATTCCTTGTTTGTTCTTCTGAGGCAGGAATTTCATACAGTTCATTTACATATTTAATTATAGAATTATACAGAAATAATAAGATACTTTGCACATATTCAGCACCATTCACCCAAGGATCTCAAAGCACTTTACAGGCATTAAGGAACCACCCTGCCAGCCCACGTGTGCGATAAGTAAGTATTTTCCTCGTTTTCCGAGTTAAAAACTTGCAGTTCCCACTGACTTCAGTTAGAACAGTGGCTGTCCAACCTAATCTTAGAGAATTGCCCAAGGACCCCACAATGAGCCAGTGGCGGAGACAAGTACAATTCAGAATTACCCAGTCCACTGCTCTAACCACTACCTGCACTACCTCCTTTTCCAAGGAGTCTCCCTCTTAGTGTTTTAAACTCCAGCACAATCAGACTGAAGCTGTTCACATTACTCCTGTCTTCAAACACCTTTAACTAGCTCTCAGTCCATGTCAGGCCCAGTTCAAACTTATCTATTTACAGTTAAACCTAACCTGCTGAGGTCATTAGCAGAGCTAAGAGCGGGCATTCAGTACTTTCTCATAGTGTATGAAGCCTTTATTTTGTATTTTGTCTCAGGCATTGGGTCTACATCCAAGGGCAATGACCCAAAACGAAGACATAAGCTAAGATTCGTGCTTTTGAAAGCCGACATTCAAAACCACATCAGCACCATCCGTTAAACTAGGGAAGAGACTGAATTCCAAAATCAAGGGCCACAAATGGCACAGCTGTGCCGTTCTCATATTCAACCTTCAAGTCCAGAAGCTTTGTAGTAATAACCTGGAATTTCCCTGTCGAACTGGTAAGACTCTGGATGAAAGCTGAGGAAGAAAAAAAGAATGACTAAACGCCAAAGGTAACTTCTGTAATTTACATGGTAGAGGGAAAAATGATTCAGGCTATAAAGCTTGGAAAGAGAAGAAAGTTTTAGCAGGTTCAGTTCAGGACATACTGTACACAGCAATACCACCCTCAGAGCGCACACACCTGGTTAATTTCGTCAAATTCCAAAGGGGTAGCCGTGTTAATCTATTGTAGAAAGACTTTTCCCATCGTCTCTTGGGTGATTGGCACTGTAGGCAAAAGAAACCCAATAACATGCTAATAGGGGCGTAATAAGATTGGGGATTTTGGTAGAAAAATATATGCAATTTATGTTTGAAGATTAGAGAAGTCATCTGTTTACATTCCCTAGTAAAACACCAGCCTGTAACGGCAGCATTTCTGTTTTTCAGTTCCATAAAAAAAAAAACTTACCATAACCTTCCAACATAGAACAAAGGTACATACGCTGCCCATAACTGGACATAATGGACCAGATGTGAATTAGTGCGCAGGATACATTGCCACAAAGAACCCATGGTCATACAGCAGGTTGTGAAAGGTTTAAAATGGAGGGGAATGTGGGTCATGAAGTTGAGGTTAGGTTTAAAGATTTGTGAACCAGCTGAATAGAAAATATTTTTCCTCCCCCAACAAATCTTTACACCAAACCTGAACTCAATCTTTCTGAGCCCTTGGATCTCCCTCTCTTGTCATGGAGAATTGAGGCAATCCAACAGTTCTCCTGTCTCTCATTCATCTTGGGGCACAGACTCCCCTAATGTTTTATACTGTATTGTCTTTTGTGGGTGGGAGAGATTTATCCTTAGATCACACATCTTCAGGAGACGTCTGGCTCACCCACTCTCCCACCTCATTTTTGAGGGGAGCAGGGAGTTGATAGAAGGTGCTGGCCCTGTCAATCATTTTCCCTGAAATCCAAGATACTGAAAAGGCTTGTTATGGGAGAAGTCTGGCAAGTCCAGAGTTTGTCCCTCTGAAACTTCCTGGGGAGTGGGGTCAAAAATTTCAAACAGACCCTGACTCTTGCGCAAGTCAGATTCTGCCCCTTCCTGTTCAACAGGGACTCCTGAGTAATGGCCTTTGTCTAATTAATTCAATGTTTTTTAGGAAACTACTTTTTCCTGCCAGATTTTAAACCCAGCGGAATTTTCTAGATCCGCAGTGACAGGGCATGAGTAATCGCTCCCTCGTTAAAACTACTAAGAGAGTCATAAAACAAAACAAATTGTTCACCTCCCCAGTGTTTTTCCTTTATGCTTTCCCTTTCCAAGCCCTGTAGTGTTCAAAAACACCCAAACTATCCAAATGACGTAACCTTTAGTCAGTACCTAAAGAAAACAACGTCCGTAGCATGTTACTCAGTTCTCCGATATTCCCTTGAAGTTAATTATTATTGATGGAGGGTGGTTAAAGTTGGGGGTTTTTGTTTGTTTTTTGTTTATGAAAATCAAGCACCATATCTGCATGAATGAAATGTGTGCATTCAAAATCAGACATTAAGAGTTCGCCTGGTGCATGTGAACGGAGCAGGCCGGCTTTCTGCTGCCCTGCAAGCCACCTGTTCCCTTATTACCAATACTTTACCAAGCCCACTAGCCTGAGTAGCTGGATGGTGCACTGGGGCAACCTGTGTGAGATATGCAGGATAAGGAAGTCTCTGCCCTCAATGCCCAGGCAGTACTCTGTGGCTACCACGGCATCTGCAATGTGGCAATGCACCCTACTGCTCGAGCATGCCCCTTATGGGAAATAATGTCTAGAGAATCCATCCTGCCCACATGTTTCTGGGTGCTGGGGTACAACTTTGTTCTCATCTCTGTGCAAGTTCCCAACATCCTCCCACACCACCTGCACAGTGGAACAGTTCGGTTCCATTTTTGACAGGGCCCTCTGTGCTTTTACAGTGGGGTAGGGAGCTTTCTCTTCTTGATATCTAGGAATCAAGCTGTCTGTCTTTTCAACCATCAAAGTATCTCTTTGAAAAGCCACATTTTCAACAGCAGCCTCTAAGAATGCAGGCACAAGTCTCAGCCCCTGAGTTTTTGCCCACAAGAAAGCAGTTTGTGTTCACAGTGCTGGGGGGTTTGTTTGTACAAGAACCCAGACACCTGGCACTGTACCCACAGTTTCGGAGACCAAACTGGTCCCTTTGAAGGTCCCTTTGAAAATTTTGTTCTTTCTTCCAAATCAACCTCCAGAGGGCAGATATATCCTGTGCAGTGACTCCGAGCTTTGGAGAATAAAGAAAATTCAACAAACAGGAGAACTGTTCCCATAGTCCAGAAACTTTTAAGAGAGAGAGTGAGAGCGAACACAACAAAAAACCATAACATCAAAACCCTGGACTATGGGATGGTAAGCCTTGCTAATATTCATACTGAGCACTTTATATCCTGAAAGTCCTACACAAACACTAAATAATTAATATTTACAACAACCCTTTCACATAAATGCATTAATCCCATTTTACAGGTGACAATGGAGTTTCTGTGATTTTCTTAAGGCCACTGAGATTTTGTGTCAGAGTATAGTTTAGACGCAGGAGATCAGGGTCCCTCACCTGAACTTAGACTACTAGATTGATCTCAAGGGTCAGATCCTCAAGGGGTATAAATTGGTACTGAAGCAAATGGAACTGTGTCGTCTTACACTATTGAGTCTAGATCTCACAGTTCATCTTGAAAAGTGTGACTTATTTTAGGGAAATTATTGCTGTTTTTGCCCAGATAAAGTCTGGAAAGCAGCAAAGAAAACGCCCTCTCGGATTGCACTGCCATTTAAGCTGCAAAGATTTGAACTCTCCCTTGTAATAAGCACCAGAAAGCAAATGAATGAGGTAAACTTGGAGCTCCAGACTACAGTTCACAACATGTTTCACAAACTGGTGAGAAGGCCCATTAAATATATCAAGCTCATTAACCATGCAGGTTTCTCCGGGCCAATGCTAGAAAACAAAACAGCTGAGTTTTTAGTTCCCTGGTAAAAAGAATTATTGGCACCGAGTTCAGTCCAGCTCTGCTTTGGGAGCTTTGAAGAAACAAGTCCAGAAGCTTTAGATGTGCAAAAAGACAGTAGAAGGTAAAGTATTTAAAAATCAACGGGAGTTTTCCTGATTACAGACTAAGTACCAAATTCCAACACTGTATTCATGTGATCAAAAGTTCAAATAAATGAAATTGTGAACCTACTTTACTGCACCATCTTTAAGAAAGAGTGCAGCTGTGCTAATGAAAATGACTGCATAACAATGTTGAGTTTCAACAATTTTACTGTGCAGCTGATATCTTGGCAACATTACTCTTTGGAGGCGATGAAAGATGGAACTGTTTAGGTTAGAAAGGTGAGACAAATAAGAGGGAACAGGCTAAAGGTATATAAAGTGGTTAATGGAAAAGAGATAAACCAGGCACTCCTATTCATCCTCTTAAGACTAGAACAAGAGGATATTCAATTGAATTAGAATTATTATTTAACATTTATTATTCTAGTATTTGGGAGGCCAACCATGTAAGGCGGCCATGTGCAAGGTCCTGAACAACGTACAGGAAATGACAGCCCTTGCCCTCAAGAACATACAATCTAAAAAGGAAATGCAAAATTCAGCTGTGGAACTGAATGCTACAAAAGAGCCTATTGAGGCGAAGATCTTTACACGCTTCAAAAATAAGAATTAGACCTTTATATAGATATGAGAACATCTACTTTTATTACTTTAGATGGGATGAAAGGTAAGATATAGAAAATATCACGCCACATGGCTTAAGTCAACAGCTAACTGCCTATAGTTAGGAAGACATTTTCCATGTGAGAATGTTATTTAATAATCATCCATCACAGATATACAAGAACATCTCTGAGAAGGATTTGGTAAAAGCTGCAGCTGGAGGCAGGATACCAACATAGATGGGGACCACTGATCTGAGTCAATGTTGAACTACTTGTGTTCCTAGAAGGTAATTCAGTTATTGCTTAAGACTTTCTCTGGAAACAAATGGATCTACTGAAACAGAGTTGGAAAGCATTTCCAAAGCGGTCTATCCAAGTAAGATTAGCTGATGGATCCCAGTTTAAAATACAGACTGAAGGATAGGATCATGAGATTGACAGACATTAGAATTCAAAAATGCAGTTAGTAAGTACACTTAACTTATTAATTAAAAACTCCTTTTAAAAAGGGACACTGTGCATTTGTAATCTCTGCAGGAGCTGATGAAAAATGTCACAATAACTTTGTTGATTTTTTCCAACATAGTACTGATGGCACAGAGGTTAGCAGAAAATGGGCAAATTAAAAACAAAAGCTGAATTTTCTGACGTTATGGTATTTTTGATTCAAAACTCATCTTTTTTCCTTATTCCCTGAAGCAATGACTCTTTAATTATTCTATTTTATAATAAACTATAGTTGGTGGTTGATACATTTGTTTTCTAAAATAGCAATTATAAGAAGTATGGACAAATAAGCCATATTCATTCTGGTGTAACTCAACCGATCATTGTGGCGTAATTACTTTCTTCTGGACAAAATTTCTATTCAGAAAATATATCAGGTTCAGCTCTACTCCAGTATTTCATAAAAAATGTAATGACATGATAATCATGGTAGGGGTCCATGTGAAATTGTACTATTGACTTATAATATAATGATTCTTTTAGTTTTAAAAGTTACTTATAATTCGTTTCGTCAGATTTATCATAGGGGATAACATAATGGCATAAACTTAGCCGGTAAGAATGGCCATATTGGGGTCAGACTAGTGGTTCACCTAGCCTCATATCTTGTCTTCTGACAGCAGCCAACGTCAGAAGCATCAAAAGAAATGAACACAGCAGGTAATTATCAAATAATCCAGTCCCAGCATCTGGCAGTCTGAGGTTATGGGGAACTCTGCTTTGAATGTCTTCATGCAGTCAAGACTCCCAAGTGAAGCTAACCGAAGTTTTGCAAGACCAGGTCCCAAGGTTCGGAAAACTCCGACTTCCTGGAATCAGTCTAGAATCCCAGCATGGTTTAACTCAGCCAATCATCCTTCTGAAGAAAAGAGAAGGAATAACATGGATTCTACTGTGTGCTGCCCCCCCCCGCTCCCCCCCCCCCAGACTTTAAAATCCAAGGTCCTGTCTTTGTATGGCCAATAAAAGCCTCGCTGCATTTTTCATACAAAAGGTTTACTCTACTGTCTTGGTCACTGGAACATAGAAATTGCCACACTAAACTTACTGGCAAAACTAAATTAGGGTAGGCCTTAGAGGCTGGCTTATACCCTGAAATTTGAGCATTTATATAACTACCAAAGCTTGTCTACTTTTAAAATATTTTCTACTACACTTTCAAAGTTCCCCATCTGCTGTGAAGTATTGCGTCTGCCAGTTCTCTGCATGCCTGCTGCATTTTCAGAATGGCTGTGTCTGATTCTCACCATAAAGTTGGTGTAACTTCTCTAAGTAAGTGGAGTTACACTAGTGTAAAAGTGGTCTAAGAAAGTAGAGAATGAGGCCCGACGTGCGTGAAGCATTTCTGGGATCATGAAGGAATGAAAGGAGTAACTACCTCTTTAGTATGGGGTCATCTATACTAACCTGGGAAATGTTATTTAGGCATGGAGGTTTTCTTCTCCTCTAAATAAGGTGAAGGACTTGCACAAGACCAGGCATGTTAGAAAATGAGCCCTGATACACAAATATGGCACGTTAGAGAAGACAAGTACTGCACAACGGGGAAGTGGAAATCACAAGATTAAGAGACAAGCGTCCAGAAATGGATTCCCGAGTCATAAAGCAGGCTACGTGACTCAGCACAGGAAGACCACCTGCCCACTGATGACATATCAAAAGTGGTAACAGTCAGGAAGGCAGATGGGCATTCTGGATGGATAAAAAGATGCCAGGCAGCAGTGAAAACAGCAGGAGAGAAGGCGTGAGAGAATGAAACAGAAGCCATTAAACCACAGAGGTCCATTTTGTTAAACTTCTTTAAATCCGAATTCTGTGAGGCGCTGAATTTCTCCAACTCCAGTTGGAATGAAATGGAAATGGAAGGCTCAATGCCACATAGAAGTAGGCCCTTATACAGTAAGTTAAGTCTATATATTTTGAAATTTCACATGTATTTACAGCTGGGTTGATTTTATTTGTTTAGCAGAGAGGTCACACGGCTTGGTCAGAGTAATACAGTGCGTAGGTCAGCGCATCCTGCTTCCGTTCCATTAGACCATGAGGTATTCTTAAAAATGGGAGCTATTAAACATCTCACATTACCACCTACCATTTCTACCAGCCCCCAACATCCTCCAGTGTTGATGTGTATAACAGAAGCTGGGTGAATAGGTTGAGAGCAATATTTATCTTTCAGACTAAATCCCAATTTCAGTTGGATCGGTTCTCAGACAGGAGCACGTGCAGACACGTAGCATGTAATCACCGTTATTACATTGATCTTGCAAGATATGCATCCATATATCAGAAAGCCAAATCAAGCCACTGAAGATGTATGCTGATATATCGGTTTAATTGTGAAAAAAGAATAATCAGTTGGAGATTTACTGGGAAAATGAGAGGAATTTTATGGAGTTCTTTTCCAAAATACCACTATAGTGACAGATCTTTGGGGAAGTCACTGGAAGAATGCCAGTAAGACCAGATAACCATATAGATCTAAGAGTTCAGGGAAGTTTTTAATTTATTACTGTTTCTACAGAAGTTCGGGAGGAAACGTTTTCTGGGGTTCGGAGCACAAGACTGGGATTTCACTCTTTGCTCTGCTACTAGGTTTCCGCGTCACCTTGGAGAACTCATTTGGCGCCAGTCTCAAAAGGGCTCAACTCTCAACATGACGAGAGTTTTAGAAGTGCTCCCCAGCCAGCTGCTGACACTGCAAACAACTACTGCACTGCTTGCTGCGAGGCACTTTGTAAACATGGGCATTAATGTGCAAAAAGGGACAATGTGAAGCTCCTAGTTCCAATATCCCTAATTCAACTTTGTGCAGTGAACAAGATTGAAGATGTATGGTTTTCCTAATAGCATCCTTCTTAATCACCTACACTAGGGCAGCCGTAAAACGCTCCATCAGGGCCCTGTTGTTCAAGACAATGAACAAACATGATAAATGATACTCCTTGCCTTAAAAAGTTTATATTCAGGTTTCTGCTTTTAATGGGTCATTTTTCTGGAGATTTATTTTAGCGATTTTTGAATTTTACATAGATATACAAACATCGGGGGTTTTCAGGACTTCCTTTTTCTATAGGCTAATAGGTAATGTACATTATACATTATCATACTGGGAAACCTCATTGTAATGTTCCCAGCACACGTTAACATAGGGCTGTTTCGAACACTGTCTAAAATTCAGTAGGGAATCTTCAGTGAGTACCAGAAGGATCTATTTGGACCAATGCACTTCAGAATTCACACTCCCACAACCTGTATTACCAGTCTGTGTAAACTACCCCATGGATACAAGTAACCATTTCTGGTGTTTTTCCAGTGTTGATTAGACTAACATCTACTTCGTTTTTTTGAAGGAAGGGGGTATTAAACTGGTGTTTATCAGTTAAAACCTAAATTTAGAAGCCCTAACTATAATCAAATGTCATTCTGGCAAACTTTAAATTCAAGATCTGAAAGTCAAGCTGGGCTTGTTCCCCTCCCCCGATTTGCACATCATCATGAATAATAAAACTTTTGCAAGACAACCTAAGCTGGTCATTGATGAAAATGTATAATCATTACGCCACACTCTGCAACTGGTTAACTGTTCAGGTCTCAAGGGAGAACACAGCTGTGTTCATGCAAATGACTCTGTAACAATCATTGGTAGTTTTCAAAGGAATTACTTGGAAGCTGTTATTCAAGCTATCTACATCAAAGCTAGACTGGCTATGTCTACATGAGTTTCAATCACACCTCTGATTGTTGCACACATATACCCCAAGTTTAGTAAAACATTTGTTAATGGAGTCAAAAGCTATTCGGAATTGCTTTTCAGATTAGAACGGCACACTAACCATTTTGTGCACTGGATTCCCCATCTACAATACACATTCTTACGTATCTCAGGGATGCCATGAATTCCAACACTTTTATGTACGCCAAATGTTTTGAGACTCCTAAATGGAAAGGTGTCAGAAAGGTGAAGTTTTATTAGAAACACCCATTTAAATATTATGGCAAATGTGACATCCACTGTGCAGTTACAGTGTAAAACAGCAATTGCCACTGAAACACGTGGTTGATCTTATGAAGAAAAAAAGAAATAAGAGCAACTCAGACAAAACCACAGAATCACAAGGGAAGGATGCTGTATTTCTCTTCTCCCCATACCCCCCCGCTTCAACATTTTAAACAGTTTCAACATGCTAAAAATATTTCTGACTTCTTCTTTAAGCTGTCTGGTTATTTTCCTACAGACGCTATCTCAGCATTACACAGTCAATACAACTGACAACATTTAATTGCTTCCTTGCTACTGAGATCGATCAAATGTTTCCCCTTCACTTTCTCTTAAGCATGTTGCATACACAAGAAAATAGACCAGAAGGAAATAAAAATGCGAGGGAACAACTGCACCAGAAGCTAAATACATTGTCCACAGGACGAAACAGGCAATGAAAAATATATAACTTGACATACACTTCAGTTTCATATTTAAAACAACTTATGTGATAAGAGTTCTATATGGGAATGATCAAACAAATGATACTAAAAAGAAGGGATCGATTTCTGAGCCACGCACCTTCTGACCATGGTGTTCTGACCTCTGCCTGCAGCTTTTAAAATATTTTGCTCCATTGCATAATCCTGAGCCTTGAAAAAGTCAGAGCCTCCCAGTTCCTTCCCGGCAGTTATCTGCCCCTACAGGTAGTAAAAGATTAGAGGGAACACAACCACAGTGTTTACGAAACTTCCCCCTTCCTCCCCCGACAGTCTAAAGTTCATTTCTTAGTCTTAAAGTGGAAATAGTAGTTGCATTAGAAAACAAAACAAAGAACAACCCAATGTGATGAAAAGGAAGCACACGCCCATACGGAAAAAATGGCAAAAGATGAGAGGCATGTTTACTGCAGTGCTTTGTAAACACTGTCACTGGCAGAGACAAACACCATAGACTGAACAGAAGGAAAAACTCACAGTTTGTTTTCCCTAAACCTGCACCACCTCACAACGGTCCATCTCCTACTGAAGACACACACGACTATCAGACCACTCTTGAGATTATCCTTCTTAGGTCTCAGATCAGACAAGATAGTGAGCAAGATTCTCCCCTTATTTAATGCTATAATTACTGGTGTTTCTAAAAGCACATATGCAATCCTACTGATTGCAATTAAAGTCACAACAACAGGCCCAGTAGTCCCATTCCTATAGTCCGTAGAGCATAGGTAAAACTCCTATAGAAACCTAGGGGTATTCTGTCCAAAGAACCATAGGGCTGGCCTTGTAAATCTAACTATCAGCACACAGTGGTTTTAAACCATTATTCCACGTGCACCTTTGCATTTTACTCCATTATAATGTTTGAGTATAGTGAGGGATTTTCTCTGTCACAATAGTTAGCGCAGCCAAACAAACAAGGAGTCCTGTAAGGGCAGTACGACATTTCCATTTAACTATAGGAAGCGATTTCTGGCTTTGCCCCAGAGTACAACACAAAATACAGGTCACTACAGAAGCTGCCTCTGAGTTTTCGTAGTAGATTTACAACAGGTAACCTTCATAGTCCTCAAGATTAGCCGGATTTTCTGATGCAGTGAGGGGCATTTCCAAAAGTATTAAGAATGTCCAGTTAAGGCAGGCCTTGATAAATCTGTTTCTGGTCACCATGGTGACCAGTTTTAGTACCCTGTCACATAGCTCCACTGCAGAAATGTAACTGAGTACCCTCTGGTGACCAAAAGTAAAATTGCTGGGGCCTAGCTGTGAATCAATTTTGTCCACTCCTGGGTTAAGGATATTAAAATAACCCAATTTTATAGGCTTCAGGCTGATAGGAAGAACATTAATAATGTATCATGCTATACTGCTTAAATATGAGCTTCAGGTAGCACTGAGGGTGAGCTAGTGTCAGAGAAGAAGGTTAATGTGCAGTAATAATAAAAAGGTCATACTTCTATAATGTCTACCTCACAACACCTTCTTTGAACCTCCAACCTCTCCCAATGCTTAAAGTACTCATCAGGGATTATAACAATCAGGGCTGAGGTAAAGCTCATCAAAGACATCTATATTACAATGAGCTCATGTGTATGTGATTGCACAGTAGATGTAGTAAGAACTACTCAAATATTTAGCATAGACCCTGTCATGCCAACACCGATTCCTCTAAATTCAAGTGATAAGGACATGTGCTTTTGAAAGAGGGAATTAGAGTTTTGTCTCCATTTTCACTGTGAAATTCCAAACATGGCAAACAGCATAGTAACAGACAGCAAATCTTAAATGGCCCCAGACTTTAAAAATAGCACTGATAACAAACAGTCTAAAGCAAATCAAATTTACTGCGTCTACTATGGGGCATAAACTTCTGCCTAGCTATATCTGCAAAAAACATGTGGATTTTTTGGTGTGCTTTTTTTTAAAACAACAGGATAACTAACATTCATCAATAGCTATCCTTGCAGTAAAATCCTAGTGGATTGAAGGCACTTCAGCTTGTACCACAGCATTGATTTTGCCTAGCTACCTCCTGATAAAAACTGCTGCGCCTGGTCTCCACTAGGATTTTACAGTAGGATAGCTAACACATATTAACTATCCCGCAGTAAATACATACCCTTTTGGCAGTTAAGGCAAAGGCTATGACTTCCCACAGCATTCATTCACCTCCATTTACAGTTCAAAAGGTCTGAGCTTTATTAAAATAAAAATCGAAAATGTACTGTGCACAACTTCATATAAATTAACAGGATAGCACAGCAATTACCGTAACAATAGCCCATTGTAGCTGATTTGGGAAGGTCACAGTTTGGACTGTAACTATTTTGCCATGGTCAATTAAAAAAACCCAACTACATAGTAGTGATAGTGAACTATTTGCAGTGTTCCAAAGGGGGAGCCGTGTTAGTCTATTGTAGAAAGACAACAGAGTCCTGTGGCACTTTTAAAGACTAACAGATTTATTTATTTATTTATTTATCATGCGATAAATAAATCTGTTAGTCTTTAAAAGTGCCACAGGACTCTGTTGTCTATTTGCAGTGTTATCGTAGTTATATTACAGATCAAAAACTTCTATTAGTATTTTATAGGGTTTGGGGTTTTTTAAGCTTTTGAAAATTCAAACCCTATTTATTTGGGGGTGGAGGGAGGGGGGAGAAAGACAGTTTTGAAGTTTGGAAGATGATTGTAACCTTGACGATGTCTCAAGAGTTTGATATGTGAGGGCAAAGGACAATCCTTGACATATTCAGTACAGGCACAATCTACATAGTCTCCAACGTGCCAGGCACACTTACAGCGTTAGAAATAGACTAATTTAAAAACACCTGTTTGCCCTACCTGGATTCATTGTGTCATCTTGTTAGTGTGCCATGGCCATACGGGAAACGATCGGCAACTATTATTATACATATGTGCACAGAAATGTTTTGGAAAACACTGGCAAATCACTGATTGGTGAAGATTATTATGACCATTGTACAGAGAAGTGAAACGGGCTCAGGGAGGTTAAGTAACTTGCCTAAAACTGCACAGTGAGTCAGAGACGAAGTAGGTAACATAACTAAGTCTCCTCATTCCTAGCCCTGTCCTCGAACCATGCTAGCCCTGTCATGAAGTCAGCCGATCTGATCTTGCCTAGTGTGCCTGGAGTGTTGCCAAATACTTCCTGTTCTCTACTGTTTCCATGTGTCATTACAGAGCTGCACCAAGAAGAATGCTAATAAAGTTGGTTGAACTCTTTAGTGGCATACCTGTCCATCCAATCACCCACTCCTACATTCTTTGCCAAACGAATTAACTGCCCACGCACATACTCTCTTAATCGCTCACCCACCCAATCACACATTCTTTCATTCACTTTTTTGATTCAGTTACACAATCTGATTCTCAAAACACCTTCACTTTATTTACTGATAGTTCTGTACTTTCTACAGCCTGCGTAGCCTAGCGCCTCTCTCCACCCAAACCTCTAGCTAGCATAGAATAAAAGGGTTGGAAGGGACCTCACGAGGTCATCTAGTCCAACCCCCTGCTAAAAAGCAGGACCACTCCCCCTAAATCACCCCAGCCAGGGTTCTGTCTAACCGGGCGTTAAAAATCTCCAAAGATGGAGGAGATTCTACCACCTCCCTAGGTAGCCCATTCCAATGCTTCACCACCCTCCTAATGAGAAAGTTTTTCCTAATATCCAACCTTGACCTCCCCAGCTATAATTTGAAACCATTGCTCCTTGTTCTGTCCTCTGTTACCATCGAGAACAGCCTAGCTCCCTCCTCTTTGGAGCAACCCTTCACGTAGTTGAAGGTTGCTATCAAATCTCCCCTCAGTCTTCTCTTCTGTAGACTAAATAAGCCTAGTTCCTTCAGTCTCTCCTCATAAGTCATGTGCCCAGCCCCCTAATCATTTTTGTTGCCCTCCACTGGACTCTTTCTAATTTGTCCACATCCTTTCTGTAGTGGGGAGCCCAAAACTGGACACAGTATTCCAGATGCGGCCTGACCAGTGTCGAATAGAGGGGAATTATCACATCCCTCGATCTGCTGGCAATACTCCTACTGATGCAGCCTAATATGCCATTGGCCTTTTTGGCAACAAGGGCACACTGTTGGCTCATATTCATCTTCCCGTCCACCATAACCCCCAGGTCCTTTTCTACAGCGCTGCTACTTAGCCGATCGGTCCCCAGCCTGTAGCAGTGCGTGGGATTTTTTCATCCTAAGTGCAGGACTTTGCACTTGTCTTTGTTGAACCTCATGAGGTTTCTTTCGGCCCAGTGTTCCAATCTGTCCAAGTCTCCCTGGATCCTGTCCCTGCCCTCCAGAGTATCTACCATTCCCCCCAACTTGGTGTCATCCGCAAACTTACTAAGCACGCAGTCTATTCCATCATCAAGATCATTAATGAAGATGTTGAACAGAATCGGCCCCAGGACCGACCCCTGGGGCACTCCACTTGTTACCAGTTGCCAACCAGACATTGAGCCATTGATTCCTATCAGCTGAGCCCGTTGATCAAGCCAGTTTTCAATCCACCTTACGGTCCACTCGTCCAACCCATACTTCCTTAACTTGCCAACGAGAATGCTCAGCTATACTACTCTGCTGGCTCCCTGGATCCTCTGGCCGCTGTCCAGCTTCATAAAGACAGCTGTACTTTTGGAAGGGAGGGAGAGGCGTTTATTGCGGAGCTAATCCTCTATTTCTTAGTGAACGAAACATTTTGCAAAATCCTCTGGGTCCAAACTGAGTGGGTGCCCAACCCCCCTACTGGCACTGCAGCCTACAATTAGACATACAGAAGAGCAATAGTTTTAAAACTTTCCTCAGCAGAGAAACAATGAAAACAAAGAAAATTATAAAGGAAGTGACTTTGCAAGAATAAGAAGCAGGTAAGGGGATACTTGGAAAATTTAAACACATACAAATAGCTGGTCTGGCTGATATATGTACAGGTATTATGGGAATTAAAATATATCATTTTCATTCACAGGTTCTCTTATTTTCTATACCTGCATTCTGTCTACATCACAATTTTCACTGTTATTACAGTTGGTAGAGAATTACTGGTTCACATATTCTCAGGGCAGATGCATTCTAACACTCAGTCTACATGGGAGATTTTTCCAGCTATAAATCTCAGTGTGAACACACTTATTCAAAATGAAGAATGGCTTTTTTTCGGAGAAACTAACATGGATAACATGCTAGGAAGCCATTTCTAGACTTGCACTTTACAGTACAGGAATGGAGTATCAGTGGTCGAGAATCAGCGTTTTGGGGACTGATACCGAGAGGTGCTGAGTACTAATTTGACTCAACTTTACTGGCTGTGGATGCCCAACTACTCTCTATATCAGGCCTTAAAGGAATAAAACACGAGAGGTGATGGATGCTTTTATTAGAAAAACCAGTGAGGTCCAATTCTTCCTTCATCCAAGTTAAAGACAACTTCCCCATAGACTTCAGTGTGATCAGGGACAGGAACATGGGTTGCAGTAGGCAAGTTTTAGGCAGATTCATTCTTCAAATGACCCTCAATTACTAGAAGAAGGCACCTGCCTGGATCTGAAAGTTCAGGCACTATATTGGTTCAATAAGAGTTATGATGTTACCCACCTTGTCCATTTAATTTAAGATCATCCCTGTATTTTCTTTGTATCCAATTTCTGACTTGTGTTCAGTCCTATTGTTTATGCTGCAACAACGAAGTAAGAATCTTTAACTCTTTCATCTACTAATATAGCGCACAAATAGGCAGTTTTCCGCCCTAAAGACACTGGAAGATAGTTTGAAACTGACTTTATTGCTGCTATATTTTATAGGGACAATCACAAGAAGCAAGAAAAAAAATCACCTGTATCTCACTTATCTTTGGAATCCCCCTTTTACATCACTTTTGATCACCCTGTAAAAGCCAGTGGAGATACTACAAATACTCAAAACTGAATGATCATTAATCTTCACTTATTTTCGGTGTGGCAATATATAATATTTCCCATACCTATAATATAACCTTCTCCAAAAACAGGTGATTTTAAAAAGCAGCAATAAAACTGTGTCCAACTGTGTTATGCAGGTGGATAAACGACAATTAACTGAAGAACAAATCTTTTTCTTTACATGTGGTCTGCTTAAAATTTCTCAGTAATTGAGTCTGTTCTGATGCAAGCCTAAGGAAATTTGATCCACCATTCCAATTTATCTTTAACAGTTAAGAATTTAGGGGCTATAAACATTCACAACTTCCTCTCTCTCAATCTAACATGATAAGGAAACAATGTTTTTAAAAGGGCAGTCTCCACTGAGAACATTCTGATAAGCTTACAATTAACTGTGCGATTTTAGAGATAATGTTGTTAATTCAACAGGATACTTGGCAAAATCATAATTCAAAAAGTCTAATTCACTAACCATGCTCTTTTATTTGTTTAATTCAAGGAATATTTTCCACACCCTCTTCTCTTCTTAGGTTTTTCACGCTCACACAGCAAGTGACTTTTCTTTGACCTTGACGCTTACCCCGATAGAACGACCACTCATTAGAAAGTTAGGGCCAATCTACACTGAAAACTTACAGCAGCACAGCTGTATTGGTACAGCTGTACTTGTGTAAGAACAAGTGTGTAGCCACGTCACATTGGCGGGCGAGAGTTCTCTGGCCAACATAATAAAACCACCTAAATGAGTGGCGGTAGCTATGTCAGTAGGAACCATCTCTTATTGACATAGTATCGTCCATGCAAGTGTTTTTTCATACCCCTGAGCAACAAAAGATTTGTCGGCATAAGTGGTGTAGACAAGGCCTTAGTAGTTATTTTAAATTCTTCTACTAAGAAGTGAAGGAAACAGCAAATAAAACAAGACATGGGACACATGCTATACCTTACCATTTTTACTTGGTAGCTTAATTCA
This sequence comes from Pelusios castaneus, assembly GCA_007922175.1. Taxonomy (NCBI): domain Eukaryota; kingdom Metazoa; phylum Chordata; order Testudines; family Pelomedusidae; genus Pelusios; species Pelusios castaneus. Next base: position 4,014,655 of record ML685799.1, on the reverse strand, counting down.
AGTCTTCTGGGACATTTCTTGTACAGCATTCTTTGATGCCATTTCAGTAAAGAAAATCCAACAAACCTTATTTCAACTCAGGACTGAACTGCATTTGGAAACATGAAGCATTCTTGTGCCATACAGCCAGGAGAAGAAAAACAACTATACATCGTGAATTCCAGCCTTGTCTGGGACCAATGAGATACATCAACAGCAGTGACTTACTTTAACATGGAAAGAGAAGAAATGTCCAGGAACAAAATAAAGTGGGTGAAGTAACATTTTGATTGGATCAACTTCTGTTGAGAGAGACCAGCTTACACAGAGCTTTTCCTCAGGTCTGAGAAAGACACTCATGTGTAACCCTAGGACTGCAGAGATGTTATGCGCCCACTTCATCCTGAAGGATGTCTTGTAACGTGTTACATCCTTATGCTAAAAATCAATTCCATTTTTTATTTGGCCATGAATCTCTGAGGACCTTCCCCAGACCTTGACTGCTTGCCCGTCACCAACAGAAGTTGGGTGAATAAAACGTTTTACCTCCCCCGTCTTGTCTCTCTAATATTCTGGGACTAACACAGCTTGAACAGCCCTGCAACTAACAAGATGGGTTAAATATCACATCGCCCTGTAGTGAACTACTTATTAGATTACACTTGTAAAGAGTTTTCTGTAAATTAAGTGTTTTGGGTATTAGAAAATAGCTTTCTATGCAGAAGGCAAATATAAGACTTTGGACTGGCAGACATCAAAGCATGTTAGCAAAAGGTGCACAAGCATCTTTATTCCCATTTTACTGATGGGGTAACCAAAGTAAATAACTTGCCCAACATCACCAACAGATTTTGTGGCACAGCCAGTAATAGAATTTAGGAAGTCTGAGTCTCCCACCCTGTTCTGTTAGACAGTAATGTCTCTTTATTATCCACCAGCATTAAATACTTTTATAACAAGCCATTCATTGTTAAGTATAATACTTAACAACCACCACCCATAGTACATACCCTACTATTATGAAAAGTATCATCACATTTTGATGTCCAAACTTAGCCCTCAGTTTTTAATATCTCATTCAAAAGGACCAGTGCATGTTATTCAGTTGATCTGCAATATACTGGAAGTAGGAATGATGGCTAAGATCACCCTGCCGGGATTTGCACCTGTGACTTTATGAGAATATGCATTTCAAGCCTGAATTCTCAGCCACCCCTCCTTACTATAACCACTAGAGATCAGTTCAATTAACATTAAATAACAAGCTGAAGAATAATAATACAGTTCACTTTCTATCAGAGATGGGCCTGAGACTCAAAATTTGGCCCCAAATCAAATACCCTCAAACTCTGGGACACCAGTTGGTTTTCCTTGTATATATAGATCCAAAGCATTGAGGTATATATTCATTTAACTTCCAAAATATTCCAATCTTTAGTACTGCTGTACTTACAGTCTTTCTTTTCAAGAATGCCATGTTTAGTAAAGAGAGGATCAGCAACCCAATGAAAAATGAGAACTGCATTAAACTTACCATCGTACTGTCATGAGTAGGGCCAGGGCAAGTAAGTTTAGATCTTCTCCACTGCTCAGGAATTCAACTTCTCTCAGGCACAAAACAAATCCAGAATGCAACAGGCACTAGACCCACCTCTCTTCTGCTGGCCACATTCAAAAGATAACAGATGTCTTCTGAATCTGTCATCAACAAAAGAAACCACAGTAAGGCTGTTTTCCCAATTCTTCGTAACTGAGTCAGTAGGACAACAATACCTCCGTTTTGGGAGCCAGAGTAATTCCCTGAAATGCCCTTTTTCTGATGGAAAAGCCTATTACCTCCTGCTATCTTTTAGCCCATTTGCTCTCTGAACAGAATCGATGCATTTCCAATAACCATCTTGTTTTACCACAGACATTAGTCTTCGATGAAATTCCATTTTGCCTCTCATGACTGGAAAAAATTATGGGAAAATATTTACAGGTAGTTAAAGATACAGTCAGAAAATTCCTCTTTATTCATCATGCATGTTGCTTCCAGCTGTTTCAACCCACAATCTCATGTTTCAACTACAAAGTGGAGCAACATAAAGAAGAATACATAGTGGAACATTAGACATGTTACAAATATTTCTTGCTCCACAGAAACAGTGAATATATAACATGCATTACAACTGCCCCACTCAGACAAAAATATAACAGTCAAGCTGCATCCCTTTTCCCAATCCACAACTCAAGATGTCTGGTTGAAAACTGGTTTCGTAACAACGTCTTAACTACCACCTACTCACATCACAGAACATTTCTTGCAGCAAATGCTCAGGAAATCACCAGCTAGTGTCAACATATCTACTATTCCAAGAATTAGCTCTTTCAAATACTCCTCCATTATTTGGAAACCGAGAAACTTTTACCTTCCCTCTTAGTAAAATACACATGAATATAGATAGATATTTATCAAAAAGTAGTTTTACTTCTCATCCTGAAAAAATCTGCCCAATAAATCATCATTTCAAAACCTGTCCATTGTAAATGAAGGGAATTTCACAATATCCATTCCAGCAACCGCAGCTATTCATTTCTGGAAATGATTCACTGGACAAGAATCAGAATGGTGGAATTAATTTTTAGAGACAGATTGCATTCTGAATAGCATACAAAGACTGAAGGCAGCCACGTGTCTTCTTGACCACCAACAGCAGACCCCTGAATCATCCAACCACAAGATGACTCGTTATGAACGATTTCCTCTTATTTTACACTCCCACAGTGTGCTGTGTGCCATTGGTATATCCTGAACCTAATCCCCACTTGGATGAAAATTCCAAAACTCATCTCAGAAGGCACTGGCCACATTGTAATGATACAGCCATCTGCCAGTTTTTACTCTGAGTCACCTGTCAGCTACAGAGAAGGAAATTAGTCAGTATCCAGAACACGAAAGCACAGTGGTAGTGTCTGCTAAAGAGTATCATGCATGCATTTTAGAAATGTAGAAACCCGACGAGTCCACGCTATCCTGAGGAAAAACAATAACAATCTGTAATTCTAAAATATGAGAAAGGTTAAGATCTGCTGAAGTAAAACTGCAGATCGATAGGCAGCATTTCAGTTTAGCTTTCAATGCCAGTATATTTGAAGCAGCAGTGGAGGGAGGACAAAAAAAATGTCACCAACACTAGACCTTCACTGTGCGTGACGAGAAAAATAATTAAAACAACAGAGAGAATTAATCTACGGCTGCTTAGAAACTTAACTCTTTGAAGGAATAAACTGAAGTAAGAGAGAATAAAGGCTGTCTTACATTGGTAATATTTACTCCACAAATAAACCTAGCAAAGTCGTAGGATTACTCACATTAAGGAAAGACTGAAGGATCAGACTTTTTTAAGCTGCCCAACAAACGGAAGATCACATGAGGTTGATATCTTCACTGATTATTAAATAAATACCTTTCAGGATCCTATAAAAATGGCATTTCAGAGCCATAAAAAATTCTGTAATACAGAAAACCGCAGCTCAGGAAAAAGAAGCCCCCAACATAACTAGAAATGTGTCTCAGGAAGTATAAAACACTTGTATTTTAAACTGAAATGCAATCAGATGTTGGATATATGTGGGCCAAATGACCAGATCTTTACTCAGACAAAATTCACACTGACTTCAGGGAACAAGGACTGATAAATGATAAATGGGTTTAAGAATTTTGCCCAGTAACAGTGGTAGTTTTTTATACGGTTTTATCACTATGTAGCTTTACATAGTCGGCCACCCTAACCAAGAATTCAAGTTCTAAATAAGAGACAGAAGATTAAAATACAAGAATGATATACGGCACTTAGAGTATCCAAAGCACCTTACAAGTTTTATCTAACACTAAAGATCAGATCTCTGTTTACAGGAAGGACCCAGACTCCATGCATCTGTGATGGGGGAGCGGATTAGAATTGGGGAGAGAGGGAGTTCTTGTTCCTGTCTAACACTTGGATTTATTCCTGCATAGGAGATGATCTAATTATTCAACATCTCAATGTATTGCCTCACCCTTTTCCATGTGTTGGATTAACATATTTTACAATTCATCTCATTAAAGAGCGAGGGGAAGAAAAGAGAAAAGTAAAAACTCCCTAAAATAAATAAAATAAAAGAATTATTCTTTGTCCATACTTAATCACATGCCTATCCCAAGCTCTGTGGGTGCACATACGAATCCAAGTGACACAGAGTGTATGACAAAAGCTAATCAAAACTCACTCCCCACCTAACAACCAGATATAAACACAGCTTATTTCCCACATTCAAGACAAAAGGCTGCACAGCCAATGAGCTTTGAACGTTAACAGCTCGGGACTCTGGTAGACTAACAACCGACGAGAATTTTCAAGTTACGGCCCCTCCGTTACTTCTGAACAGAGTGAGATTCAAATACAGGCCCATCAGCGAGACTGCGTCAAAGGATCCCAGTGACCAACACAGTGCAAAGAGGGAAGAAAGCGAGAAAGGGGCCGAAGCACAGAGGATGCCCAGATCTTGCTGAAATGCACCCCAAATGTAAACGGAAGTTCAAGTGAATTTTATATGGCACAGGAGTAGTGCTTTCTAGTTTATCCAACTACCTGGGCAGGATGCATGAGGAAGCTCTAAAGTGGTCTTCGTCCTAAGCGCCTTACAAGAATGCCTCTCATAAGCGTTTGGATGCTCCGCCCTGGTAAAAAAAGAAATCAAATCATTTATTTAGAGGCCTCAATATGGATTTGGGAGACTAACTTTAGGCTTCATTTTTTTAGATCTGAGCCTGGGTTGTTATTGTAGGGTTGTTCATGAGTGCTGGCTGGCACATAATGGACAGTTCTTGCACATGGCACACACTGGTTTGGTAGTGGAAGGCGTGGCAACATGTTATGATTAACTCTTGGTATTTAAGTTGAAGACGACCTATTGAGCTTAATCTGGAACACAAGTGATTTACTTTAGATAGTGTGAAATAGCTACACTCAAACAGGCTTCCCAGAGTGGCTGTGCAATCCCCATCACCAGAGGTTATTAAGAACAGACTGGACAAACACCTGTTGGGGATGGTCTACGTCAGGGGTCTGCAATCCTGGGCATGCGAGCGAGCCCATGCAGGGCTCCTGGCTCTGTGGCTGCTCTGGATCCAGCCCCCCAGCAGCCCCAGGCTCTGCTGGAGGGTGGGGCAAGCAGGTAAAAGGAGCCAGCGCCTGTCCCTTGCTGGCCCTACCCCCTGCACCTGCTGAGGGGTGGGGTGGGACTGGCACGGGGGCCTGCAAAAGTTGCCGACCCCTGGTCTAGGTTTATGGGGTCCTACCTCAGTGCAAGGGGCTGAACTTGATGAGCTCTCTAGATCCTACCCAGACATATTTCAGTGATAGTACTGAGACAGAGACAGAGGGACAGCACGAGCGAGCACATGAAGCATTTAATTAAACCACCGGAAAAACCATGGAAAAAATGAAGGGTCACATTCTGAGTCCTGCAAACCTTGAAGAGAGTCTCCCTAAAATATTCTACAATCACTAGCTTTTCCTAGGAAATCCATTTCACATCAAGCTTTACTATATCAATCGCATGATGACTACGCCTCTGCATAAACTTGTTTATGGGTATTCCTAAGAGTAAGTCAAAGCTGAAGTAACCATTTTACAGTGAAATGAATATGCTGGATTTATTCTTAAAGCTTATACAACATCCTCCAGGACACGCACACCTCCTTTATAAGAAATTAAGCTAGTATGGAAGTTGCAAGAGAAGTCTCTTGATACACCTTCAAAAAACTTTACACATAAAAGAAAGACTTTTCATTGCAACCATAAAATCACATGCTATGTCCCCCTAGTGCAAGTATTCAAGAATTTCCTGTCATAAAATCATAACCAGCCCAGCAAATAAAAAATATAACTAAAAAAAGCACACAGGTAAGAGGCATCTGCTTCTTATAAAAATATTGTGCTTTCAACAGAACAATCACACAATCCCAGGAAAGATTTATCTTTAACCCTTGTTGCAGATAAAAAGGAGACGTCATATAACCTTTATTGGCTAATCTGATTTAGTGTCATACAACGGTAGAAGCTATTAAAAAGATAACATTTGACTAATGTTACCACAAAGGAAAAAAATAACGATTACTTACTAATGTCAGAGTTCTCCAAATAAGTTGATCTTTCCTGAATGGAACACTGAAGCCAGCACACACCCAGGATACGCAGGAGAACTATATTAACTGACGGTAAAGGGACTGGATGGCAATGTGGAGAGCTGTTCTGCTCGCTCACCGTGGGAGGTAGAGCAAATGGGTCACAACAGCACAATGCGCAGAGGCTAGAAAGTGTCTATGTAACAAGCCAAAGCTAGAGACAGACAGGAGGACATGCAAGGAGAAACCCTAGGAACAGTGATCTCAGGCTAAAAGTTTACATTTACAAGTGCAGTCCTGCCTTAATGCTTTGTACCAAAGGTAAGTTAAAGGCAAACGTCCAAGAAGGGATTAATCTTGGATCATAACCAGTGGGTGTGAGCATGTGCCAAGCTCAGAGTGGTGTGGGGGTGGGGGTTCATGCCTGTTTACAAGCATGATCACAATGATCAGCCATTCGTGTCTTGAGGCTGAAGGCCAGCTTTCTTAAGAGGCTGCCCAATTTGGTCTGGATCATTCCAGGACCTTAACCAGTGGGGATAAGTGGGAGAGGGGGAGGGAGAGAGAGAGAGAGTTCAGTCAGTGATGTAGTGACGGGGGTGGTGAAGGGCCAAGCCCCCGGGTGCCAGGCGGCAAGGTGTGGGGTGGGGTGGGGCGCCCAGGAGAGCACAAATGTGGCCCCCAGGCACCAGACTCCCTCGCTACACCACTGCGTTCAGTTATATGTGTAGGTAGAAAATACAGATGGTTAAACCTTAAACCCGAGAATACGAACTCCTATGTTCTATCCAATGGCTACTTGCAAGACCACAGACAAGTAGCTAACTTAACCCTGTCTGCCACTGCTCTTCCACCCTGGGAAACATGTTGTGACCCTACATTCATTAATGTTTTTAAAATGCATTCACTTCCTCCGAGGGGAGGCAACAGTCATGTACCATTAATAAATTCCATCTTCCAGGAATCAAGTTAGAGGCCTTAGGGCACGACACAAGTTTTACTGAATAAATTAAAGGATTTCCCATTAATGTTTTAGCAACAAAACTTTAAAAGAGTGTGATCCCTCTGAATTCAGAAGCCTGATGGGGCAACATGGAGCTTAAGAGTCCACCTCCTACCCAAACTATAAGGATTTTTTTTTTTGTTTATTTGTATTTACAAGTTCCTTGTCTAGACCACTAGAAGGCAAGGTCTAATTGGTACCCTCGTTAAGTTACAGTGTCGTCCAATCACACAGGATTTGTCGGACTCCTCTCACTTCGAATGTAAAAGTACAGATAAATTATTGCAATAATATTTGGGACAACTGTACTTAAAGTCAACACATGGGAAGTCATAGTCTGGGGCTTGTCTCCTCACACTAACGAGTTGTGCATTCATTGGTCCAGGTAGACCCTGCTGGTACACGCTAAAGAGTCCCTTTAATGTAGCACCACTTGAATGTTTGAAATAGTTCTATGTTAACAAGCCCTAGAGAACTTCTAGTGTGCACCATTAGGGTCTACACAGACAAATTAGTATGCAACACATTTGTGCATTTTAGAAATCACAACTCCCCCTGGCAGTGTGTAGTGCTGCATCATGCAGAGAGCCCCAAAGGTCGGAGCATGGGACTGGGAAACAGAAACCTGATCTCTGGCATTCCTGGTTCTGATGCTGATCTATCCCATGTCCTTGGGAAAGTCACTTAATCTCTCTGGGGGTAACTAATTCTCAGAACAGAGGGTCCCCTGGACAATTGTACAACCACAGCTAATATCCCAGTCTCCGTGACAGGCTCAGAGCTAGTGTAGCCAGCTTTACACCACCCACTACTGGACCGAAGGAGATTCACTCCGTGACCAACATGGAGAGATGACAATTTGCCATCTATGTAATGTCCTTCCGGACAAGTTAGCAGTAAACCGAACATAAGGGCTTTATCAGAAACTCTCAAATTTCTGCTAGAAATATCATTAAAAACAATGACGTGTAAGGCACATTGCAAATATACTGGAGATGACACTAATGGCTCATATTAAGTCTGTATTTGAACTGATAATTTCTGGTTTCTTTTAAAGATTCAAGGTATTGCCAGCTGAAGACATCTGCTGAAGAAGACATGTCTTGAAGACATCTATTGGGCACTAGTAGGTACAGTCAGAAGACTTGGTTTGTAATCACAGCTCTCCCACTTGCTGTAATTCACTTAGACACACACTTTCAAACGAAGTCTCTAATTTTAGAGGTCTCATTTTTGGGATTCCCAGCTTGTGAGATGTGGAACTTACTGAGCATGCTCAGGTGCGGATAAAGTCAGTGGGAGCGGCTGGTACTCAGCACTTCTGAAAAAGCGGGGGGGGGGCCTGGGGAAACAAACCCTAGGTATCTCAAGACAGACACCAAAAATGGAAGCACCCCAAGTTAGGTAAGCACTTTTGAAAACTGAGGCACAGAGCCATTCAGGCCAAAATAACTTGTCTATGAACTAGGGATAATGCTCCTTTATCTACCAGGTTACAGCTTTGCAAATACATATTTAACCTGTGGTCCTCAAACAGAAGGTTCTAGACAAGGGCAGAGTTTACTTTATTTATGGTTTTCCTTATTTTGAAAGTGGTTGCTGCTCACAAGTTAGCCCTTTCTACTATTTATAATCAGAAGGCGTTTCATATTTAAAACCAGTTTTGTTTCCGATCACAGCAACCGTTGAGAAGTTCCAACAAAGGTCCCCCAGCTCTCTCGGTATCTACGCTATCTTAGGGCTATAATCTGCCTTGACTTGAGGGAGCAGTGGTGGAAGGAGAAAAGAAGGGTCACATGGAGCCTCTTCTCACCTATCAATGCATCCAAGCAAGAGTCACACAGAGTGTAGTGCACCTGGCCATATCCAGCCCCCAAATGAGATAAGGGAACAAAAAACAGTTCACTCTTTCTTGAATCCATCACGGGGGTACTCCTCTGAGGATGCTCAATACCTTGCGGTGCAAAATCCAAGGAAGGATTTAGATTCCGCCTTCACTTCCTTCCATTGCAAGTGCTCCTCTTCCCAATAGTGGTTAGCACTTTGCTTCAGGTGGCACAAGAAGCAAACAACAGTCGCAGCTTTCTGAAGTAGCCTCCTTGGGTGCGTCTACACTAGCAATTTAGGTCGACTTCAGGACCTTTCAGTCGACTTTACTCCAAGGCTACACCTGATTTTCATTAAGTCGACTTAAGAAATTCCTTAAGTCGACTGAATGAAAGCTTAAGTCGACCTAATAACAACCACCCATTAGGTCAACTTAAGCCTTAAGTCAACTCCTTAAGTCAACTTAAGGACGGTGTGGACAGGGAGTAACCCTTAAGTCCACTTTGTTAAGTCGACTTAATAAGGTCGGCTTTAAGTTTACTTAAACAAAGTCGATTTAACTTTTTCTGGTGTAGACACAGCCCTTCTGTGTACCGTGCCTCTTGCACTGAGCACACCTCACGGTGCTGATGGGCGTACCTGGCTGCCCTGAGTTTGGCAGAAACGCTAGGGCTGGACATCTTCATTTCCTCCCTTTAGCATTTTGCTCTGCTGGAAGAGCACAGTTCCTTACTTCAACTCAGTTTGAACTGCATTACCACAACCTTAGATCTGCCTGGCTAATGCTTGGTACCCCTTCAAGAAGGACAAGTCAGTTCAACACCTCTGTAACCATGAATGGAAGATGTCAGTAGTATTTGCAATGGCTTCATGCCCATCATTCCTGTGGTTTCAAAAGAAAACTTAAATTTATCACTGTCACCTTAATACTTGGTTCAGTCCTTACACTTCATATTGTCCACTTAAGTCAATGACAAAGTAAGTGCTGATTTCACTGGCAGGACTGAGATACTACAGATCAACCGGGGACATGGATATGGCACATTTCTGCATGGGGTGATTGGAAGAAAAGCCCTCTTCCTTCCATGGCAGAATAGCTCTCAATGCTACCATCATTGACCACTACATTTCTGCTTTACTCTTCCGCATAGGGTTTGACTGTTGGCCATCTCAGAAGAGTCCAAGGACTGAATGACATATGGAAACTGAACTGTCATCTCAACCAAAGGTCAAATTCAGATCAGGATTGATACACTTTGATAGGGCAGAATGGGAAAGCTTACAGTACCACAATTCATGCCATGGGAATGGCACCCTTTCTAAAGTTGTCCATCCAGCACACAAGTCATACACAAGTCCCAAACCATAGGCAGAAAAGCACTGAAAGTGCATCTCTGTGTTGGGTATCTTTACACAACACAGCGACATACAGTAACGATGATGTTGCAGAAAGGGTGTCAAATAATCCCTCTCCTCTGAATATGCAAACACCCCATGAGCAATACAAATCAGATAGATTTCACGCACAATGATGCTGTTGTTCCTGTTTTATTCTTAGCTTCTTCCCATCAGTCTGCACAGTGAGTGCATCCCATGTCCCGATAATGATATGAGCCAGAATCAGTAAGGCAGCATGGTTCAACAGGCTGGGTAGAGGAGGGGAACCCTGGACAAATCATGTCAGGCAAGTCATACACAAGCCCCAAACCACAGGCAGAAAAGTACTGGAAGTGCATCTCTGTGTTGGGTATCTTTACACAACACAGCGACATACAGTAACGATGATGTTTCAGAAAGGGTGTCAAATAATCCCTCTGCTCTGAATATGCAAACACCCCATGAGCAATACAAATCAGATGGATTTCACGCACAATGATGCTGTTGTTCCTATTTTATTCTTAGCTTCTTCCTATCAGTCTGCAGTGAGTGCATCCCATATCATTATCGGGACATGAGCCAGAATCATTAAGGCAGCATGGTTCAACAGGCTGGGTAGAGGAGGGGAACCCTCGACAAATCATGTCAGCTCTCTGTGCCTCAATTTCTCCATGCGTACAATGAAATGATTGATTTACCCTTTTTTGAAAAAGTGTAGAAATCTACAGATAAAAGACACCTCTGTGTGGCAGTGGGTTTCCTCACATACCTAAATCCACTGAGTGGAAAAAAATAAATCCTCTAGTGTTCAGTTGTTCTAGATGGGAGATACCTGCTGGGAGTCCCAGTATAGTTTTAGGATAAGCCTGTACTACGGCCTGAGATGCAATTTGCAGCTCTAGTATACATAAATGCACTAGGTTTGATCAAGCTAGCACACGAAAGGTGGGCAGTGTGACCACAGCAGCTGGCCACCAGAGTACAATCCCATCCACTTACTCAAATTCCTTCTGTGTTAATGAGGAGGATGTTTGTGAGGAAGGAAGGAGAGTCTTGTCGATAAGGCACGCTGCCCTTTTCCAAAGTGCTTAAACTGGAACACCTCAGCTACATTGCCTACTCTCTCACAGGTTGCTTGTTTTAACCCAGGCAAGTCCCAACTCTGTGTAAAAGAGAGAGAACGATGCTGACCTACCTCAAGCTCAAAACACTGACAGGTGAGGACAAAGTAACAAAAGGCGACTTTTTGTAAGGAAAATTCAGTCATCATTTCCATGTAGAGATGTCTCTGAAGCTGCTATTAGAGGCGCAACCTCATCACACAAAGAGCTGCCCTCAAAGATGACGTATTGTAGGAGACACACGGTAGAACAGAATTCTGGTCAGCACTTTTCATCTCTGCCACCTCCCACAGCTTCTTGCACAGCACGGTGCCATTGCAATAACGCTACCTGGGACTTCTAAGCTAAGGCAACTCCCAGAGATCCCAGGAGGGATTCCGTTAACAAAGTTACCACAGTCTCCTCTGACTCATTGACCTCCTTGCCCCGACGATCACCAGGTCCAGATGGAGGCTTTTGCAGGACCTGGAGAGGAACAGTAGAGCACAGTGTTGCAGAAACATCTGGACCCTCCTTAAGCACGCTGAAAGGAGAAGTGATCTTGGGGGACACGACCTGGCTCTGAATCTGCCCCTGCCCACTCTCATTTGAAATCCATCAGAGTTTTACGGCTGATTTCCATGAGTGCCAGAAGCAGGCACTTTGCAAGTAGCAGTACGTTAACATTATAAAGAACTTTAAAATGCTCAGAGAGAAAAAAACTATATAAACACAGTATTATTTCTTGCTATTATTAATCCTAGGTGATATGAATACCTATGTATTGCAAAGAGGTCTGATTTATAAAAGTAGATTTATTTATTCATTTTAGTGAAAGTGACTGTCTAGGCCTAAGTTGGTGATTCAGATTTTTTTTGGTAAATTTAAAAGATAACCAGAACTGCTTTTCAATTTTGTTCTAATTGTTTGTCTCCTGATTATTTAAATCTACCATCCCGCTTTGTCCCCAGTGTGTAACAAAATTATTGTACTCTAGTAGATTAGCAGTGGTCCATGAGTTTGGTTGCCTGGAAAAATCTACATCGTTAGTCAAAGAACAGCTAACAATTAATGCACTTCATTTAGCTGTCACCACTGATGTCACCAAGTGCAAAGTACAACAACAGAAATGACAGCCAGGCGGGACGGAGCTTTTCTGAAGTACTGTTCAACCAATAATCACACAAACCCTTCATTGTTTATCTGCTTGTGGAAATGAATGCCACGCAAAGAGCAACCTATGCATTTCTTATCACCCTGTGGGAAATACTTAGCCAAATTTACTACTGGGAGAACAGAATGTGTACAGGACCTCGCAAGCAGAATCATATGCATTTGCAGAACCGGAAAGTCAGGAGTCTGCTCTTGAACTGAGGGCTCCTGAATTTCCAGGAAGCACCGTTGGCACATACCATGCCACCTCAATACACTGGTGTGCCAGAGAATGACGATTAACTGGCACTGCCCTTTGTCCTCCCCCATCCTAAGCATTACATGGACTCCCATTAAAGCAGAGTGTATCAGACAATGCCTATGAATGATTTTCACTTTTAAAGTATCCCTGGTAAAGACAAATATGTAAACCACTGTCTAGTCTGAGGACACCCTCACAATATTTCAGCATGGCAGGAAAAGACACAGGTATGTGTGTAGGAACAGCAATAGGAACTCCAGAATCACTAATAATACTTTGCACTTTTATCATTAGCTACCCAGACTTTGACTGCACTGCAACTTCTTGCTACTGCTGCTGACCTAAAGTGGCCCTAATGGTTAGCCCAGTGCCTCCCTGGGTCAAGTGTAGGGGTCCTGGCCAGGTCCTTCTTGCACCCTGATTATCTGTTTGTCTGTCTAAAGCAGGACTCAACAAAAGTGCTGTGCACCTAGGGGCCAGCCTAAAAACGTAGGCACCTAGGTGCACAGCCACCACTGAAAAGCGGCCACCGCCTCCGACACTTTCGGCGGCAGTGAGGAGCAAAAAAGCCCTCCGCACCAAAAAACCACCACTTTCGGCAAGGCGGAGGAGTGCTTTCGGCAGCAGCAGGGAGTGGGGACGGGGGAAGAGGCTGTGGCACTGGGGGTCTTGGTGCTGTTGCCTCTTTTTTTTAAGATGCCAAAGGTATTTGTCTCCTTTGATACTGCGCCAAGCTAGGGGGCAAATTCCTGGGTACCACTGCAACCTGGTACCGGGAATTTGTTGAGCCCTGATCTAAAGGTTTTAGATTGCTGTCCACTCGCTAGTGTTTGAGATCCTTCCTCCCACCAGTCAATAGTGATGCCCCGAGTCAACTTCATGGAATCTCTGGTACGTCTCCTTTCAGAATCAATGTTCTGCCTGAGGTAGGGTTTTCTTCGTTTGGTTGGCTTTGATACCTTCTTGCTATGCTGACCATTGGAGACAGTGGCATCTGGCACATTTGACTGTAATCCTCATACAGCTCTTACATTGATGACTGGTTTGATACTCAGCCAAGCCAGAAAAAAGGAAGCAAAAAGGTGGTAAAGCCATCTTTGTTCACCCTGTCTTCCTGTGCTGTGATCTCATAAGCTACAACACAGACTAATTATAGACTCACAGATTTTAAGGTCCTCTAGTCTGACTTCTTGCACAATTCAGGCACAGAAACTCACCTACTGATGGCTGTGACAGACCCCTAACTTAACACTGAGTTACTGAAGTCCTTAAATAATGGTGTTTAAAAACTTTAAGGTACAGAGCATCCACCAGAGAATCTACCAACAAGTGATCCTGTGCCACAGGCTGCACAGGAAGGCAAAAAAGGCTAACGCAAAGCTTAAAAAAGCCCCTGGGGCCTATGCCAATCTACCTTGGGGAAAAATTCTAGGGCCTATGGCAATCTGCATTAGAGAAAAATGTTCTCCTGACTCCAGGCATGACAATCAGTTGAACCCTGAACAGGGGGCAAGACTCACCAGCCAGACACCCAGAAAGAATCCTCTGTAATAACTCAGAACCCATCTCATTCCATCAGAGGCCATTGGCCATATTTACCATTAGTAGTCAAAGATCAATTAACGGCCGAATTAAACTGTTCCATCATACCACCACATCCATACAATTATCAAGCTCAATCCTGAAGCCAGCTAGGCTTTGCCTAAAGTCACAACGAGAGCATGGCAGAGCTAAGACTGGGAAACAGATCTGCTAACTGCCAGTTTCCTACCGTCTACTGAACCATCCAATGTGTACGCTTTCTGTATGACCTTGGAAAAATCACTTACTCGCTTTGGCTATGTCTACACTGGGGAATTTAAGTTGACTTTAACTAAATCGTCTTTAAGTCAACTTAGTTAAGTTGACTTAGTGTGTCTCCACTTAAAATTAAAGTCGACTTAAAGGGGAACTTACAAAGTTGACCTACAGCGTCCACACTGGATGCTCTATGTCGACTTTGTGGGGTTAGGGGGACCTAGGGCAGGTCCACGGGGGCACCCCTTGCCCAATGCCAGGGGGCTCAGCCTTTGCCCCATTGTACCTGGGTACAATGGGGGTCAGGGACCCTGGCAGGGCATAGGGGAAGGGTGGGCAGGGCTCTGCCCTGCCAGGTGGGGTGGCATGCCAGGCTACCCCTGTGCCCCCCCCATCCCCCCAGCAGGGAGGGCATTGGTGTAGCCCTAAGTCAACTGACTCTAGGGAGTCGACTTAAGCCTTAGGTCTACTAAAAAGCAGGTTTTATAAAGTCAACTTAATTTTAATTAAGTCGACTTTATTTTCCTTAAGTCGACTTAAGTAAGCTCCTTAAGTCGACTTAAGGAAACTGTAGTGTAGATGCAGGGTAAATTAAGTCGACTTAAGCAAGCTTAAGTTGACTTAATTTACCAGTGTAGACGCAGCCTTTGTGCCTACATTTCCTCTTCTGTATAATGGGGATGATAACTGCTTCACAGGGAAGGCCAAAAGGGTATATGTGTGAGAGGGAAGTTATTCATTTACAGTTTGTAAAGCATTTTGCAAACACACGGCATTACTGCCATCATCAGCTGACATTTCTGCAGTTCTCCATCATGTTTGCGTACTGAGGAGTGTAAGAGGAACCCTGCCGACGCAGGCGACAATCACTCAATGAACAGAAAGATGCCATTTCCACACAGCTCTGCCAATGCCCCTTGAGCATGCCTCACCCTGCTGTGCCAATTCTGGAACTCCCACGAGCTGTCACCGCCAATTCTGAGTCAAGTTCTCAGCACTGGTTGCTATGATCGATTATCTACTAAGGATTATAGAGAGAAAATCCATCTTATTGCATTTTGCAAATTTAAGATTCATTTGAACCCAAGTTCTCTGAGGTGAAAGAATGGGGCATTATTACATTTCAGTGCTCTGGGGACTCTGCCAGAGAGACAAGTGAAGCATATTCCTACTAACAGATGAGAGACTTGCACAGTGGGAAACTTCAAAGGCGTAGCTGTGTTAGTCTATGTTCAGCAAAAACAACCCGAATCCTGTGGCACCTTAAAGGCTAAAAAATTTCTTCAGGGACAAGCTTTTATGGGCTGCAACCCACTTCTTCAGATGCAGGTCAGAAAGATTATTAAGATTCATCAGATGCATAGTGGGAAAGACTTAATTTTCTACAGCTCCACTGTTTTTCTTCAAATATAAATTCCTTTAATCACTTCTGCTAACTACTAGAGATGGGGTCCAAACCATCCCCCCAAAACTAAATATGGCAGTACTTTGTGGAAGTTCTGAACAACAGCCCATCTTTACTAATTACCCAAGCTCTTTGTATGAGATCAAAGGTTTGCTCTCTTCCAGGCCCATCTTCTCTCTTCACTTGACCCTGCAGAGAAGTCATAATGCTGGATATGGGACGTCCCTTTTCTTTGCATTGTGGCAGAATGGAATGCCAGAGGGCAACTATTTCTCTGCATGCTGAAGTTGAGCTGGGAGTAACAAAGACATTATGGAAGTTGAAAAATGGCTGACTGGACCCTGGAAAATACTGCCCAAACTCATCAATGTACTGGGGGGGTTCCAACCCTTCAGGACTGCCTTGGAGTCTCCAGGAACTGAAGATTAATCTTTAATTAAAGATTACGTCATGTGATGGTACCTCCCAGAATATGTACAATCAAAACTGGAAACCCAGATTGGGGATGGGGGTGGAGGGAGAGTCACATGGGTCCATACTCATGAGTCTGACTTCAGGATCACATCCCTCATTCTTAAAAATAAGACATTTTCCCCCAAAGTTTCCTCTTGTATGAAAGTTGCCTTGTGGTTTAATGTGTTAGATGTAATTCTCCTGAAAACATAAACATTGTGCAATGTAATAACTTCAAAGGGAGAGTCAGTTTAAGGGGGAGATGAAAAAATTCTATTGTCTTCTAAACCAATTTTTATAATCCTGCTCACGCAGATTCATTTCTAAAATTGCCTTTTTACTGTTTTACTTCTGTTGACCAATCTCTCCCACCCACATCCAACTTTAGAGGAAACTTCTGTTAATTTTAGTTTCAGTACCAAGGTACTGAGAATTGCTACCCACAGCCAAGGCAGGTTTTATTGTCAAACACACACAACTTCCTGCTTCCAACTGGCATATCTAGGTACTCCGGTCCCTTGGATCCCACGGGATATTTTGAACTCCATTTCACCTTGGTGACTTAAAATTTCTTTTCTGCTCCATACTGTCCCAATGTCCCTTCATAGTCTCAATTTTGGAAGCTTTTCAATAAGTTGCCAGGAAGAACCCCCTCAATGTCTTCCATGGTCCTTCATAAAATTTAACTGCACTTGTCATATGGAAACTCCAATCTCCCATTTATTTTCCCAGACACATCACCCGTGGGTGTGTTTTGCTTCATGTTTTGACCCCTTCACATTTCAGCTAGCTAAGTTCAGCAATGATGTTCCTCAGAGACTCTTCATTGGGAGCTGCAGGGTTCCTCTCTGAAAGTCAGGCCACTTCTATTTAAGTTTCCAAACATGGATCCTAATTTAAGTACCCAGGTTTAAGAAATGTGACCTAATTTTTTTATTCCTTTTTCTCAAGTAATTGTCACAAGAGTCAGGACCCAGTCCGGCAGACCGTGACTTCAAGACTTCTCAGGTGCATACAGTGCTGTGCTGAATCATTCCCTATCCAGTACCTCTAGAGATTCCAAAATGATACAATGACAGCTTAGAAATTTAGAGAGAGGGCTGATCGAGAAAACTATGACCTAATGAGGTACATTGTCAAGACAGGTTTATTAGAAATCATTAGCCCAAATACATTCATAGTGTAATCTCGACAGTTTTACACAAGCAAGGAACTGGACCCATTCTTTTGACTCTGCTTTGCACTTTGCAGGTCCACAATGCTTTCTGTTTGAGGAGCTCCAAGCCCTGTAAAAACATGAATTAATTCAAGTTTTGCAATCCTGTGCTAGGCAGCTGCCTAGAAAAATTGTAAAACGTTAGAGAACTCGAACTTATCTGCAAATTTGACTCAGTTGTCTTGGGGTTAAGCAGGGACTATGGATTTTTCTCACATTACAACAAATGATTTGACCTCCCCCTCCTCTATGTGCTGTTCCCCAGTGTTTTGAATCCTAACACCTATTTTGATTTGCTGTTACAGCCTGAGCTGATGCTATATCATACACTCCCCTGCATTTAATTTCCTACCACTCTGTAAGTTTCCCATCTTCAAAGCGTCTGACGAAGTGGGATTTTCTCCCACGAAAGCTCATGCGATAAATAAATCTGTTAGTCTTTAAAAGTGCCACAGGACTCTGTTGTCTTTCTACAATAGACTAACACGGCTACCCCTTTGGAATTTGACTCAATCCATTGGTTCCTAGGCTGATGCTTTTAATACAATGCTTTTTCCTCACCATTTAAAATATAATTATCTATGGCCAAAAAGATGAAAGCACGAGAGTAGCAAACCAGCCACGTGTCTATGGCAATGGGAATAGAACTCACAATCTCTGGCTCCAAAAATAAAGGTAAACCTATTGAGTGAGCTAAAAGAAGCAGACTTACAAGTTGAGCCAACAGATATACACATGAACAGCTCTGGCATGACCTGACAAAAGAAGCCCATGATAAAAGGCCTGCCTATCACACAGGCATTAACTCATACTAACGCCGTGACACCATTATGTAATCTTGAGTAAATAGTGCAGGTACTTTTCAATCACCTCTGTAATATAAGAACAGTCCAGAGACTAAAAATACATAGGGTGGGTTAATACTGGTAACACAAAAGTTACTCCTAACCTCCACCAGAGTCATCGAGCAGAATCATGGTTCTTTTTCCAAATAGCACACACTCTAAGTTATGTCTTAATTTAATGAATGATTAAAAGCAATACCAGGATGCAATGAAGTTAATTACTGGTTTTGTCTATGGGTGCATCTACACTTGTAAATTAAGTCGACTTAAGTAGGCTTAAGTCAACTTAATTTACTCCGTGTCTACACTTGAGTTTCCTTAATTCGACTTAAGCAGTCCCTTAACTCGAATTAAGGAAAAGTTAGCTCGAATTAGTAAAACTTCATTTTAATTCAAACTAGTTAGTTCAAATTAAGTTCAAACTAACCGGCACATTGACGTTAATGCAACTGACTAATTCGAACTAAGCAAGTGCCATGCATGGCACTCGCTTAGTTCGAACTAGCATTCTAGTGGGGCCATGCTAGTTCAAATTAAGTCAATTCAAACTAACTAAAATTAGTTTGAATTAGTTAGTTCGAATTAGTTAATTAGTTAGTTCATTCGAACTAACTTTGGTAAGTGTAGACATCGCCTATTTCCCCTTATCCCAGATGCCTGGGTCACTGACCACATTCATCTGCTCCTAGTAGGCTATTTACTATTTATTACAACAAGCATAAATGAGAGGCTAATAATTCCCTTAAAACAACGCCTGATAGTAACTGACTGGGAGCTTTTAGAGACCAGGGCAGTATTGCACTATATAACCCAAGTAATATTATTGTATAACAACTGCTACTTTATGGTTGATTTTATTTATAGCAAGGAGCTGCAGACACTATGTTGTGTAATAAAATTCACGCAGAAACCAAGTCTTCACTACATGTTTTTCAAGTTCACCTGTTCTGGTTTTCTGAAAAACATACCTCTTGTCCGATTTCCCTGCCAAAAGTTCAGAAGTGGAAGCCAAGAGAAGAAGGGTTGGCAGCTTACAGTTCCACTGATGAGCATCCAAACTTGTTTGTATTTCTTTGGGGAAAGAATTCTCACTTCAAGATCTGAAAACTCTCTGGGCCCTACCAATTCCATTTTATTTATGCTCACATGAATACAAATAAATGCATTCTGATCCAGCCAACACTTTCCTATTTCTTTCCCCTTGGTTTCCTCTGTCTGGGAAGAATAAAAAGCTGAAGTGGATGGATAAGCACTACAGAGAAGGTCACCCAGCAGATAACATCTTCTTCACTTGTTATCCAAAATTAAATGTTTGAGTGTCAAAGGAGATGGAGGAACCTGACTGTGCATATTCTCTCAGCCATATATGTTATTAAATAGGTTATTACCTGTCCCAAAGCATTAATTCAAACTCTGCATTAGTCCAAATAGTCCACCTTTTAATCCACCTCTTACACAAACACAGTTATATCCACACTGAAACAACTCTTAAGAGGTACATACTTAGTGTCCCTGTTATATCAACTAGATCAGATAGTGTATAGTAATGGGATGACATACTGTTGACTTCAGAAGAGCCTAAGTGTTTCTCAACCTTCAGTGGATCTGGGAACACCTAATGGTATTATTTTATGCAGAACACCTGATGAAACTCTCCCGAAAAAGCCGGTATATACTGGCTGTAATGTTCATAATAGCTGTATATTATACATTCCTGAGAAAACGATTCAGGAAACTGAATTATATACAGTTTTATGAATATTATATGGATATATTTCTAAAAAATAAATACATACATAATGTTTATGCACACAGCTTAAAACTGAAAATTATTGGGAATGAAGAGCAGTGGCTGGGAGGGAGAAGTGGAAGCTATGCTGTGGCTGGAGCATTTTAAATCTCCCAGGTGTGCGTCAATTTGCTGCGTTGCTCCTTCCCTCCTCCCCACTCAGGCCTCCTGACATGGAGGGATCGCGGAACACTTTCACTCTGTCAGGGCACTGGTTGAGAAACTGCAGGTGAAAGACTGTCATCTCCAGATTGACATGATACTGTCTGCACCCACTCCAGCTCCACGCACTGCCACCAGATTACCTTTCCCACCATTTTCATATACACGCCCCACTTTCTATCGAGGGCTCTCAGAACTCTACAGGACACATTCAGCACCCAGCAAGATCAATCCCACAGTAACCTCTGCTAGATTTTCACATGCAAACACCAAGAATAGAGCTTTGAGACTAGCAACAACATACAAATGAAAGCAGGGACGACCAACTAATTAGAAGATCTAAGAACACAGTCTGAGGAAATAATAGTGGTTGCACAGTGCAAGCGAGGCTAGAATTTTGCTCCAGGAGAACAGAAGAAGTGTTTTCGTAGGAAGCTCTTCTCCTCTGTACAAAATACACATCTGTTCCAGCATTATTTCTGCTCAGGGCACTTGGGAGCCCTGAAATACCTGGTGGATCCAACAAGGGGTCTGGAAATGAAGCTTCTTCTTGGATGAAGAAGTCAGTATCTTAAGGTTTAAATTATCTGAAACAGTGGCTTACCATGGGTCTCTGGCACCCGAAGGCCAATATTCATATTTGCGTCTCCTTCCCTCCCCCCATTGGTGGGAGGAGTGTCTGCAGGCCCATTTCCCGCTCTCCCTCATTCCCCCCCAGCTGTTTTGTGAACAGCAGGTAAAGAAGAGAGTGAGAGTGATATGGACAGATGCCCCTGGGCTACCCAGTGATGGGGGCTGCCTTGCTCTTGCGCAGCTGGGGTCCCCAAGGCTTCATCATTTGCACCGGTGTGTGGGCGAAGAGGCTGGAAGGACATCTGTTCCTCCTGCAGCAGTATCCGTTGCCTGCCAGCAGGCCTGAGCTGGGGTCAGTGCGACCACTGGGGATGTCAATGGGAGGCAGCTCCTCTGAGGAGTGCCCGGTCGGCTCCCCCATATGTCCCCAGGCCAGTGCCTGGAGACATGTTCCCACCCACCCCCAGCCACCGATCTGAAATTCGACATACTTTCAATTTTAACCACATTACAAAAGCTAGAAAAGGATCAGTAACTAAATGTTTTCGTCAGTTTCCTGTGTTGAAGACATACTGAGTCTTTTTTTTTTAATAAGAGATAAAAAGTATTGAGTAATGTCAATTTATGCTAGGGGACATTGATGATTAACAGTGATTTGAGTGCAGTTAACGTTTACATGGGGATCTAGTTATAAAACACTTTCCCTCAGTTTCAGTGAGTCATGGGCTGAGTAACAAACAGGTGCATATGTACCTAACAGCAAAAATATTTCCTCAGACCCCCAGCAGGAGGCCACATCACCCAAGCCCACACTCCTGTTAGTGTAGGATGCAAATCCTGTATAAAAAAGAAACGTAAGTCAGTGAACAGAAACCCGTTTTTCATTCTCATGTTACTCTAAAGCAGCAGCATGTGGCTGGAATTTTGGTTCCAATCATATTCGTACTAACTGCTCACTATAAAACTGATTGTCAAGGTTTTAGTACAAGTGGCACTAAAAGCCATTTAATACTACTTCCGAGAGAAGAAGAAAAAACCAAAATATAACAAAAAACCAATCAAATTTCTAGGCTATGGACTGGGAACAAGAAATTAAAATACAGCACAATGCAGCAGTGTTTGCAACCTGGACCCCTATTACCTGGCACAATGACTTAAATAGCTTATATATCACTTTCTCCCAGCTACAGGAATTCCCTTTCACCTTTACAGCTAGAGGTCCGTAATCTGGTGTTGAAGGTTCCAGGTTCAATCCCCACTGACAACAGTAGCATCTGTCTGTAACCTTTGTGATTTACAACACACAATAATAGTGCTTATTGTAAATCAGGGAAGCCCAAACTTAATCTAAACAAAGGGGGAAAGAAAATGAAGCAGGAATGTGAGGGCCACAGCTACTCGAGACACGTTCATGTTCAAGTCCCTGTGGACTACACCACTGCTTGAAGTCCCAAATGCAAAGTTGCAGAAGTACAAAATGCACACACTTTATACACATGAGCTTTGAGGGGCTCTACCAGACAAATAATAGTAGCTCAGAAAAAAACCACAGCAGCCAATTCCCACTGCATTAAGAGTAGATCAGCCTGCCCATTTCTGCAAGGAAGGATGGATGTGGATGGAAAGTCAGAAAAAACAAAAGGAAAATAAAAAACACAGGGGTAGGTAAAAACACCAAAACTTATTGGAAGATTTACAGCATAATTAGCAAGCTTGAGTTAAAAGGGAAATTCCTCCTCAAAGGTTTAAGTGGATAATGAGTTTCCCTGAAACCACCAGGAGACAGTTCCCAGCTCCTCAGCTGGGAAAACAAATGCTGGCAGGTTGTTTCAGTTCATTACCTACATCAGTTAGTCTTAGAGCCAGTGATCTCCACTGCGAGTCAATGTGACCTCTCGCTTTGGTGCAGTCCTGTTGTAAGAACATATACAGCACACAATCCGACAGCTGCTGAGATGCCACTGTGTTCAAATCAATATTTCCACAGCTACAGAAGTCTGATCAATCAGATTAATGTGTTAGGGCCTGATCCTGAAGTCCTGACACGAGGAAAATTCGCACTAACTTCACTGAAAGCTTTGTCTATGGTGGGACTGCACAATCAGAGCCATGTAGTATAAGGTTTAAAATTCCACAAGAGTCATTGCATGGACTCATTTCCCAGTCTTTATACCTAATAGTCTAGACCAGTGGTTCCCAAACTGGGGGTGTGCCCCACCGGGGGGGGGAGGGGGAGCGGGAGGGCATGAAGAAAATCCAAGGGGAGCACAAGGCTGTGAAATTTTAATAGAGAAATTTTTTTGCATCAAGAAAATCTATTTGTGGTTATTTTTAATTGTACAATTACAAATTGAATTTTTGTCAAAAGAGGGTTGGTTGGATGATGGTAAAGGAGAGGTGGGGAGGCATGAGGGTTTCTTAAAGATCACAAAGGAGGCATGATGCCGAAAAGTTTGGGAGCCTCTAGTCTAGACCAGTGTTTCTCAGCCATTTTTAGGTTTGCAACCCCTTAATGCAAGAGAAAAATGTTCAGGTTTCCCTACATTTAACTCTAAAAGTTAAGGCTCTATCAGATATCTCAATGCTAAGCCTATGTAGTACAACCGTGACTACGATTCCTATATTTAAACCTCACAAACACTGACGTCTGGTCTCCCCAAAGTTATTCTGGACATTTTATTTTTTTTGCTTTAGAACGGCAATGAACATTTTCAACACCTTGCAATACCTGACCGGCTGTCTTTTGTGACCCTGTGAGAAAGACTGGTCTAGAACAGAAATCCTGTCACTTCCTTCTGATCTGATCCTTAAAAGCATGAATTTTGTAAACTCCCTGCATTTTATATTTAAATCCTAACTGAAATAAAAATGTTAGAAAATACATTTTAAAAGGCCTGATCATCATTTACGCTTTGGCTACCTCTACACTACAGCTTATGCTGGCAGAACTTAAGACATTCAGGAGTGTGAATAAACGATGCCCCTGAGCAACGTAAGTTACACCAATATTACCAAACTTCTGCTGCTCATGGAGATGGTTTTGCTTTGCTGCTGGGAAAGCTTCCTCCCATTGGCGTAGAGTGTCTTCACCAGACAAGCTTCAGCAGCTCAACAGCATTGGTGGACCTGCATGGCTACACATATAAACATTACCTATGGCTCTGTAGTGTAAAGGGGCCAAAGAGGACACAAATGTAATTTTCAGCCACTTTAAGGCCCCTTTACATTGCCAGAGATGTAAAACAGACATACAGTAGATCAAATCAGGGCCAGAGAGGTCTCTTTTTTCCATCTTGGCTTGCAAAATACTGTGAAGGAAAGAAACAAGCTCGGGAGAAACATATCATTAAACTTTAAGACCAAGTTCTGCCACAATTTCTCACATTAAACTGTACTTACTCCATAAGTTGCTCTATTCAAATCACTGACTACGCTCAGAATAAGGTACTACTCACCACAAGTAACGGTGTCAAAAATCAGACCTAAGTGAAGACGAACATGAAACAATCAACCGGATTATAGGGCTAACTTCTTAAAACCAGACACCCATTCACTATATGCAAAAAATGTGCAACTGCCACAGATGCACATGCAGATCAGGTACTTGCAGATGTAAAATGAGCATTCATAAATGTGTTCTTCTTCCCCTGATTTAGATATGCAGTCTTGGTAACCGTAGATGCAGATATAAGTGCACAGATGGGCCCTCTGAAGTACTTTGTAAAAAATGTGGCCCAAAAAGTCCTGCAAGAAATTGTTATGGCGTTCTAGAAGCAGCAGTACATGGCACTTTACCAACTATGAGAAATTAAAAAAATTCTTGGGACTTGTATGCTTTATTTTTTGTAAAGTATTCAAAATTCAAATAATGGTTAAAAGATACCAGACAGAAGAATCTCATCAATTAAAACCAAACTGGGAACCGCTCTGCAAAATAACTGAATTTTACAAGTTAGTAATCAGACATAAACACATAAAAAAATTAAAAAAACCAGAGAAAGCATCCTGCTTTGCTAATTTATTTTAATAACTTCTGTGTAGTCTTAATTCTCTGTAATATTCTAAGTCCTAGTGAGTGTGCGACAATATATTCTGTATAAATTCTGAAGTCTAAGACCTCAATTCACCATCAGCTATTAAATTTGCAGGGCAAGACTCCAATAATATTGTCTATGTAATACAAGCGCAGGTCAGCAAGAAAAACAATATCCCTGCCCTCAGGAACTTACACCCTATGGGCCAATTCCCACGTAGTTCCGAGCACTCTCAGTTACTGGTAGAACAAATAAAAGAGTTAATAATAACACTTGGCACCCAGGGTAGTCAACACCTTGCAAGGAGCTCTAAGGATCATGCAAGAACAGATCCTGACAGACAAAAAACCGCAAGATCCACTGCGGGCTCAGCAGAGGGCGGAGACCACCGGAGCAAGGACAGATTGGGAAGGACAGTGTTAGAAAGTTTTAATGAGAGCTGCTAGGAAATTTTTGGAATTTTCCAAGAAAGTGGAAACTATTTTTCTTTTTCCCAAACAGTGCCAATTTAAAAGAGAGATCTAAAGGGAAAGAATTTGAAAAGCTTCTGGGAATCTGAGAGAGAACATAATGAGCCATAAAGTCCTCTAACAACATTTCTATGTGGATATAAATCTGCATGCTTAGTTGTTTGATAATACTAGATGGCTGCTACCAGAAAAGGAGAGGTCAGAACAGACAAAGGATCCATCTACATCTGTGTGCAATTCACTTCGCTACTGTAGTTCAGATATAAAATGTAGTTTATTATAGAAAAAAATACTGGCAAAATATTTTTCTACTGCAGCTGCCATCTGAGGATTTTAAAGGGCTTTAGAATCATTAGTGAATTCTCACTGTGTGAGCAACCAAAGAATTATTCCCATTTTACAGACAAGGAAACCGAGGCACATCGTCTAAGCAATTTGGTTGAGGTTCTGCAGTGAGCTAGCAGCAAAAATAGAACAGAACCAGGCCTGCGATGCCAAGTCTTGTACCATAACCACAAGTCCATCTTTCCTCCCCAAATGCATTAGCTGATCTGCAATACAGATGATAAACACACAAAAATTCAATTAAAAAAAATTGAATTCACTTGCTTAATGCATTAGTCACAAAAACAACTCTCATAGAGCAAGAGGGACCAACATGACCTTGTTTACCTGTACAGCTTTAATTCTCTGCTCTCTGTTAGCTTGTGACGTCTGTAGTAAACGTGTGGTAGTAGATTTACAATTTTTGGCTGAACACGCTGCAATGGAGTCTACCCCACTACCAGCCAAGCTATTTGATAAACAGAGTGGAATACACACAAACAGCCTCCTTTAAACAGTTAATTATTAAACACAAACTGCCACTGTGCCATAAACAAGGCCAGATTATCTGTGATGGAACACTGGAGGCCGAGTTCTGGCCCAATTAATTTAATACTACCATTTTACAATACATAGTAACGTACAGAATTAGGGATTACACTAAAGAAATCGTATTCTATTAATACCTATTATTCATATAATCTTCCCCATCTGCTGTCTAATTAGGCATGGTTTTAAAGTCTAATCCTGCACCACTGAAACCAACGAAAATGCTGTCATCGACTCAATATGAGCAGGATATGGCCGTTAATTTGTCACCAATAACGTGCTGTATTCAGCCTGTATACTATATCCTTACACAGCCATTTCAGAGAATGTTTTCCTTTTGATAGCAATACTTAACGAACACTCTCAGAACAACTGGTATTTTTAAAAGCTTTTTAAGCTTTACCACATCCCTGTGAGGAAGGTAACGAGAGGTAAATGTTATTCTAATTTTACAGATGGGGAAACTGAGGCACAAAGCTGTGTGGGGAGATGCCCAAGATCACAAGCAGATCAGTGGCAGAGAGCTCAAATTAGAATTCAGGGATTTCACTCTCCCTTTCTCATGCTACGTTCAACAAACCAAGTGTGGCACATTCAAAAACACTCGGTGCTGGCCTAACGCTCTCCCATTAAAGACAAAGCTGCATTAGACCAATGGTACACGCTTCTAGAAATCCAACCCTGAACTTTCTGAAACCCTTTGCTCCATGTTTCCAATATACCAGAATATTTTATTATAATAAATTATATATTAGCAAGATTTTTTTTTTGGAAGAAGAAGAAAAAGAAGAAGAGTGAGAAGAAAGGCCAGGGGGTGGTGGGTAGGTTATTGGAAGCTCACAACCTCACCCTTCCCCTACATAACCATTGCTTCCTCTTCTTGCTCATTACAGACATTCTGGTCAGACCAGCACATGATGCCTGGCCATCAAGATGCATTCCCAACATGAAGAATTCAGAGGGCCATCCCAGATCTGGTATAGTGCAAGCAAGATATTTGGCAATTAGTACCTCATATGTAGGAGACTTGCTAAAACTAAGACAAGGATGGGAGGGAGTCAGGAAAAGAAATCTGCACCATAAAACAAAAATAGAGAAATTCACCAATTAAAAGATTTCTGGCTTAGTTCCAAATGCAGCCAGTTAGGTCGCAAGTATAAACAGAGAAAGATCTAAAGGATTTCCGTTTGCCCTTCCTTCCTCTCCCCAAAGCAATGTTTTGCACAGGCATAAGGAGAGTCTGATTACTTGTGGGTCTTTAAGAGACATTCCTATCACTCCTACTTCAAACACTAGCCAAGCAAAACTTTCCTTCTGAGTTTTGAGAGCTAACATACTGTTCTTCACATAACCATAACAACTAGCACTTACAGCTAGGGACCAAGAACAGGTCCTTAGTCTGTGAAAACAATCCTTTTGACATTAAATGCTGATGATGGGCATTTTCAGTTTGTATTTATAGTGAGTGAATAATAAGAACATACAGTATTGGCAAGTCCCACACTTCTGAAATTATTTACCTGGAAACATCTCACTCCTACGGAGAAGCGGCCTCAAGAACCTGTTCACCAATTGACAGCAACGTACTTTCCCCAACACTAAAAGTGCTGGTGATCTCAATATCCCTCCATCAACATCTCCCTTTATTATGTTGATGATTAAAACTAAAAAGCACTTAGGGTCCAGTTTCCAACTGCTGTTCCGCTGAAAATCCGAAGCAGCTTTGCACTCTTCAATGAAGTTACTCCAAATTCTCAACTGTGGAACTGAGATCAGAATCTGGCCTGGGGTATTTTATATTCACTTATTTAAAAAATGTAATGGAAAGGAACTTGCTGTTTAAGACAGCTATGGAAAGATATCCATAAGGCAGTCTGTCAATGCATTTAAGAGAGCTGAAATTAGATATTAGCTAAGGTAAACTTACTAGAAATTAACTATTGTAAAATTACAAGCATCACATCTGATAATATTCAAAAGATGACAGAGAGCAACACACACACACACAAAATCACACACATAAAAGGAGTTACCTCAATTCTTGTTGAAAGGTATGCCGCCAATAACTGGCACATTGAATGTGTTCAGCCGTTAACAAAAAGAAGCGCAAGCAAATGAACAGCTTTCAGATTAACCCAAATCGTTTTAGTTTCTGTGCTGCAGTTTCACCACTCCCACAGAGTGATTGGTACGCATACTTTATAATGAAAGCAAAGTTCAGGTCATAATTAGAATGGGAGGAGACCAAAAAAAACCCACTATGCTAGCAGAAGTGTAATTCTTGCTGGCTGTTTTGGAGGGGGGCGGAAGGGAAGTGTGCAATTCTGAGGGAGGAACAGGGTTTGTGGGAAGGAGACAAAGTAGAAGGTGTTCTACAAATACTTAGTAAGTTTATCTACATTTTATATGAGCTGGATAATAAGACCAGGAAATAAGAAAACTTTTCAGTGCGTGATTTATGGAAAGATTATCACATCTGACAGTAGAGCAAATTATGGTGCTAATTTTTCTCTCAGTTGGTGGTGAAAATCCAGTGTTAACTCCATTGACTGATGGATTTATTTTAGTGTAAATGAGATCAGAATTTGGCCCTGTTTAAAGATACTGGGGGATCTTAAAAGAAAATTCAAATAGGTGTATTTCCTTTTGGATACTTGCCACATAAAAGTACATGCATTAATACAGAACAGGTTCTGATACAAAAGTGCTCTAAAGGGAGTTGAAAATATTAATATGAGACAGCGTACAGCTCCTGCTTCCCTAGCAATGTCTAAGACAAAGAAAAGAACGTGGCTTAAATAGTGAAGCAATTACTGATGCAAAGGTCAGTTCGATATAGGAATTGCCAAGTTAGATTAAACCAGTGGTACATCCGCCTCTATCATGTTCCCTCTTACCTGTCTCTTCTCTGAACAATCTAGCCCCAATCTAGTTAATCTCACTTCAGGTGAAATCTTTACACAGTTCAAGAGTTCAAAATCAGCTTTAAATATTTAGAAGCAGGACAAATGCATAAGTGAACAACTGGAAATTATTACTGTATATCTAGCATTTCGCCTTTTTGGCATTTTAGCATAGCCGTATGCCGGAGTGGAAGCATACTGAAAAACAGTTAGATATAATAAACTCTGTTTCAGTACCTATATAGCATCATACTTCAGTGACTGGGATTGCAAATACAAACCTAGTTTAAACAAACAAGGAGTCCTGTGGCACTATTAAAGACTAACAAATTTATTTATCACATGAGCTTTCATGGGAGAAAATCCCACTTCGTCAACGACTCCTTGTTTGTTTAGCTGACCTAAACTAACATGGCTACCCCATTTGAAACTTAATTTAATGTCAGATGATTAATTAGCCTGTAGTATAGAATTGCATATTACATCTAGGATCATTATTAGAACCATTAGGCGCCAGATGAGAGTGTTATCTGTGCTAAGTATCAAACACTGCTCCCTCGTCTAGCCTCAAATGCTAGTAGCAGGAAAGTTTAAAAAACACTCTAGGCTTCCGAAATCTTTCACTGGCAGTAGTGCTGGTGTTCTGGTAGAAACAGATGCCTAAAGTGGTACATGAGTGCATATGAGGGTATAATGAGAAATTATTGTGAGCCACATTTTCAGATGGTGTAAAGCAATATCAGATCCACCGGCTTTAAGGGAATGATGCCAGTTTACACCCGCACAAGATGTGGCCCAGTGGCATAACTATCTAAATGTAGTCTGTTATCTGGAAAAAAAAAATGCTGAGTAAAAGATGTAGCGAACTGTGGAATATCCATCAAGGAGCAATGATGGAAGCCCTGTTGCTAGGGCATAATCCTGCATTTCCATAGGGTCGTGGATGGACTAAATGTGACCTAATAAATCCTTTCCACCTCTAATTTGTGAGTTTCTATGCTAGGTGGGGGAAGGGAAGAGTGTGAAGTGAGTGTGCAGGGGAAAGAGGTGGTCATGAAAGGAGATTAAACAGGGTAAGGAAATAAGGAAAAATGGCAAAGAACAGTGAGCAAAGATTAAAAAAGGAAGCAGAAAGAAGAAATGAAATGAAAGAGATGAAAGAACAGGAGAGAGGCCGACACATGCAAGAATAGAAGAGGCAAAAAGTGGCCCACCAAAGACAGCATCCCAGTGCTAGCGACAAGCCAGAAGCCAGCGGAGACAGCACAACAGGCAGAAACATTGAGAAAAGGCTGATTCATCTGATCTAAAAATGAAGAGTGCAAGTCTTCTTTTTAAAATGGTGACTGTTTGTTCTAATCAGTGCTCTGCTGTTGTGTGTGACAAACTCCTGATTCCAAGTTTACACAATGCAGAACAGGTGTTAGTGCTACAAAATGACAATTTGTTTCACTAGCTGGAGTTGTGTATGGTGGGCTCGTTTTCTGTTAGGTGGCTGTAAATTATGAACTAACTGACTTCATTATATACAACAGGACCATATGCTAATCTTAGGACTGCCCTGCGGTTTACTGACATGTAGCTTTATTGGATGTTTAACCTGCAAATCAGTTTACTAAATCAACATCTTCTTAAACTCATAATAAATTCTGAGGGTCAAATTATGGCTGCCCCAGCAGGAGTGCACCATGGAGGGATTTTTGAGGAGGGAGGGGAGTTTGCAGAGGAGTCAATACAGCACTAGCTCTTTAGAATTGTAAAAATCTCATTCTCTGGCTAACAGGAGCATTCACTAGGTTATTAATTTAAGTGGATGGAAGCACAGCAAGTCACTTGCAGGCTCCTCCGTAAACACACGATGCTCTGGTACTTTCCTTTTCTTCCAAACAGGTCAGATCTCCATATCTACTTGTGTGTGACAGCCCAGCTCAAGGAAAGACCAGAAATAAGCAAAACTAACAAAATCCTCCAATAATTTTTATATTGGCCAAAACAGAATTTCCCTTGAAGACCCACCTGAGCAGAAATGAAGGCTCAGAATTCAGCATATCTTCACTGGATTAACTCAAGCCTCCTCAGACACACAGAGAATATGGTCTAACAAACCATGTACATTTCGGACACATGCTGAAAAACTGGAGCTGGAAACTGATGACTGACAGTGCTGGAGCAGACAGAACATGGCTCAATTAGCTGGCCAAAACGCATTCATTCCCCTCATTTCCTTGATTTAAAGGTGCAAAATGCCACCAGATTAATTGCCTTAAATTTCTACATATAAAAACCTAATAAAGCGTATAGCTTGGCTGTATACAATCAGGAGTTTAGAAGAGTGTGCAAGCCTCTCACAGCTATAAATACACTGTGCTAGGATGCCCCTATTACTCTTCAATAAAAAGGATCTTCCTTTTCGATACTCTAATATCCTTTGAGTCCCTTCGCAACAGCCATTTCTCCAAGAATGTTATAATCTATTACTCTAAACAAATTAAAAACTGCTTTAAAATTAAATTTGAACTACCAACACAAGTACATTAATCTTCCGTGTACCTCTGTAATCTCAGCCCTGATCTACACGTCGGAATTACGTTGGTATAACCACGTTGCTCAGGGATGTGAATAATCCGACCGAAGTGCTGGAATGGCCAGTTCTATGAAGGCAGGTGCAGGAGAGCTGCTCTCACCGACATAGCTACCACTTCTCGCAAATGTATACTTATTAAAACAGGAGAGCTCTCGCCAGACAGCTAAGAGCAGCTGTGTGTCAGTTTGTGGCATAGAACTGTCCTTACTGTCCTCACTTTGATCCTCCCAGTGTTAACGCCTCCAGATGTCATTATCCTCAACCATAGGCTCTTATGTAAAGTGAATTTGAGTAAAAATTTCTAAAGCACCTAAGTAATATAGGAGCTCATATCCCATTTTCAAAACAGATTTAGACACGGAGACAAACTCTGTGTCCACGTCACTTTTGAAACTGGGATTTAGGCTCCTCAATCACCGGGGCGGTTTAGAAAAGTTTACACTATTTGCTCTATGCAGGGCTCTGCACCTTTATGAAGCTAAGTAAAAGCTAGTAGTGAACACAAATTAGCGATAATCCTGGTGGAATGACATGTTGGATTAACTGAAGGCTATAAGGGCCAAGTCTGCACTGCCGGTGACAAATTCGTTGCCATCAGTTGGATCTTTCTGGTTCAATTGAGCTGTCAGTGAAGACCCACTCAATTGATCTGGAAGTCAATGCAGTGATTTCCCCCCGACTCAGCACTGTGGCCACGGTAAATCGCTATAAAAAGCTGATCGGAGATACACAAGTTATTTTATATAGCTTGTGTATTTCCCTTCGACTGGCCAAGGACTCTGGTCTTTCAGCACAGATAAAATCTGCAGTCAGAACTGTGACTCCCAGCTAGGAAGGCAACCAGAGGCCTTTCAGTGCAGAGGATTAGTAGGGTCGCTTGTATTGTTATACTGAATTATACCCATCTGTATCCCCACTGCCGGCATTCCACGTGAGGGAAAAGGAAGCAAGTTAAAAATTCTTTCTAGACTAATCACTCAGAAAAGAAAGACAAATCAACTGTCCCCCAATAGGCCTCACCAGCTTTTCTACCACCTCATCCAAAACGTAACCCACAGGGGCCTTAGTCACTTTTTCGAGAGCAATATTAGAATGTTTAGTATACCCATTCAGCGACTCAGACTGGCCACACTGGGATTTAGGACCAGGAAACCAAATATGGAAGGCAAGTTGCACAGAGTTGATATGCAAAGTGGGAGCAGAGAAAGGGTGGGGAGATGGAGACAAAAAGTGATTATGCTTCAGTGCCTGATTGTGGTTTAATCCCTTAAGAACAAAGGGAGAGTTTCCTCATGAAACAGCCAACAGAGTATGCAGGAGTCATATCCTGCTCAAGGGCTGTCACAGACGGAGGGCCATTTGCAAAGTGCAGAGGATATAGTCCTGTATAGAAAATGGGCATGAATTTATTTAAGAATAAAATTTAGGGAAGATATCTTTCTCTTGGTGAACAGGATAGGAGCTCTGATCCCCAAAATGCACGTATCTTATGTAACTATTCATACACAGGCCTTCTGCTTCTAGTCTACACTGCTCCCTGCCTCCTCTCCTCATGGCACACGGCTGCCCAGAGTGCAGACGTATCACAGATAGCAAAAAGTGTCAAAATTAATACTCAGTCAGCCCACAGCAAATCCCCACAGGGCTGAAGTAGAAGGTACAGTACCTATTTCCCCACATACCCAACCCCCGGCCCATCCTTTCTCCCTTCTCATCCGTAATGCTGCCAAGAGGCTATTTGAGAGGCTCTGGCTGGAAGAAAGCACTCCCCTTCCTATGCCCTGCTACTCCTGCCTGGGAAGCCACTAGATTACTGTCGCACTGAGCTCAGATGGTTTTTATATGCTAAAATTTAGGTATGTATAAAAAAACTCGTTCAAATCATGCAGGTATTAAGTCTTCAGTGGAATTTGGGATTGTAGGATTTGACCAACTTCCTTTGATTATTAGCAAACAGTAGTGTGTGGGAAGGTATCCTGAAATCTGCACTCAAGCAAAACTCCTGTCAAATTCAGAGCTTTCCAGGAATCAGGCCTATCCAATCAGGTCCCTTAGTTGCCTAAATATCTTAGGGGAATGAGAGCAGGCATACCATCAGTTAACAATAGTTATCTAGCACTGAGAAACAAGCAAAAGGAACACATTTTGATAAAGAGGAATCTAAAATGAACATATAAAGAGGATGATCACATTTTATTTTTTTGACACCAGTTTCACGCTCACGGCAAAAGGGAAGCAACCAGCCGGAGAAAAACTTCAATACACTAAGCAAAGCCAGTTTAGCTTCTGAAAACAGAGGGCCGATTCTCCTCTCACACCAATTTTATAGGACTGTGACTGCACTCATTGCAATGGAGCTATTTGCACCACGTAAATCAGAACTGATTTAACTTGAGACACTGGCGCATATGAAAGAAGAATTAGGCCCATATCTCATGACATGGAGGGCAAGTTGCCCCACTTTCATGCTGGTACCTGTGATGTCAGTATTTCCTCACCCCTTTCCTGGCATCAGTTGCACATGTAGATTTCACCAGAGAGTCTGGGCTAAGCCTTCAATTCCAACAGTCACAAAAAAAGAAGAAGCAGAAGAAGTCCATTTGCATTTTCAAGCATATCCTTCCCTTATGGATGGTACTCGAGACACCAGTGACTCGTGCAAAATTCTGTTCACTGCCCAGAATTCTTCTGTGCAAATTTCAGGTGTTCTCTGTGGACACATTCAAAGTCCAGCACAACATGAACTGTGACAGGCAAGTTAAAGTTGAAGTAATACCAGCTTTTTGTCCTAATTTCTTCTGAAGGCTGCAACTGCGTCATGAGTAAACAAGGTGTACCTTTACTCTAAATGACTTTCATTGTGCTGTTAGTTGATGATTCATTGTGGTTACACAAGCCCCAGTGCCCCTAAGCCTTAAGAATCTGACAAGGAGCTATATGCATGTCTTTAAAAAAACAAAAAACAAAGGAACTTACACACATAAGGGGGACCAAAGAAGAATGGAAGTTTCTCCCAATCAATCAGATCTTTCTGAAGCACTGAGAACCTGATCCAGAGCCCAAAGTCAACTCGAGTCTTTCCACTGGCTTAACAGGCTTTGGAACCAGCTCTGATCAAATGAAAGTAAAATCCAAACTGTTCAATAGCAGCAGCATCCCTGGAAGTTGCCTCAGAAACTGAAGAGCCTCACAGGATTCAATCCTGGATACTCAATTTTGACACTCAGTGTATACCTACACTGCAGCTAGACACCCACGGCTGGCCTGTTCCAGTTGACTCAGCTTGTGGGGCTCACGCAAAGGCTCTCTAACTGCAGTGTAGACATTCAGGTGCTCTAGGACCCTCCCACATTGTAGGGTCCCAGCCAAGCTCTAATCTAATGTCTATATCACAATGGCTATGTCTACACTTAGAAAGTTAAGTCGACTTTCTTAAGTCGACTTTAAGTCAACCATATTAAGTCGACTTAGAGAGTCTACACTAGACCCTTAAGTTGACTTAAGGCAGACTTTATCTAGTCGACTTAGAGAGTCTACATAGACTTTCTAAGTCGACTTGGGGGGGGTTGGAGGTGTGCATTGTGGGAAGTGCGTCAGCATGGCAGCAGAGAAGGTTCCCCCTCCCCCGGCCACTCCTTCAGAAGAGGAAGTGAGCTCAGCCCCTTCCCATTGTGCCTGGCAACATGGAGCTTGAGCAGGTCACGGACCAGCCTCTTCTCCTGCACTTTGCCAGGCAGTTGCACAACACCTGCCAGCTGTTGGTAAGGTTTCTTCGGCTGTGGAGCAGGCCTGTCTGGCAACCTGCCCATGCGGAGGAAGACAACAGCCTGCCCCCCATCTTGCTGCCCCAGCAAGCTGCCGCGCTCACAGCACTGCGCTCCGTGCCTCGTCGCTTCTGGGCATGTGAGGCCAGCAGTGACTGGTGGGAGCGGATTGTCCTCGTCACCTGGGATGACCACCTGTGGCTGCAGAACCTCAGGATGAGCAAGCGGACCTTCCTCGAGCTGGTCCGCAAGCTCCCCCGGTTCTGCAGCACATGGACACCAGACTCCGACCTGCCGTGCCTGTAGACAAGCGAGTGGCCGTCGCCTTATGGAAGCTGGACACCAGACTCCTACCGCTCCGTGGCCCAGCAATTTGGCATTGAGAAGGCCACCGTGGGGACAATCAACTGGGTCCTGCTAGCCCGCCTCATCACCCCGGGCAACCTTCATGGACTCCTCGACGGCCTTACCAGACTCGACTTCCCCAACTGTGGGGGCATTGTGGACGCCACCCACATCCCCATCCGAGTCCCGGAACACCGCACCAGGGACTATGTCAACCGCAAGGGGTCCTACTCCATGGTCCGACAGGCCCTCATGGCCCACTGCGGAATCTTCCAAAACATCTACGTGGGCTGGCCGGGGAAGGGACATGATGCACCGATCCTGCGCAACTCCGCCCTGTACAGGCGCATGCAGGTGGGCACCTTCTTCCCCGACCACACCATCACCATCAGGAACGTCCCGGTGCCAGTCCTGATCCTCGGGGATGCCGCCTACCCCTTGCCTATGTACCGTACACGGGCCGCAAGGATGACAGCAGGGACCTTTGCAACCGGTGCGGCAGTGTCATTGAGCGTGCCTTCCACCGTCTGAAGACTCGCTGGAGGGCCCTCCTGCAGCTCAGTGAGAGCAACCTCCCAGAGGTTGTCAGAGCATGCTGTTGCCTGCACAATCTCTGCGAGCTGTGGGGGGGGGAGGGTCCCCTGCGTCTGGGAGGCCAAGGCCGAGTGGCTCGCTGTACAGCATGAGCAGCCGACGACACCCTGCCCTGGACTAAGCAGGTCCAGCGGCAAACACAGCTCATCCGGGATGCGCTGAGGGTTGGGCCTGCTACGAGGCCCGTCACCCCCACGACCCGCCAATCCCTGCCCCCCCGCCATGCACCC
The DNA here is from genome assembly GCA_007922175.1 of Pelusios castaneus. Lineage (NCBI taxonomy): Eukaryota > Metazoa > Chordata > Testudines > Pelomedusidae > Pelusios > Pelusios castaneus. The sequence goes on along the minus strand of ML685799.1, from coordinate 3,977,767 downwards.
GTCTCCCCACCAATAAAAAGCACGACACACTGTATAAGTGTTCAGGGTTTTTATTCAGAGGGAAAAATGGGGGTTGGGAGCTGTGGGGGGGTAGGAGGTTTGGGGGGAGTGAAGAAGGTCAGGGGGAGGGGCCAGTGGTAGTGGCCTCCGGAAGGCAGGCCCCAGGCTTGCAGACGTACACCCCAGGTCCTGGCCCGCCAGCGAGGATGGCTGCCTCTGGGGTGCAGTGTGGGGCCCCGAGGGAACAGTGCTCCTCCTCCGCACTCCAGAAACTGGGTCTGCCGCTCTATGAGGTCGAGCATGCACTCGAGCAGCCTCTGCTCACCCCTTCGCAGCCCCTGCTTGACCCTCCGGTGGGCATCATCCTGGATCCTGCTACGCCTGCTTCGGTCCGCTCGCTGATGCAGACCAGGTCTTCGAGGAGCTCGTCCCACGAGCGATGCACCCTCCTTCTCCTTGTGATCAGGCCTCGTGGGGCACCAGGAGTGCCACATGTCAAGGGTGCAGGGGCTGCTGGGGAGAAGCAAAGGGAGTCCCACCCATTAGCCGGTGCAGTGTGCAGCCTGACAGCAGCAGCTGTCCCCTGACCATCCCCCTGCTTCCCACTCCCCGTCCTTGGTACCCCTTGGTCCACGCCAGCGTGCTGTGCTGCCCAGGTTGGGTGCAGTGCCATGGTGGTGAGCTGCAGGCAGCTCTGCCTCGGGGGTCTCTCCTGAGGCCACGTGCCACCGGTGTCGGGCGCATGCTGTGTGGCCTTGGTGCTCCCACCTATGGTCCCCCCACCCCAACTCCAGACACGCCACTGCACCGCTCACCTCCGGGTCCCCCCGCCCTCCGCCACACAGTCCCTCCGCCCCTGTGGGAGCGCCTTTCCCCCCAACCCTGCCTGTCCCTGGGCCATTCCCCCTGCAGACCCTGTCCCACAGGCATGCCCAGCCCTGCCTGCAGGCAGGGAGGGAGGGAGAGAGTGAGGGCGCACTCACCAGCAGGTGCAGCAGGTATCTGACGCTATGTCCCCTTGCCGGGTCTTCTTTCACGGGGGGGAACCTGCTCCTGCTCCTCCTCGGTGGTGGTGTCCGCCATCAGGGCAAGGATGAGCTCTGGGCTGGTGGCAGGCTCTGGGGCTGGCAGGGTGCCCTGCTGCTGGCTGGTCTCCCCTTCCTCTAGCACAACAGTCTCATCCCCCGAGCCCTCCTCCTGGTCGTCGTTGGTGGGGGGCTCAGCAGAGTTGATCGTATGGGCTGGGAGGCTGCCACTCTCCTGCCCCAGAAAGGCATGAAGCTGCTCATAATAGTGGCAGCTGGTGGGGGGGGGCTGCCCCTGTCCGGAGCGTTTTCCTCCCGAGCTTTCTGGTACCCCCTGGCGGAGGTCCTTGATTTTCACCCAAACCTGCTGGGTGTCCTGGGTGTGGCCCCTGGCAGCCAGGGCCTGGGAGATGGAGGCGGACACGTCCCGGTTGCAATGGCTGCCTCGCAACTGAGAGGTGACTGCCTCATCCACACATATGGCCAGCAGGTCCAGGATTTCCTGGTGGCTCCAGGATGGGGCCTGCCTGTGGTGTCGGCTCTGCTCTGCCATGCTCCCAAGCAGCAGGTCTGGCCAGCTCTCAGGAACAGGATCGTCAGGGGTGAGTCCTGCCCTGTAGTTGGTCAGGGTAGGCTCTTCCTGTGCCCGGGACTCTGGGAGGGAGGTCAGGGAGAGAGATCTGGAGGACACTTAGGTCGACTTAGGGCTACTCTGCGTCTACACTGGCTTAAGTCAACTTAATAAGGTCGATTTAAGTGCTAAGTCGACCTAAAAGGAACTGTTATTAAGTCAACTTAACTTTTCCTTAAGTCGACTTAAGGAAAGCCCAGGGTGGACACAGAGTAGTTTAAGTCGACTTAATTTGTAAGTGTTGACACACCCACTAAAACAAGCCCCTTAGTCCAAGCCAGCTGGCATGAGCCAACCATGGGTTTGTATTTATAGTATCAAGCCCTGAGAGAAAGGGTCGGGTGATTTCCTAGCTCTACGACTGACTGACTACCATGATGTGAGGAAAGTCACAGCCTCTGAGCAATAGGTTAGATTTCTGTGAAGTGGCTGGAATGCTATTTATCTACCTTTGTGTGCGCAAACTGGGATCTAACATGCAGATGGGGGCAAGCCTGGAGGGAACTGAAATAGGTCTTTCCCCCATCTTTACCAATGTGCAAAGGACTACTCACCAGGCACCTGGAAAGTGCAGGCTTTGCTCGATTTTAGTTCTGCTAGAGGAAAGAGAGGAAGGCTTTCCCAGTGTTTAGGGTGTTAGCTCAGGATTTGGGAGAAAACTGTGTTCAACTCCCTGCTCTACTACAGACAGACTGTATGACCTTAGGTTTGTTGCTGTATGCCTCAGTTCTCCCACCTGTAAAATGGAGATCATAGCCCTTCCCTACCACACAAGATTGTTGATAAGTGCATTAAAGACTGGGAGGTGCTTCGTTACTACAGTGATACAGATCATGCATGTACTAAAACCGATAGATATGCCTGAAAGGAGATAGTGAGAGGTCGTACCACAGCCTCATCACCCTCTAACTTCTCTGGAGCAAACTGTACTTTCTTTAAGATTGCCGCAGAGTACAGTGAGACCGCTGTACAGTGCTACAAACTCCCAGAAATAATTACAGTTGAGATAACCAAAATCTCTTCTGGGTACTCTGGCTGCCACATGGCTTCTCCATTCAGCAGGGCACAATCAAGTCTTTAATACCTGTGCATGGCTTGGATATTCTCAGGTTGAAGTCTCTCTATAAATGCAAAGAATTATTACAGTACATTTTTACAATCTAGATTGTTTTAAAGCCACAGAACTAGCAAAGTCATTCTGCCAGCAAATTTAACCAGTTAAACCATGACATGTAAGGAATAAGGAACCGAAAATGAAGCAGACAAATGAAGGCAAATATGCAGATCTCATTGCATCTTAACATAAGAGGAGTAGTCGTCCCCCCCACCCCAAAGCTACCTTCCCTTTGTTTCCTGCCAGCTGATGCTCTAGGTCCGGGCCAGAAAGAAAAACAGACATTTGCCCATCCATGTGGAGTTTATCATAATCTTACAGTGGTCTCAAAAATGACAGAACATTTTTTCTGAAACAAGGACTGCTGGCAGATGGGAGTGTGGCTGCTTTATATGCATGCAGATATTTCGAAGTTCAAGCTGCAGGTTTCCTTGCACACAGGCCACCTGTTGTGACATGAAAATGCAAAATCACAGTGATGCTGCATAATCAGTGCTGCCTTCATGTTTATAAAAGATGCCAACCCCAGGAGTCAGAGCAGTTAGCAAAGTCATATTAGAGAACGGATGTCCAAGGTGGATGATTTGTTTTTAAAATATTTTGTCTGCAGTGGAGTCTGAAGTCTCTCCCGCCCCTCTGTATGATATCCATCCATCCACAAACATATTTCAGAATCTGGATGGGCAGAGGCAACACATTTCTCCATACTGCTGACCTCATCATGTGTCAACTCTGACCTTGAGGTTCCACATCCAGCAGAGAGAAGGAAATTCAGTTTCAATAGCCCTTCACTGGTGAGGCAGCTAATGAAGATGCTTTCTCTTGGCAGCGTCTAGTGTTTTCCCTTGGAAACTGGGAGGACCAGATCAGACAGTGCAGGAAGCCTCTACGACCCATACTACTGATTCTAGAATGCTTAGCATCAGCTTCCAGAGACACATGGTGTTGAGTATGAGCTGTTTCACACTGACAGAGCTGTGTAGGAATAGCACCACCTCAGAAATCAAGCTATCTTCCTCTTTTTCATCACCCTGGTGTGGGCACATTGCAAAAAGGCATGCCTGACCAGCATGACAGATGGTGGGGGGAAGGCTGAAGAAAAGAGCATGCATAACTCTGATAGAAAATATAGGAGTGAAGAGATCCACATGAACAAAACTAGAGACAGTGAATTTCCCCTCCTTCCATTCCTCTCCAATTTGACTACAGCTTGAGCTTCTATTTTTAATCAAAGAAAGTTAAGGCACTTTAACAGTTACTCAGCGACCAGGGGGGGGAAAAAACCACATGCGCCGTGTGTCGACACTGCTATCTGAAGTGTGAATGCAGCACAAGCAGACATAGCTGCATTAGCATGGCTAAAAATAACAGTGCAAGCCTGCTGCTCCTGCCTCTACAATCACAGGATCTCCAGCCTGCATGTAAAAACTAGCTGAAGTCCGTGCCGCCACATCTCTGCGATTAGCTATGATGGCAGCGACCCAAGCTGCCATGACACCTCAGACTGCAGTGCAGACATACACCCTCCTCCCCCCGCGCCCACCTCTAAGAGATGTTTAATTTTGTTTGATCAAACACTGCTAAATCCATTGTGAACATCTGTAAGTTACACACAGAACAGCTCAACAGATGCATTCACCATATCTATGCTGTACACGCAGACAAAAGACATATGCAGTGTGCGTAGTTTGGAGGTGAGATTTCGTGTTGTACCTACAAGAGGCACAGAGAAAAGCCTTGTAGGGAGGGAAGTCAAAGTCAGTTTTAACACAAAGGCTTTCCTATAGAATGCCTGAGCCCAGGAGAATTCACCCCAAGGAGGCTGCAGGGCTTTACAGCCCACAGGAATAGGAGCAGCGAGGGAAGGTGGTGAGCTCAATCTCTCCCTGCCCCCACCTGCAAAATGGATGGTAAGCTGTAAACTGGTGTGTTACAGTAAGATTACGTTCCTGCAGTTTAAGTTGGGTGTTATGAAAGTATTTACAGAAAAGAAGTTATAAGTGCAGCAAACAAAGGCACTCGGGGCTACAAAGGAAGTTGGCTCCGGGCTGGTCTTCACTGATGGTGGCAAATTTGCCACCATCATTTCAAACTTCCTGGCTCTATTGAGGGGTCTGTGAAGACCTGCTCAGTGGATCAGGAAGCTGATATATCCCTCCATGAATTTAACAAGCTCAGTTTTGAAAGCAGATATGTTTTTTGCTCCCCTTGGAAGGCTATTCCAGAACTTTACTCCTCTGATGGTTAGAAACCGGTGTCTAATTTCAAGCCTAAATTTCCTGATGGACAATTTGTAACCATTTGTTCTTGTGTTCACATTGGCGCTGTGCTCAAATCCTCTCCCTCCCTCATATTTATATGTATTTAGAGGGAGCAATCTCTCCTCTCAACCTTCTTTTGGTTAGCTAAACAAGCCAAGCAAGAAGAGTAGATAAAATCAAAGATTTAAAATTAAACACTCCTTATTTTTCAAGTGCACAAATAGCCCTTTTGGATTTAAGTACTCAATTTCCCCCAATCCTAATGTTGGTACACCAAGAAAAATCAACACTGCTCAAAACAGAGGTTAAGAGAACTGCAGTGCCAAGATGTTATTAAATGTAAATGCTTTAAAGTGCTTTCCTTTCCTTGGTTAGGAGGTTGTATGAAGTGTTTAATAGGATCATTTGTTCAACTGTATATAAACTGGGTAGCACAGGTAGAAATCCAGTCAATGAAAACATAAAGCATCAAAAATTACTCTCCCTGGGCTCATTCAACAAACTATAATATGGTGATTATAAGAATGAAATGCTATTTTCCTAGAGAAGCTTTTGAATACATAGTGCAATCACTTATTCTTAGATATGCATGCTACAACTTTCCCATAGATAGTCTCATGCTTAACAACACAGGATTGAGAAGCAGGATTCCAGGTTCTATTCCCAGCTACGATGCAGACTTGCTGTGTGACCCCAGGAAATCACTTAATCGCTCTGTATCTCAGTTCTCCCATCATCAAAGCCAGAAGCATATGGACGTACAGTATTTTAAGGCTAAATTCAAATTAAAGTGTTGCTGGAATCCAACACAAGTGTAAGGATCCCACTGAAAATAGAGAATGAGACTTTCAAAGCTTTAAGCACAGACCTTGAATTAAAGTTACAAGGAGATGTGTTTAAATCTCCCAGCTTTGAAAATCTGAAACTGCAAGTAATATTTGACAGAACGGTTGTCAGTATCAAACTGTGAACGCCATATCGGTTTGTGAATTCTAGTTTTGTACCGTCTCCCATTTTGTATGCTAATTGCCAGAGTATATTCAGTGGTCAAAAACCAGACTGACCGAAACAACATCATATGCAGCGTGGTTGTAGTTGTGTCAGTCCCAGAAAGTTAGACAGACAAGGAAGGTGGGTGAGATATTATCTTTTATTGGACCAGACAAGATTAATCTATTCTAGACGCTGTACTTCCTGGAGGAGTGGGGGGGACACTTAGAGAGGACTATGGGAGAGCTATCAAAGTCCCTCAACTCTGAATGACTCAACAATCAGCTCCCCTCTGGGGACAATGGCTTTCTTCAGGTGGGACTTCACATGGAATTTCCAAGCCTTGGCACATAGCAAAAAAGGACCAGGAATTAAGGAGGGGATTTCTCTGAGAAGGGGGGCCATCCACAGCCACTTGCCAGAAGACTGGGCTGGAGCTGGAGAAGACAGAAGGGTAACTCTGCCGAGTCTGTAACATTGACCAGATCTTGGACTCACAGAAGGGGCAAGAATAGAGAGACAGAGTGTCCATCGACTGTTTATTATTCTGCAAAAAATCTCTAACTCTTCGTGCTTTCTTAGAAGTGACTGTAGTTACAAAATTCTTTAGCTTGGCATCGGTTCCTTGCTTGCCTGCCATGTTGCCTCTGAAGGATTTCATTGAGAAGCTCAGAGTGCCCACAAAGAGGTGATATTCTGAGGGACCACATATAAATAACTTGGCGCTTAGGAGAGCTAAGCCAACCGACCTACAAAGTTTCATGTCCCAAAGAAGTAGGGGCATCAATTGCTATGAGTCAAGAGGGCCACGCCCCATGACTTTTCATAGGTTTGTATGCGCCATTATGTTTTCCACTGACCCCTCCCCTCAAAGACTTTGCAGGATATAGTGTCACCACATATAATGTTCTATATTATGCTGACCCAACTTTGCCTCCCCAGCCCAATTTTTCTAAAGTGATGCCCCTAACAAGGACGGTGGCAAACACAGAGTCTGCACACGGGAGTGTGCCCGAGAGGCACAAAGCTATGAACAAGATCCCAAATCTGCCAGACCCAGCTAGCTTACAGGCCTGTGGGATCCAGCATTTGGGTCCACTCAGAACCAAATGATGTCTTCCAAAGGGGGACTGGATCAACTTGTGCCATACTAGTCTACAGAAAATGTGAGTTGCTGCGTGGTGGGGAGAGGGAGAGAAATGTAAAGAATGGCACTTTATCATTAGACCAGTATCAAGTGTTTTCTTTTTAGGACCAAGTATTTTCAATGAAACAACACTGACGATAAATAATCAGCAATATTTTTGTCCACTATCTTCACACAAGACTCAATGTCAAAGACTAAAATGTCTGCCCACTGCATCGCACTTACCCTGCCGCTAAAAGCAAGAGACATAGATAGAGCATTGATACACCTTACAGTGAGAACTGTTACATGATATAGCATTCTTTCCCCTTTATTTTTTTCCTGCAAGATTCTCCTCATCTTCAAGGGGGACCAAATTCCTGACATCAGAGGGAAGGCTGAGTGAAAGACAAAATACCTGGTACACACTGGCAATGGATGCTTGACAGCACTATAAAAGGGGATTCCCAGCTGCTCACTCTGAAGGCATTTCTGTTGAAACTCTGTACCTTAAATGTGGTCAGAGGCTGAACATTTGGCCAAAAAGCAGAATGAACAATTATTAAAAGAAGAAAGAGGGAGAGGGAAATGAAACATTTTGCTGACAGGTTCTTATTTCGAAAGATGGCAGCTGTTAGAAGTCTGGTAGAGGTTTGAGATGTCAGATAGATCTTGATTAGTGGACAGAGAGCAAGTGAGGAAGGCCATGGTGAAATCTAAATGCAATTTATCACTTGGCTCTAGAATTTACCACTTAGATTTCACTACCTCAGATATGGTACAAATACAGAGTGCAAGTCAAATTCCATTGCTTCTCTCTGGCTGTGAAGACCTCTGCTCCTGCAGCTGTACTTCTGAAGTAGAAAGGAAGGGAATAAGATTTAGGGAGTTCTGTTCCACTATGGCCCCTTGTACCACTGGACATAGGGGAGTTTGGAGGCAGAAACAGTGGATCCACAACTAAATAAATCTAACATTCCTCAACATAATGGAATTGTTGGCATGCCTCACTATAGTCTACTGTAGCACAGAAGTTTGCAATCATGTGTAAGCCACATACTTTGCTAAAAGCTCTGATAAAAAATAGAAACTTGACAACTAAACTTAGCCATTTCTTTTCTTTTCATAGTACAAATTAAGAAGAGGTACTTTCATGTCTGACCAATATTAAAAGTTCTCTTTTATTAAAAATAAGCTTGTGGTTTTAGCGCTATATTCGATAAGTCTATCTAGGAGGCCTGTGCTGTCAAACAAAGAGTTTCTAGTTGAATAGCATATTGTCTGTACACTCATGATACTGATCGAGTTAGCTATTTCTCACACATTCTTAGCACTGACCTTGCTGCAGGTCATCTATACCTTAATATACCTTGACTTTAGCAAGGCTTTTGATACGGTTTCCCACAGCATTCTCATCGGCAAGTTAAGGAAGTATGGGTTGGACGAGTGGACCGTAAGGTGGATCGAAAACTGGTTAGATCAACGGGCTCAGCGGGTAGGAATCAATGGCTCGATGTCTGGTTGGCAACCGGTAACGAGTGGAGTGCCCCAGGGGTCGGTCCTGGGGCCGGTTCTATTCAACATCTTCATTAATGATCTTGATGATGGAATAGACTGCGTGCTTAGTAAGTTTGCGGATGACACCAAGTTGGGGGGAATGGTAGACACTCTGGAGGGCAGGGACAGGATCCAGAGAGACTTGGACAAATTGGAACACTGGGCTGAAAGAAACCTCATGAGGTTCAACAAAGACAAGTGCAAAGTCCTGCACTTAGGACGGAAAAATCCCATGCACTGCTACAGGCTGGGGACCGATCGGCTAAGTAGCAGTGCTGTAGAAAAGGACCTGGGAGTTATGGTGGACGGGAAGATGAATATGAGCCAACAGTGTGCCCTTGTTGCCAAAAAGGCCAATGGCATATTAGGCTGCATCAGTAGGAGTATTGCCAGCAGATCGAGGGATGTGATAATTCCCCTCTATTCGACACTGGTCAGGCCGCATCTGGAGTACTGTGTCCAGTTTTGGGCTCCCCACTACAGAAAGGATGTGGACAAATTAGAAAGAGTCCAGCGGAGGGCAACAAAAATGATTAGGGGGCTGGGGCACATGACTTATGAGGAGAGACTGAAGGAAGTAGGCTTATTTAGTCTACAGAAGAGAAGACTGAGGGGAGATTTGATAGCAACCTTCAACTACTTGAAGGGGTGCTCCAAAGAGGAGGGAGCTAGGCTGTTCTCGAGGGTAACAGAGGACAGAACAAGGAGCAATGGTTTCAAATTACAGCTGGGGAGGTCAAGGTTGGATATTAGGAAAAACTTTCTCACGAGGAGGGTGGTGAAGCATTGGAATGGGCTATCTAGGGAGGTGGTAGAATCTTCATCTTTGGAGATTTTTAAGGCTCGGTTAGACAAAACCCTGGCTGGGATAATTTAGGGGGAGTGGTCCTGCTTTTTAGCAGGGGGTTGGACTAGATGACCTCGTGAGGTCCCTTCCAACCCTATTATTCTATGATTCTATGATCTGTCTCTATGTCATGAATAGCAGTGGACCTCAGAGGAAGGTAAAAATCTGGAAAGAAAAGCAGATTTTTTCCACACTCCTCTCTTCTCAGCAATGCTCTCTTGTATTCATATCCTCAAGCCATCAGACTGGATGATAAAGGAAGTGACGGAACAACTTTGCCTTCAACTGTGCATGGAGGGGACCCTCCAGAAAAACCATATAGTTATTCTGTACTGTCAAAATACTGTACATTCACCCTGTGAAAAAAAACCTTTAGCCTAGTTTCACAGATGAGAAATTGAGGCACAAAGAGTTTAAACTGGCTTTCCCGAGGTCACACTGAAGAGCCAGCTGAAATGAGATAGGACCTAAGAAATTTCCAGGTCGATCCTTAAATTAACTGACCACGTTACTACTTTACATATGTCCATTCAATGGGGTAAAATGGCTGTAGACTATCTAGGGCTTCCATCAATCCCAAGCAAGAGAGACACGGGGGGGGGGGTTGATTAAACCACACAGAGAGAATTACGATGGAATGGGAGAGGATGAACTCAGGTATCTGTTAATTGGAAAACCAAGCCTTTCAAAGTACTGGGCTAATCAAGAGACATGAGGAATGGGGAGTATTTCCTTACTACTGCAGACATTATTTCAAAAGAAGTACATCCACACTCACGACTTAAGCACTGGTTACATAACATATGTTAACACGGACATATACTGTTGCTAAGTCTGCACTTCATACCACTGGGTCATCTGCTTTGCTAAAAGCATATTTTCTTATTTCTAAGGAGACCTTCTAGGCACATTTGTTTATTAAAAAAAACGAAACCTTTTAAGAGTGAATGAAAGCCATTTGGCCCATTAAATCTAAATTTTTGTTAATCTTGTTCTTAGGGTAAAGGACTACTAATGTAACTGAGCAGCAATCTTTGCATTTTGGCCCTAACCTTCCAAAATGCTTCTATTCTGGCCCCATCTTCATCTTTTTTTGTCTGTGAAAGCTCCTCTTTCTTAAAGCATTACATTTCAGGGCATGTCTTCCTACATTACCATCTGTCGCTGACTGGAAACACTGACTCAGGCAGATATTATCCACAATATTTACGCTGTTTCTTATTTCCTGGTATACACAAACCTTATGATTTCAGGCTTTGTACCTCAAAATTTCCTGCCCCAGATACACCTTTTGAAGAGCTAGCAGAACTAGTAAAGCACAGCTTCAACATTTAAAATTTGCTCCAATCTTTTAAAGTTGTTTCTTTAAGGCATCAGCAGGAAAAAAGGCCACTAACCTTTTGTTATCTGTTGTTCCTCAAGATGCACTGCTCATGTCAGGCCTTGACAAATCTGTCAGACACGTAGGGGCCAACCCAAAAACTTGGGCACCCCCTATGTTTCCAGCAGAGCCTCCCCCCACCCACCACCGTAAAGCTGCTGACTCAACAGAACCAATGGCATGTCCTGTTCTGTCTGATGGCAAATAGGTTTATCTAGGGAATTCCTTCTAGAACCTCTGGAAGATGACCCTGGTAACCTCCAGGTGAAGAGATCACTTATAGTGAGAGAAAAAGGACCTGCTGAGGTGATCTGCTAAAACCTGAGATGTGAGACCTCCAGGTGGATGCTATGCTTCACACAGATTTTTCACAGTGGAGGGCCTCCTGACACAGCTGGGGAAGAAGCTCCCCATTGCTTGGTGACGTAGAACATCACGGACGCGCTGTCCATCAAGTCTTGCAAATGACCTTGCCTGAGAACTGTGAAAAGAACACTTCACAGGCCATGCATATTGCCCTGAGTTCCTTGACATTTATATGCAGGAATAGTTCTCCCTGGTACCAGAGCCCATGGGTTCTCCGCATTCCAGGTCTGACGCATCAGACTCCAAACTCACTACTGGCCATGGAGCCGTGAAGGGTACCCCTTCTGTCATGGAACATGGATCTGACAATCATGTTACAAAGGCCAAGATTGGCAATGGAATCATGGGAACTGTGTCCAAATGGTGTCTGCTCAGGGAGGAGACTGATGCCAGCCACATTTGCAAGGGTCTGATGTGCAGTCTCGCGTATATTGCACCTCATCGGTACAAGCTGCCACATGCCTAAAAGCTTTAGGTGCACCTGGGCTGTTAGTGTGTGAGCAGTGACTAATGCAATTAGATCCAACATAATTCAGAAGCTGACTGCCGGTAGGTACACCTTTGCCTGAGCTGAGTCAAGCACTTCCTTAATAAATTCTATTCTTTGCACTAGGATCAGTATTAGTTTCTGTTCATTTATCAAGAGACTCAGCATCTGAAAGCTGGCTTAAACTGTAACAATGCCGCACAGGACCTGTGATCTCGAGTGGTCTTTGATTAGCCAACTGGCAAAGTAGGGGTATATCTGTATACCTCGACGTCTGAGGTAAGCTGCGTGTCCCGCCGTACACTTCATGAACACTCCTGTATCCTCTGACAGAACAAAGGGAAGTGAAATAAATTGGTACCGGTGATAGCCCACCAGACGTGAGCAATTTCCTGTGCTCAAGGAAAATAGAGATGTAAAAAATACGTGTCCTTTAAATCAAGGACAAAGTACCAATCTCCTGGATCCAGGGTGGGTATGATGGAGGCCATGGAGAACACATGCAACCTCAATTTCTTGAGATGTTTATTGAGACAACACAAGTCAGGATGGGTCATATGTTCCCTTTGGACTTTAGGATTAGGAAGTAACAGGAGTAGAACCCCTTCCCACTAAGGTCTTGAGGCACTTCTTCTATGGCAGCCTCCCATAGGAGGGCTTTCACCGTCTGGACGAAAAGTTGCTTGTGAGAAGGGTCCCTGAAGAGAGGCTGGGCCTGATGGTACTCTTAACCTTCTCCTTTTGTAAGGTTCATACCTGGCTGGCCCTGAAATCCGAAGAGGCTGCAGGGGCCTACAATGCTTCTTGGAGGCCAAAGTGGTATACCAGCCCTGGGAGAGCAGGGTAGCCCTCAAACCTTTGAGACTGTGCAGCTTGGTGTTTGTCTGGTCTGAGAACAGAGAAGCTCCTTCAAAGGGGAGTTCTTGCATTGACTTCTAGACTTCATTTGAGAATCCTGATGACTACAGTCATGTTCAATGCCTCACAGTGATGGCCCATGCCATTGTTCTGGTGGCTGAGTGGGCCACATCCAAAGCTACCTGAAGGGACACTCTGGTCACCAACTTGCCCTCCTCCAGGATGGCTGTAAATTCCTGCCTGGACTCCTGAGACCAGGAGTCCTTACATCTCGCCATGGTGCCCCAGATGTTAAGGTCTTATCTCTCCAGCAATGCTTGCTGGCTGGAGATGCAAAGCTGCAGGCTGGTTGTTGAATAAACTTTCCTACCAAATAAATCCAGCCTTTCTGGGTCTTATTTTTGGGGTGGTACTCGCCTGACCCTGCTTGTCCCACTCGTCTGTGTTCGAAACCACCAAGACTCCAGAGATGCGAGTATATATATTCAAAGCTCTTGGCCAGACATAATACTTCTCTGTCCTTTTTGGAGCAGAGAGCAGAGTAGGAGGTATCTGCCACAGCACCTTAACCAGCTTCAACATTTTTTCATGAGCTGGCAAAGCCACAGTTAAGGGGACCAATGCAGCCAAAATGCCAAATAGGAAGTCCAGAGGGTTTTTAAGCTCCTCAGCCTCCAGCTCCAAGTTTGTGGCAATCTGCTTAAGAAGCAACTGATGAGCCCTAAAGTCGTATGGTGACAGCAGCTTAGCCAGACCTATGACAATCTCATTTAGGGAGGCTAGTAAGAAAGAGAGAAAGAGGCTGGCACTAGGGAAAGAGCTGGTTCTTCATCCTCTGCCAGGGTGGCTCTTGCTAGAGCTACTCCCAGAGTTTTGGTATTGGGGTCAGAGCCCGAGTCAGGGTCCAATGATGGTTGGGACGACGCTGTAGCTCGTCTCTGTAATACCACCAAGAATTACTGCTGGCAGTGAGGACCCGTACAGGAGAGAACACCCATGGCTTCCATTACTGCCATTGCACTGGCGACTGGTCCCACTCCGAAGTCTGCTACAAATTAGGATACCAGTATCTCCTCAGTTGAGGGATGGATTCCCCTTCAGATCCTGATGATGACTCTTCCCTTGGGGACCATGGTGGAATGATTCTTGTTGGGGGGGAGGGAATGCTGCTGGGGGTCTGGAAGACCAGCATCTTGGGTTCAGAGACTGGTGTGGCGAAGTCAGACACCAGTATGATGACATTATGGTGAGATCACAGTCAGAGCTGCTTGGAAAAGAAACACTTTTATTGGATTTGGCCTTTGTTATGGCCGTAGATACAATGCAAATGCTTGTCAATGACCAGCCTCGCTACACCGCGCATCAACACAAAAATAAAGTTCGTTTCTTTCAGCATGGCGAAATAAAAAGTTAGAAGAAAAGCTCAAAGGCTTCCTAATAAGCAAAAACTTAAACGAAAGCAAGTTAACAATCCACTAATGAGCAGTTAAAGATCAGCCTGTAACCAGAAGCAGTTGAGAAAGAACTGAGGATGGTTTGCCTGCAGGTAGTGGCTAGCTTCGTGGCATAGCACAGGGAGAGAGAGCCAACGTGCAGGCACAATACACACTGCCGTTGAGGCTCTCTACTCAGCAACACAGGGACGCAGACACACCTCCAATGGAGCACCCACAGAGACACTTTTAGCAGCTCCATGCTGAAGCTATTAGAACAACCTGAGCATGGGCCCCCATTGTCTTTGGCAGCACTCTGTGTACACATGGAATAGTTGGAAAAGCAGGATAAAGCTGTCAGCTGTCCTGTCCTGTCCAAGGGAGTAGGGAGGTGTCCATGAAACAACCCAAACTGTGGCCTTGCAGGGTGCAAAATAGGAGATATTTTCTGTTGTGCCTGTTCGCAAATAGATCTATTTGGGGAGTCCCTCACTGCTGGAAAAGGTCTCTTGACACATCAAAATGAAGAGACCACTCGCAGTGACTGAAAAAAAGACATGATATGGTGATTTGCCAGCTCATTCTGTGTTACTGGGAAGTAAGAGGCCTGAAGTGGGCTATGCAATTAAAGCAACTATAATTTAACTACATACAACAACAAAGGCAGGGAGAATTGTGAGAATTGTGAATGTAAGAACAGTTCCAGTGGCCATCACAGGCAGTAAGAAGGAACTGAGGGCATTTGGAAATGGCGACTGGTGCTAACAGTGCACGGCAGCCCTCGAACCGCCCCAATGGGTACCAGAGAGAGAAAAATTTCTAGTGACTATACAGAGGACGCGCACACAGCTCGAATGTAACACACATGCAATCAAAGAACTGGTTCAGGCATTCTCAGAACCATTAGCTATTATCTTTGAAAGCTCATGGAGGATAGATGAGGTCCCAGAGGACTGGAGAAGGCCAAACATGGGACTTAGGGACCTAGGGAATTATAGATTAGTCGGCTTAACTTTGATACCTGGAATGATACTGGAACCAATTATTAAGCAATCAGTTGGTAAACACCTAAGGATAACAAGGATAAACAAAACCCAAGGGCCAGATCGCCATGACGACCAAGGTTTGTAGCCTGGCTCCAAGCTTTGCTGCAGAAATGCTGCAGAGGGACACCCTCTGGCAACCAAAAATAAAACTGCTGGCACCTAGCTGGAAACTAATTTTGTCGAGCCCTGGGTTATAAATAATAGCCAGAATGAATCTGTGAAAAACAAATAATGCCAAAGCAACTTAATTTTCTTCTCTCACAAGGGTACTTGCCTAGTTAATGGCGAGTTGGGTGGCCAACAAGCAGAGCTGATATTACTTGATTTTAATAAGGCTTTTGACACAATCCCACATGATAGCCTCACAAGCAAACTGGGAAAATGTAGTCTAGATGAAATTACTATAAAGGTAGATGCACAACTGGGTGAAAAAACATTAAAAGTTCCAGATGGGTAGCCGCGTTAGTCTATTGCAGAAAAACAGAGTCCTGTGGCACTTTTAAAGACTAACAGATTTTTTTACCGCATGAGCTTTTGAAGATGGAAAATTTACAGAATGGGAGGAAATTAAATGCAGGGAAGTGTATGACATAGGATCAGGTCAGGCAGTAAACAGCAAATCAAAACAGATGTTCGGATTCAAACACTGGGGAACAGCACATAGAGGAAGGGGCTCTTCATAGTGCAAGAGAAATTGCATATGTCCATGCTTATGTTTTACTTCTGAAAATATCCAATTAAAAAAAATTCTGTAAAAATTTTTTAAAAAAACTAAACAATGCAGAACAAATTAGAATGGCTTTCATGTTAACAGAAAAAAAAAAGTTAGCATCAATCTTCAAGCTTGCTTGGTGCACTGCAGTCATAAATTATCTCAAAAGCCTTAAGTTAGAAACATTCATCCCTTGACAGAGGAGAAGTCACACAGAATGTGCTCTGAAAGAGTTAATGATATTTTAAAATTGACTCAGCAATATATAGGAAACTTCATCCAATCTTTTAATGAGTCTACTGTTTTCTGTCTGTCTACTCTGAAACTACTGTCTTTGATATTCAGATGACTAATGGTGAGTTTTGTTATTACAATCATGAATCTTCATCAGATTATAGGATGTTTTTACACCGTCAAACAAGATCTTTTTAAACACAGACAGTTAAAAACAGGCATCTTTGATGATAGATACTGGCCACCAATATATCATATACATGGAGGATCAACGGCAAGGCCTGAAGTCTTTAAATGCCAACGAAACACTAGAGCTTGGCCCTACAATTACAAGTTTTGACAACACAGCTATGCCAGTAGTGTGACTGTGAGGTGGTATATGCCCCACGCTGGCCCTGAGAGGGTTGAATTAGACCAGATTGGCCCAATCAGCCAATTAACTGGAAAATGAGGGAGATTTAAGCTGTGTGGAGAGCTTTCATCAGAAAGAAGCTCAGCGGTGAAGGAACAAGCGGGATCTACATAAAGCCAAGAGATTGGTAACAAAGGGTTACAGGGTGAAGAACAGCTAACACTCTCCCTGAGTTAAGTTCCACGGGGTAGTCACTCCTTGTTTGTCCACCCGAGGTAAGGTGGGATAAGAATCCACGAGGCCTAGTAGACTGTCGGAGAGGGCTTTGAGTAGAATGCATTGAAGCAAGATGAGAAATAATTCAGGGCAAGAGGAGTAAGGTTAGGGAAGCTGCGGACGTTGACTGCTTGGTAAAGGGCTCTGAACTGGAATCCAGAGCAGAGGGTTCCCCTACCAGCCCCTGGGGAATGTTACTACCTAGAGTAGTGTGTTAAAAGAATGCCTGGCTTACTGCAGGAGTGACAGGGTCAAGGCAGAGGGTGTAAGGGCTGCCTGATGCCTTTTAAACAGAAGAGACTTTGAAGTACTTCACCCTGGAAGGTGGACTATTTAGGGACCCCGTCAAAGGGTCAAGTCATGAAGAGGAAACTACAGCTCCTAGAGCAAGAGAGTGGCTGCAGAATGAAAGAGAAAGACAGAGTGAGGACGTGCACTGGAGTGGAGTGGCTGTACTGGAAAAGGGCATTGGCCTGAAAGAGCTCGTTCCCCGGAACAGCCAGGAAGAGGTGCCATCATGCACTGAGTAGAGCAACCTGACACAGTGATGCCGACAAACCAGGTGCCAGCTCTTGCCAAAGTTTTAGATCTCACTGAGCATGGACAGATTCATTGCTGGAAACCAGTCTGTTTCACTCGGGTGTTAGCATGATTAAGATGGGTACGGAACTTGTAACAATATATTTAGACTTCATGAAATGCTTGTAAATTGTTGCAGACATTAATATCACTTATATTTTTATCATGTGCTATAATATTTTGTTTTATAATTCTAAAAATGCATGCCTTGAAACTGTTGATCCATCAGAAGCAAACATCTTCTGCTCATTAAGAAGTCTATCAAAACTAAATGGGCCATTGTGGGACATCACAATACGAAAACATCATTAACGTCCCCTTCACACCCATTAAGAAGGTGCCTACGAAAGGGCTCCCTCCCATCAGCTTGAATTCTTGCAGAACAAAATAAAAATATTTGAAACAAAAACATTTTCTTCCCTTTTGCTATTTGGATGCTCACGTGCCTGGAGCCAAAACACAGAAGCAGGGCTTCTCAGTGTCAACCTAGGCCAGCCCTGAAAGGTATTCTACGGACAAATTGCTAAAACTCTGTCAACTTTTGGGACCACAGACTATCTCACTTGCAGATGTGTGTCTGCCTGCTTTAACCTGTAAATAATTCTCTTTTTCCCAGTTAATAAATCCTTAGTTAGCTTATTATAGAATTGTCTACAAATGTTGTCTTTGGTGTGAGATCTGAGGTATAAACTAACCAAAGGGTAAGTGACTGAGCTTCTGGGCCTGGAAGTAATCTGAATCTTTTGTGATCTTTGGTGCATAGTAACCAATCATCACTACGTCCAGCTTGCCTAGGTGGAAAGACAGACTAGAATGCTCAAGGGGCTGTCTGTGACTCCAAGGTAAGTACGTTATAGTGCTTCAGGGGTTCACGTTTGTTACTGGCATGATATTTTGCTGGCTAAAGCACTACTGTAGATAGTTTATTAGGTGAAATAAACTATATTGGCAAAATGGCTCTGATATATACACCGTACTGTCAAAACGACATTCTGCCAGTATAAACCATACCTGCACTAGGAAGATTTAACAGCATAACTTCACCCCTATAAAATTAAACAATGCCACAGTATTGCTCAGTGACATCCAATCCTAGGACACAATCCTGAGCCATATTACACAGAGGTGAAAGGGTGTGAAAAGCACCAAAAATGCCTTTTTGTTGTTGTAGTTGTAGGGAATGGAGAAAGCAAAAAAAAAAAAAAAAAAAAAAAAAGAGATTCTCAAGGGCTTTCCACTTCAACATACTATGGATATAACTTGCTCAGTGTGTCTCTACAAAGGTGTTTGGGGAAAGAGTGAACCTATCTAGTGGGCTTGCTCTGAAATCACACAGCCTGAAACCATGATTCAAAACGGCTACAGGAATCAAGCAGTAGGTTGCATACTACTCCCCACAAACCATTACGGAGCTGCAGCGAAGGAAAACCGTTGACTTAACAACAATTACGGACAATTTTACGTTTATACAATAGAAACCTGTATAGTTTTCTCTGACTTACTCTTTTGATTATGCTCGTTTTTTCAGTGCATCTCGGTCTCAGTTTTCATTCTGCAAAACAAGATACACAGTTAGAAAAGCAGTTACCAAAGCAAGTTTGTTTATACTGTTATTCGATATTTGCCACCTCCCTTATTATTGGCTTTTGAGGTTTTCTTTATACTATGCACTAGACAATTATGCTATCGTGATTTCTTATTAAAGTAATGGTTTTTAGATACAGAGGTTTCATAAAGCAGGAATCGATTCTACAAAGGATGGATCATGGAGAGATCTGAACGATTTACGCATGGCACTCAGAAAATCTCAAATTCTATTCCAGACTTTGCCAATGACGTGCTACATGGCCAGGCCAAGTGACTCATTTCTCTCTGCTTCAGTTTCTCCATGTATAAAATGGAGACAGTACATCCCTACCTCACAGGGATTGTATGAAAAGCACTTTGAAGATGTGAAGTGCTATATAAAATTCCAAATATAATTACTGATAGAATATTCCCTACTAAAGGAATCATATTGTTCCCTCGTCAACTCAAATCCCTTGTTTATGTACAGAACAGATATAGCAGTAACAGGACCAGCAAAAACTTCCCCATACTGCCCACCAATGTGCCTCACTGCTATTCCGGAGGGACAGAGAAGTTCAGTTTCTACAGTTCATTCAGTTGTTGGCCTCTACGGTGACTCCTAAAAGAGCCCCTATTCAGGAGATTGGACTGGTGTACTGAGGTAATTAACTGGCAATACATGCTTGGGGCAATCCTCAAATTCTGCATGTCAGAAACCAGGAAGAAAAGACAGGGATGGATCTCCCCAGACTTCTATAATCTGCACACCTCTATAATCTGCAGTCGTTACTCCGCTGCCAGCACAGAGTAGGAGGGGGAAGGGGCTCGGGCCCTCACTCTACTCCGAGCCCCAGCCTAGGGGCCCTAGGAAAGGCAGCTGTACGCTGCTGGTACTGCCACCGGCAACAGTTCCTTCCCCTAGGCTATTTCCCCCTCTCGGTGTTCTTTTACCTCTCTTCATCGTTATTTTACTTCCTTCGCCCTCCTCCAACACTCCTCTGCTCCTCCAACTCTCCTCTGCTCCTCCCACAACACTCTTGCTGGGGCCAGGCTTTTTTATCAGCTGGCCCCTGATTGGTCTCAGGTGCCTCTAATTAGCCAGAACCACACCCTGCTCAGTTTGTAGGGAACAAAGCCAGGATCATTCTGGGGCTTATATATCTGCCTTCAACGACTCTCCTGCTTCCCTCTGGCCCTGGTGTCTCACATCAGGTACAATGGGGCAAAGGCTGAGCCCCCTGGCACTGGTCAAGGGGTGCCGCCCCTGCCACCGTGGACCTGTCCCAGGTCCCCGTAGCCCCTACAAGTCGACCTAGGCATCCAGTTTGGACGCTCTAGGTCAACTTTGTAAGTTCCCCCCTACGTCGACTTTAAATTTAAGTGTGGACATGCTAAGTCGACTTAACTAAGTCAACTTTAAGTCAACTTAGTTAAGTCGACTTAGCTAAAGTTGACTTAAATTTACAAGTGTAGACATAGCCAAACAGAGGAAACTGACTATATGTACACCAAGTGCTGTCAAATAGCCAAAGTAAAACTGGGGGGGGAAATTCTTTAATCTCTTCCAAATTTTGACTAGATAAAAGTATTTTAGAGATGGGAGGGTTGTTTGTTTTTAATGTTAGCGATGCCCTTTTAAATCTGGCGACATTTGACTCTATGACCTCCTACAACAGGAAATTCCAGACTTCAGTTGGAATACAGTTAACAATGGAATGATACAGCTGACTACGCTTACTGTAAAAAATTATTTCCTTTCATTTGTTCTAAATTCACTTGCAAGATAGTATGTCAATAACATATACAGAACCTATATATTAGATGAATAGTGGAAAAATACATCTGCAATAGTTTGGGTTTTTACAACTCCACCGGCTGGCAGGAGGGCTTACTACCAAGTTTGAAGTAAACTTGAAAATTAAATCATAAGGCTAGAGTTTTTAAGGCAACTAACCAAGTCTCACAGAGACAGTAGCTGGATGCTGTGTGAGCCTAATATCAATAAAAGGGCAAGTAATTTTATAGCTATGCCGATTTTAACTACTTTGGACCAGATTTATCCTAGTGCAACTCCACTGAAGTCTTACTACAATTTACTTTCTACACACTGATGTAAAATTTACTCAGTACAGTGTATATCAGTGTCCTAAAATAAAATATCTGAAAACTCTATTGTTTTTCATCTCATATTGTCTAGGTCAGGGGTTCTCGACCCCTGGCCCGTGGGCCAAAAGTGGCCCGCGGGGCTTTTTGAAATGGCCCGTGCTCCCCTGCTGCTGGATGGTAGCTGGGCTGCAGCCCCCTGGTCCCGGCTCACGACTGAGAGCAGGACTGCGGCCACCCGTCTCTCTCCCTCCCCTGATGCTGGGCTGTCTCCAGCAGCAGCAGTGGTGGGGACCCCTGGAGAGGAGGGAGGAAGGTGCTGGCCAGACAGGAGGAGCCGGGATGGAGCCCGCTGGAGAGAGCTGGGCCAGGGCCATGGCTGAGCAGGTCGCTGCCCAGGTGAGGGCCCAGCGGGGTTGCCCCATCCCGGTCCCCGAGTGGGGCAGGACACCCTGCGGGGAGGGACCCGGACCAGAGTCGGCGGCCCGCAAGCAGCGCTGTGCTGGGGCCGGTTGGGGCTGAACGGGGTCCGGCACTGCCCCCCCGGGTACACCCAGAGGAGTAGAGCTGTGAGGGATCACATCCACCTGGGGATGGGCTTGTGTCCAACCCGCAGCATCGGTGCTGGGGGAGAGAGCCTGGCCCGGTTCCTTGGGCTGGGCCCAGCCTGGAGGTGGGGGAGGTTCCAGTTGTTCATGGGCACCCTGCCCTTTAAAAAAAAAAAAAAAAAAAAAAATTAAATCTTTTTGGCTCAAGTGCCAAAAATGTAATTTTTATAAACTTGAAGGGCCACCAGTCTATTTAATTAAAATGTAATATAAATGTAATCAATTATATGTTAATTAATTATTTAAATTAATATAAATGAAACAACCTTAATTAATTAAATAGCCTGGTGAGCCTTCAGGGTTGTAAAAATTGTATTTGTGGCCCTTGAGCCAAAAAGGTTGGGAACCACTAGCCTAGGTGGTCACACATTTCAAGTTGTCTAACATTTTCCATTCTGAGCAACTATTTTCAGTTTCTTATGACATGGACAAATAACTGTTTAGGCTGAAAATTTCCATGCCGAGGGTCTGGGTAAGGCTATGTTTCAACAAGAATGGTTCAGACATTTGTCAGAATGAAGTTAGATAAAAAAAAATATGTTATGACACTCCTAGTACCTTTCTCAAACCTGAAAAAGAGCTGAAGACCTGAAGAAGTTGGTCCCATAAAAGATATTACCTCACTGCTTTTTTTCTCTTATAGCCTGGGACAACATGGCTACAGCACTGCATACTTTTCAATTAAGACATGCCTTTCTGGATAACACACACTTCAGCTACCTAACACACAAATTCACCCAAACATAACATAGGCTCAAAAAATAAATATAGAATTTTTGCAGAATGTCATCTACACAGAAGAGGGCTCTTTCTGCCAGTGCTACCGACTAGTGAGAAATACAGGGGGAAGAAAGGAAACTGCACACATTACAGCATCCACAGTACTCCCTGCAATGCTTTCAGTAGAGGCAGTCAGAAAGCTACAAGTGCTTTCCTCATAAAAACGTATTTTAATTGTATCTGTCACCCTCAAATGAAAATACTTTCTGCCTCTTGAATCTGCAGCATATACAGCCAACATTCATTTGTTCAGATGTTTTTGATGCCTTTGTAAAGGAAATTATTTAATTTAAAATGACCTCTCAACAGGATCTTTTCTGTAATGGAATACGCTGCTGGTGAAAGGCAGGGAATTGACTGCAGTGGAGACAGAAGTTCTCTATTTCTCCATTAGTACAAAATAAAGAACACTAGTGTAAGATCTCAGCACACACAATGCCTCCATCGCTGTGACGGTCGTTGTCTAGAGGGAAGCGTCGCCCCAAGCATACACCAGGTGGGTGACTGCACAGAACCATGCGGTTAGGAGCTGTGACCATTTCCCACTCAGCACGCATCTACAATTTGCCACACCCAATGGCCCGCTGTGAACCACCCTCTCTTCTCCACATCTCACAAAGAGGATAACTGGGAATCCAGCTCTCTCGCAGTGGCAAGCTCACTGGTCACCACCCCAAATGAGGAAACACACCTAAATTGCCAACCAATGGCAACCAGTGCCCAAACCTCCTCATTCCAGCCATTTCTGTTCCCAGAGCTCTTGCAGAAGGCAGCTCCCAGACATCTTACTTTGTATAGAGCCTGCAAACCTTCATGTCACACTTACCGGGAAAGATCAGCCCAAGCATGAGAGTACCATACACATCCCTGGGCATTTTGAATACTTGATTGATAGGAGTTCCAACTCAGCTGAGATCAAATGTAGGACAACTGCCATCAGAGGGTAATAACTTTCTGTTGTTACCAACCTAGGCTGAAATGGAACCAGTAACCTACAGATTAAAGGCACTAAATCATATTACCCACCTATGTTCCCACTAAGCTGCGCGGGTGCACAGCCGCACAGTGGTCATCGCATCCCCTGCGCAATGCTGAGAACCCCCCACACAGCCCGGTAGCCCCCGCCACCCCCTCCAGACCCCCAGGTCTGCGGCTTTGCCGCAGCAGAACTGGCTGGCACCCGGCCTCTGGGCTGGCCCTCCCCGCCCCCAGCGTGGAGCAGGCAGGCTCAGGGCCGGGGCAGGAACGCAGGTCTCCATGCCCCACGCGGCCAGGGCAGCAGGGTGGCCGCGGCCAGGGAGGGCTCCCGGGCTCCTACCCGCCGGCTGCCTCAGCCTCCCAGCCCGGGCTGGCTCCGCTCTGCCGACGGCCTCGGCCTCCCGGCACAGGCAGGATTGGCCTCCAGGGCCGGGGTCTGTTCTGCACCTCCGGTAGCTTCCTGGGGCCCAGGTTGGGTTCCCCCCCGCCAGTGGCCTCAGCTTCTTTCTTTCTTTCTTTCTTTCTTCCTCCTCTCCTTCTTTCTTTCCTTCCTTCCTTTCTTCTTTCTTTCTCCTCCTTCCTTCTTTTTTCTTTCCTTTCCTTGTCTTTTTAAAAATTAATTTTAAATAAAAATCTTTCTAAAAATTAAATTTCAATTCAAAATTCATTCAAATTCAATTAATTAAACCCACTTAATTAATTCTATTTACAATCACTTTAACTTCAATTAATGCCCATAATTTCTGTTGTGTGAGTTTACACAAAAATTTTATTCAGAAAGTTTTGCACACGGCTTGAAAATTTTGCACACAAGCTGCCAAACCTTAGAGGGAACATTGTTACCCACCACTTGAGCCATAAGCACTGCTGTACAAATCTCCAATCAACAGCACAGGATGCACCAATACCTGAAGTGGAGCACCCAGAGAGACAATGCTCAAAGAAAATTATTATTTATTTATACACAGGAACACAGCAAAATGTTAAAATAACAAAGGCCTATACGCTATTATCTGAAACAAGCTTAGCCTTTCCTGCAAGATACAGTTATGGCCTGACTTCTCCCTGATACATCTGCTCTTTTTTGGGGACCAGGTAACAGTACAATCTTATATAGGTCTGCATTTCTGCATAACCTGCTTCCCATGCTCAGCTTCAAGCCTGATTGTACTTTCTGAAGCATTTAACTTGAACAACAGAAATCCCCAGCGACTTCATTACACAGCTTTTGAATTCTGCAGCTTGTGCAAAAAGGGACAACATGAATTCTAACATTCTTTCCAAGTCTGAAACCATAAATACTGTCACACCTGTAGATTGTAACAAAGACAGTAGCACAACTTCTGAATAGCTAGTTGACAAACAGTGAAAAATTACTATTTTTAGTATCAGCTTTTCTTTTTTTGACAGGTCATATATTAGTTGATCTATTCTAACACAAACCAAACTTCCTGGGAAAGCACAGAGAAAAATCACTTAGGTTTATAATGGTTTAGAAAACTAGAAAACGAAGCATCTGAAATAGACACACAGCCCTACTCAGTGTAATTTCTGCCATGAAAACGGACCAAAACCAGGTTTCTCTCACATCAACAGGAACAGCAGCAAAAGCTAATTACACAGATATACTAAACAATAAAGACCTTCAGTTCCTTTCTTTTAAAATCACACTGATCAGCAGGAAACTTTCTGTACCATTTACTATGAAAACTGCTTGCCAAGGCACTGAAGAAATAAAGGAACAAAGGGGAAAGAAAAAGAGTATCCTTGGACATCACTGCCTGATGACAAAATGGATGAGAGCCACCACTGACAACAGCCTAGCTTTATCCTCCCTGGGACTGCCCCTCAGGTAGTTCAAGGTTACTATCAAATCCCCCCTCACTCTTCTCTTCAGCAGACTAAACAAGTCCAATTCCATCAGCCTCTCCTCCCAAGTCATGGGCCCCATTCCCCCAATCATTTTCACTGCCCTCTGCTGGACTCTATCCAATTTGTCCACATTCTTTCTGTAGTGGAGGACGCAAAACTGGACTCAATACTCCAGATGTGGCCCTTACCAGCACCACATAGATCCCTCAATCTGTTAGCAATGCTTCTACTAATGTAACCCAATAGACCATTAACCTTCCTGACAACAAACACAGACTGCTAACTCATAGCCAGCTTCTTGTAGACTATAACCCTTTTCTGCAGAACTGCTGTATAGCCAAGCAGGCCCCAATATACGGGATTCTTCCATTCTAAGTGCAGGACTCTGCACTTGTCCTTGTTGAACCTCACCGGATTTCTTTTGGCCCAATCCTCCAATTGTCTAGGTCACTCTGTATGTTATCCCTACCCTGCAGTGTATCTACCAGTCCCCCCAAAAGCTTATTGTCATCTGCAAATTTGCTGTGGGTGCAATCCACTCCATCATCCAGATCAGTAATGATGTTGAACAAAAAAAGCCCCTGGAGCACTCCGGTTGATACCAGCTGCTAACCAGACATTACTACCCGTTGAGCCCGATGATCTAGCCAACTTTCTATCGACCTTATGGTCCATTCATCCTGCCCATAGTTCTTTAACTTGCTGGCAAGAATACTTTGGGAGACTGTAACACAAAAGCTTTGCTAAAGTCAAGGTATATTACTAGAACCCTGCAAATCCATGGATATCTGCGGATAACTGCAGACCACTTCCTGCAGATCCAGGTTGCATGGTCAAAGCTGTGAGGTTTCTAGTAGGACTCAGCAGCTGATCAACTGTTAGGTGGGATGGGCAACTGGGAGGGCGCATTAGCTGTTAGGAGGAAGGGTAGGTCTGATCAGCTGTTAGGCAGCAGTGGGGCTCAACAGCAAGTCAGCTTTTAGGTGGAGCTCAGCTGTTTGGGGTGGCAGGGACTCAAAAGCCTAACGAGGGCTGCTGGCTTCAAAATAGCTGATGAGCAGATGTGGGTAAATCTAAATGAGAAAGAGCAGATTGTGGTTGGGTGAAAGTTTAATCTTGTGGGTGCAGATCAGATGCAGATCCACACATTTGTATTTGTGCAGAGTTCTATATATCACGTCCATTGCTTTCCCCACATCCACAGAGCCTGTCATCATAAAAGGCAAACAAATTGGTCAGGCATAACTTGCTCTTTGTGAATTCATGCTGACTGTTCCTGATCACCTTCCTCTCCTCCAAGTGCTTCAAAATGGACTCCTTGAGAACGTACTCCATCATTTTCCCACTTCTTCTGAGCTTCCTTTTTCTGTTAACGCTCATCGAAGATTTTTCTGTTAAACCAAGCTGATCACCAACAAACACTTGCTATTCTTTCTGCATGCACATCAGGACGGTTCGTTCCCGTACTCTCAATAAGGTATCTTTAAAATACAGCCAGGTCTCCTGCACTACTTTTTCCTGTCATATTAACCTCCCAGGGGATCCTGTCCATCACTTCCCTGAGGGAATCAAAGTCTGCTTTTCTGAAGTTCAGGGTCCGTATTCTGCTTCTCTCCTGTCTCTGTGAGCAGCAGGTCAATAGGAGCACCACACATTAGTTAAGACTATGACAATCCTGATGCCTTAGGATATTCGGGATTTTAACATGTCATTAATTTAGTTATACAGTGCTGAATTTTTTCCTGTTAGAATGTCCCACAAAATAAAGAAAATGTTTTCTTTTTTAAGTGCATGGGATTCTGTTTAACAAAAAAACGAGTTCTGTGACACTTCTAAAGACTAACAAATGTATTTGTTGCGTGAGCTTTCATGGTCATAATCCCACTTCATCAGACGAATGAAATGGAAAATATAGCAGGCAGGCTGTAAATATAACGATACAGAGAAGGGCGAGTCACAAAGTTAACACTACAATACCCACCTAACGAAGTGAAAAAAACAAACCAAAAACCATTAACAGAACCAGGTGGATACCCAGCAATCAACTACTATAAGAAAAGCCCAACCAGGAAAACAACAGAACGCCACTGGTCACCACCTACAGCCCCCAAATCAAACTTCTCCAACACATCATCAAGGATCTACAACCTATCTACAAGATGATCCCTCACTCTCTCAAACCATGGGAGGTAGGCCACTCCTTGCTTACAGACAGCCCACCCCACCCCCATCCTCCCAACCTTAAGCAAATACTCACCAGCATCTACACACCATACAACAGGAACATGAAGCCAGGTACTTATCCGTGATGCAGGCCCCGCTGCCAATTCTGCCCATATATTTACAAAAATGATGCCATCATGGGACCGAATGAGGTCAGCCACTACATCAACGACTCATTTATCTGCTCATCTACCAATGTGATATATGCCATCATGTGCCAACAATGCCCCTCTGCTATATACCCTGTCCAAACTGGACTGTCTGTGCGCAAAAGAATAAAAGGACACAAATCAGAAATCAAGAATGGTAACATTTAAAAACAAGTAGGGAAATATTTCAATCTACTTGGACATTCTGTAAAAAACATGCTAGTTACAGGACTCCAGGAAAAAAAAAAAAAACACCTTCAAAAACCGATTGGAATATGAATTCCAACTCTACAATTTCACATGCAAACTAGATCCCTTCACACAGGTTTGAATAAAACTCTAGAAGGGCTGGGTCATTATAAAATGTAATTTCCCTTAAGTCACCCTTCTCAGCTCCTGCCTTCCGAATTCCAGTTTGAATCCAAACATCTTGTTTATTTTAAAGGGATAGGCTAGCGTTCTATCCCTCTAGGTCTGTTTGCATTTACCTTGTGACCCGCCCTTCTCTGGATCTTTATATTTAGAGACTACATGCTATATTTTCCCTTTCATGAAGTGAGATTGTGCCCACGAAAGCTCATGTGACAACTAAATTTGTTAGTCTTTAAAAGTGCCACAGAACTCCTTGTTTGTTGTGCTGAAATAGATTAACATGGCTACCGCTCAGATTCTGTTTGGGATTTTTAAATCTTGACACAGTTCACCTATGACCACTTTTTTTTCTGTCTAAAGCAAGGAAATATAAAGATGCTCTGAACTTTACACATTTTACAAAAATTCAGATCCATAAGCACACACAAAATTTTAAAGCCTTTTTAAAAAGCACGGTATAAACACAGGTTTAAGAAAAGAGTTTTGGGAGACAACAATACATCATGTATTAAGACTAGCAACCTGGTGTGTTCTAACCACTAATAGAGTTCTTCCTTCACAAAAAAAAAAATGGGGGAAAGGCACGCATGACAGAAACTCTTAGCCACATCATATATTGGAGTGCATCTTTAGAGGAGTTGTGTATACGTCATGTTAAGGAACCAAAGCTAAACAATCTAACTGTCCCCTGGGGCACACTTAATTTACTTGTGCCTCATTTAGATACTATAGCAATGAGCGCTACAGAAATCCCTCAAACAGATTACATACAATTCTGCATAATGTTTCACTGAATGAGTTGCTTGGTTTTTTCATTCCTTGACCCAGATTTTCACATAGATTAATTTTAGATAAAATACCCACTGAAGTCAATAAAAACTTGTCTGAGTAAAGACTATAGGGTTGGAAACACATTCTCACCCCATCGCAACGCCGGGGCAAAGACTTGCTTGTGTACCATGTTCAGCTTTTGGTTAATAAATCAGACTCCCAGAAAGGACACTGTTCCCTTTATAAAAGGCTCACAGAAAACCCACTAGAGGAAACTGCGTCAGGTACGCCTGTGGTTCCACAGTGCGTCGGCAGGTGTATTCCAGGGGTATTCACTTTAAACAGATAAACCCATCCTTGCAATACACCATTCCTTATACCTAGAGTTGGGCCCAGACAAACAGCAGTGCACAGTCATACATCAGATACAGCCCGATCAAACTTGATATTCCTACAATGACTAGATGCAGCTATAGATACAATTCACTTACATCCTCTCTCCAATCCCCTTTTTAACAAATTCTTAACTTACATCTACCAGGCACCTGGTATAGAAGTCTGCAATGTAGCAATAAATCCTCTGGGGCCAAATGTTAACCTTTACTCACAATTTACCCTGCTCCTTCTCAGGCAAAACAATGTTGGAGTAAAAACTGAGTAAAGATTTCAAGAGTTTAACAGGTCTTATAAAAAGGGTACCGTCAACTGCTTTTAAAATATTTAGTAGAGTTATTCTGGGTTATTTTGCATTAATTTACTCAACATTCTGAAATCTAATTCCTGGTACCAAATTGAGTCAGACAGTTTTTCCATGTAAGTGTCTTTCACAGAAGTCAGTCAAAGCTTAGCAAAGTCAGGTCCCTATTAAAAATAGAACCTAGAAAATATTATTTTCATAAGGAGTCACTCAGGTCTGTCAGATTTACAGGCACTTAATGACTTACAATGACAATCTATTAGCTTGGG
Organism: Pelusios castaneus; assembly: GCA_007922175.1. Classification (NCBI taxonomy): domain Eukaryota; kingdom Metazoa; phylum Chordata; order Testudines; family Pelomedusidae; genus Pelusios; species Pelusios castaneus. The sequence continues at coordinate 3,948,101 of ML685799.1, read as the reverse complement.
CTACTCATGATAAAAAATTCAAGGAAAACTGCAGCTTCAAAAATCATCCGTGTATGATCAGAATGGAGCTTTTATTACATGAAATAATTCAGTTTTCTTTCTAGAAATGATGAGATAGATGAATTAGAGTTACACTAATAAAGGTTTGCACTCATAGCATAATAAATTGAATGACTATTAGTAGTAAATACATGCTGGACAGAATACATGATAGATTTATATTGGACTTACAATACTATTCATCATGGTTTGTCTGTATATTGACTTTGGTTTCCAGTTCTTAGAGGTTTAAACTGAGGTCACTCATCAAATTAACACATCTTGAGGAAGTCTGACTTTTTCCCTTGAGGTTGGTTCTGAATCTCAGGCTATACTGAGGTGTTTTAGCATGGGCCAGTAAAAGAACTAAACAGCGATATATCCTTATAGACATCACACTCCATTTAGAAATGGGATGATGGAAAAGGGACAGAGGCTGATACAGAGCAATATTTACTTCAATTTACTGAGTTCATACCATTCAGTAACTCCGAGCAATAAAGTAACTTTCTTTTCAATAACAAGTCTCTTTAAAAAACATGGAACAGGGTTGATTCTGCATCTTCAGTATGTTGCATATAAAAGTGCAACCGCAAGGCAAGCTGCCTTCAGAGATGGCATGGGCTAATGGCTAGAAGAGTACGACACTGGGAGCCCTTATTATTACTATTGTTCCCAGTTTACTGTGGGATATGCCAGTTTCCTCATCTATGAACTGAGGATCATGAATCATACCTTCCTCCATAATCACCTTGAGGTTTACAGATGAAACGGTCTGCATAATAACCTGATCATTGCATGTTTCATGTATTACTGCAAAGGCATTTGCCATACACTTCGGGGGGTATATTTTCAAGCCCTGTATTATTTTTGAAAGTGCTCCTGTGTGACTGCTTACCTACTCTTGCCTAGTAACAGGAGTGAGGATTAAGAGGGAAACACATACCTAGGCATCTCATAACTGAGAGGGGAATACTCCTTAATGCTCCTGTAACCTTTGGGTGGGCTAGAATTCATTTAATTGCCCTTCCCCAGTGCCTAAAAAAAATAAATAAACCCCAACTCCAATGGAGAAGCAGCTGGAGACTCAGGATCCAGGCTGTAAGGGACTCCCAGCAAAGACTGTTCAGTTGCCCTCCCCACATTAAAATACTACTAACAAATGGAACAATGAACTTTATTAACTACTAACTTAATAAATCTTATCCTAAGAAAACAAAATGAAGTTAAACAGAACAGTCCCCACAAAAACGCTGTGAGAAAGATACCCAAGAGTCCCGGAGTCAGGTGGTGTTCGCCGGAATCTCAGTTGCAGTCTCTGTTCAAGTCCAAAGCTCGAGTTGGTTGCAGGACTCTTTCATAGAAATCATGCAACTCCAGGCTGCTGCTCTCATGGGGTCTGACCACATCAGCAGCAGAAAACCTTGTGGAGCATGCTCAATGCTACCACTCCCTGTTCCAGAAATTTCTGGCTCTGGGCAGCTAAGTACGCCCAGCAACAGTAACCCAGCCTCAAGAGATCCCTTAGAAAGACCCTTTCTTTTAGGCAGACGGGTTACACTACTTTTAGACACGTGTTCTCCCCGCACACACCCTGCTCCCCTTTGAGTCCCTGAGTCTCAGTAAATGCTTCTGAAATGCCACCCACTGTCTCACTGAAGGTCTCCTCTGCTGCATAAACCATTCACCTGCAAGCAAGAGCAGCTCATCCAGTGGATGCATAGCTGTCCCTTGGTTGGAACAGAAAGAACTGAGGAGCGTGCAGAGCTGGAACTGTCTGAGCTAAATGTGACAGGCTAAAACCACTTCTGCAGAGGGGTCCAGGAAGGACTGACAAGTTCTCTCACAATACACCATAAACCAATTTCTAGAGCTGTTCCAGTTAACCAGAACACTGGATATGCCCCCAGACAGGTGTGTAGCTTCAGGGCCAGTGTGAGCACAAGGAATGGTTCGTGTGCAGCTGTGCAGTGTGGACTCTGGGTTTGCTAAGCTGCAATAAGACACGTGGCTGGCCCAGGTCAGCTGACTTGGGCTGTGAGGCTATAAATTAGCAGTCTAGACATTCAGGCTCACCTGGAGCCCAGGCTCTGAGACCCTCAAGGGAGGAAGGATTCCAGAGGCCAGGCTCCAGCCTCAGTCTGAATGTCTACACTGTAATTTTAGCCCACAGCCTGAGCCAGATGACCTGGGCTCACCACGTATGTTTTATTCCAACGCGGACATTCCCTAAAAGGCAGGCTTGGCTAACGTGAACACATGCATGCAAGCGAGGATGAGGATGCACGCACTGCAGTGCGGACAGTTTGACAGCTGGTGCCGAGAGGTAATGATTTACAACCACTTGGCAAACAGACCTTGCACCCACATGTAGCCACTGCTTATGACTTGAAGCACTGCATGAGGATTTGCAGAATAAAAGCCAAAACAATTTAGCAGAACAAGAGTCTTCAGACTTTCTCCCGTGTGACATTTAATACATAATAAGATCACTGCACTGCAACTTTCCTTGCTGATGAAGGATCCCTTTGCTGAGAAAGAAAAATGGGCCTTATTTTCTTAGTGTGTGAGAGGACAAATAAGAGATGACTATCAAAATGACACTAGTATAAGTGACAATCTAAGATCATTAGTGCAGTGCAACTATGAAAGGCAAAATTCAACTTTTTCTACCCAATGAACACAAGTGCTGCAAACCCCACCCTATGGATGTTATACATTTATTTTCTGAAAAATTCAAGAAGTATTTTTCAGTGAATTACCGTAAAATGTCTAACTTGCTAGCCTTTTTCTAACCCTAATTCATGGTCATTCTTGCCTTGCAACCATGATGTGAACTTGAATGACTGAGATGGCTAGGAAAGGGAGCTGGGGAGTGAAAAAAGTGGGTAGGTTTTTTTGCTGTGTTTTTAAATCATACTTCTAGTGTTCCCTTTTCATCCAGTGCAATCTTAGTTATATGGATACTGCAGGGTTGAGAACAGATTTTCTTGCAAATATTAAGTCGTACCCTAAGAGCAGGAGAACTGCTATGATCATCTCAGCACCCTTCAGATGAGCTTCAGTGCCTGAAATCTAAGACAACAGAGTCCTGTGGCACTTTTAAAGACTAACAGATTTATTTATCGCATGAGCTTTCGTGGGAGAAAATCCCACTTCGTCAGACGAAGTGGGATTTTCTCCCACAAAAGCTCATGCGATAAATAAATCTGTTAGTCTTTAAAAGTGCCACAGGACTCTGTTGTCTTTCTACAATAGACTGACACGGCTACCCCTTTGGAATTTGAAATCTAAGAGAAAGACTACTCAGCATTGAGTCCCAACTTGTAGTCCTTACGCAAAGTTTTCATTGACTTCACTGGGTATTTTGCCTAAATAAACAGACCATGGTCTGTATCTGTAATCAGCGATATCTTTTTTTCGAAGAGAATTTTTAAAAAATCGTTTAATAATTATATGTAAATGCAGGACAGTTTCCCACATTCAGGGTTTAATATGAATTTAAAACTTAACACAAGGTCAATGGAAGGGTCCTCAGCACTTCAAGCAAATCTGGTGTGAGTTTCCAGTGAAGCCACAGCCTCATCACAGGTTCCAGGATGGAATTTATGATTGTTTCCAGCTCAAAACCAATAGTTGCAGCTATGTGTTTTCGTTCTGGAGCTTTCAGATTTAGTCAGACCTGAAACTCAATGAGAGTTTGGGTGGCGCAAATCCACATGAACTGAAACTAAAAAAAAAAAAAAAATAGATGAGGCCAAAACTACAAAATTGGACAGCTTCAACTACAAAAAGTCAAGAACAGTCACAGAGCAGACTTCAGTCAGCTACAGAATGAACAAATGTGTGCGCACGTGTGTCATATATATGAGGTTCATGAGTATCTGCTGGATTGCCAGCCATGTGCTATGCAAAACTCCATTATCCCCTGCAGCCATTTTGAAAGGCAAGTACTAGACAGCCCGCACCACAAAGCTAAGCTTCTGAAACAGTCAGTTCTTTATACCCTTTCTTCCTTTCCGCTGCCCATCCCTGAATGTTTTTTCTTGGGATAAAGGTTCAAGCCCTTTTGCCACATGCAAGTAGCCCATGTGGCAAAACTCAAGACAGTGAGAGGTTTCTCTGTACAAAAATGGCAAAATTTTCACCTTATCTTTTAAAATCATAATTCGTGAACTGCTCAGAGTTTATCACTATCATTCTCACCACATTCTTAACCAGCTTTGCTTGTCCGTCCTTTGCTACTGAACACAGGGCCGGCCTACAGGTTTTTGGCACCGTAGGCAAACTCTGACTTTGGCGCACCACTCCCCTCCACGTTTATAAGAAATAATATATTTTTTCAAATAGATAAAAAAATTCAATTCTATCTAATTTGGCATCCCTCAAAGCCTGGCGCCCTAGACGACCGCCTAGTTCACCTATATGGTTGCGCCAGCCCTGACTGAACAGGGTTGGGTTTTTTGATGGATTGTTTTGCTAAAGGAAACATGGATTAATGGTGAAAGTTCAAGACCAGGAGTCTTTATTCTTGGCTGTGCTACAGATCTGATGCATGAACTTATGATTAAGTTACTTAACAAAAGATTTTCAAAAGGGCTCAGGACCAGATCTGACAGCTCAACACTCGCAAATGGAACCAGATTTTGAGAAGAGTTCCCTTTCCATTTAGGCTTCTGAATTATGGCCAGAATTATAAATGAACTATGTATTAGTTATGCTAATATGTGCTGAGCTTCTCTGAAAATATGCCCACTTATTTTGGCATGTAAATAGGAGCTCAGGAGTTTTGGAAGTCTGGTCTTAATATGTCTCAGTGCCCATCTGTCAATGAGGATAACAATCCTCCCTTATCTCCTAGGGGAGTTGTGTAGATGAAGTTTTTAGTATATGTGAAATGCTTCCAAATCGTTGGATAGAAGGCATTATTGAATGACAATGTATTATTAAGAAAAACATAATCCCATGTAGTTCTCCTAAGAAAGTTATTTTATGCATGGTTCAATAAACTCCATTTTGGGCAGCTGGCTGCTGGCCAACTGCAGTAACATATGAACATTAAGCAACGTCATAAAAAGATAGGTCATCATTGACTAGTACAACTTCAAGACAAGATGACAACAACATTTAAATATAAGCCTGTGGGGCCAATACTTGTAGGATGTTATAGTTCCCGGGCCTCCCACTCCGCAAAACATGGTTGAGTCACATGGATGTCGGACAGAGAACAGGATGATGCCCAGAGTAAAGATCATCCAAGGGCACGAAGAGATCCATGCGAGGAAGATTCCTTGCATTCATAACCTCAGTGGGAACAATACAGAGCATCTGCTGTACTGATCTTCTGGTTTCAGATGGGTTTGCTTGTTGCAGTACATGTGATACTACCAATTCAATCTATTTTCAGCATTCTCAGGGCTCAATCTTGTACTGGTCATAAACTGGGGACGATACGCAGCAACGCTACTCGCCCTCTGCTCACAACTTCAAAGCTACAGTTCCTCCTGAGCAAACTCATTTACCACCTGCTGAACTAAGAGCAATGCCTATTGTTAAGGTTGTATACGCAGCTACTGAACAAAATGGTACACAAGTTTCAGCTCCAAAATTGGGAGTAAGGTGATCCACCTCCCGCCATACTCACTCTTCTCTGACCACACTCCTTTTTCTTCCTATTATATGTATTAACCTGGGTATTTAATGAACAGAAAATATGCTCCCTGTGCTGATACCACAATACCTGGCCCAGACACTTCAGAAGGGGTAAGATTCATCATACCGTGCAAACACCTGTGTGAACCAGTTTAGTTTCTTGATACAGTAGGGGCTGAGGGGACAGAAGCAGCCACCTCAAAATACAAAGTTGTGGAGCTACAACTCAACTCCACCACAGCAGTTAAATTGATTTAGTAGCTTAAACAACAAATTAAGCATGAAGGGATCAAATTTCCTATGATAAAACTAACCAAATCCCACCACTAATCACAGAAGTGGACGGTAGAGCTGAGGAGGCAACATTCCAGCCCTTCCTTTAACTACAGTCAACCTCACAGATGTCCCTCCGAGTAAACACCATGTCATTTTAGGAGTGGGAGAGAAATAAGTGGGCGGGCCAGGTCCATACTCTTTAGGTGGCAGCAGCCACCCAAATTTTATAGAAAATTCCAGTGGCATTAACTCTAGCTGAGTGCCTCCCGATGGTAGGAGGAAAAACAGGTGGTCAACTGACAGCATCACAGGTCCCCAGTGCACCATGGTATTACATAAAGAGGGCAGGGTTCCTAGGGAGTAATGTGGCCAAGCAGATGGTGCAGCTCCACAGAGAAAGATCTTGTAGCAGAACTTGGGACATGGCCTTAACATCTACTCAGGCCTGCAAACCCTTCCCTCAATGTTGGGTTTCTTCTGAGTTTTCTAAGGTTTATATGCCAACAATTTCAGTCTATTCAAATAGGCTATCAACTATCAGTATGCATATATTCCATTTATAACTGGAACTAACGAACAAAAGAATAATTAGGCCAAAAGTTACAGGTGCATGGAACTGTAGCTACAGAACTGCCAACACCAGAATATACACATCTTTTGTATAAAGGGATACCACCCAGTCCCTTACCATAGGGCCTAGCCTATTCCGTAGACTGATGGGATCAGATGTTAATTTCTATCAGGAAGGAAGTCCTTTAAATTTCAGCAGAAGAATAACTATTGGGGTCTTAGCCTTTGACGTCCACTAGAAGGACTGAATGGAAAAAGTTAAACGAAACAGTTCTTCCATAAGACGAGAATAAATCTGTCTCTTTGACATTCCTTTTTTGGATAAATATAACAGGACTTTGAGAGAAAATATTATCAAGCACATGCCCTATTCAAAGGTTAATTTGTTCAACACCTGATGATTCACTTACCACATGCTACAGTCCACATAAGTGACTCATTCAGCTTGGCAGAATGATCTCCTGGGATACCAAAGAGCACTCATCTTTTCCAAAGCTGATGAACTGTTTTTTTTAAATCAAGATACGCCATCAAGTAGTTCCATCATTTTGCATATCTCCGCCATACTATATAATCGAGTCTTGTGGCACTTTTAAAGACTAACAGATTTATTAATTGCATGAGCTTTCGTGGGAGACGCTTTGAAGCGTCTGACGAAGTGGGATTTTCTCCCACGAAAGCTCATGCAATTAATAAATCTGTTAGTCTTTAAAAGTGCCACAAGACTCTGTTGTCTTTCTACAATAGACTAATACGGCTACCCCTTTGGAATTATACTATATAATCGTTCCTATTCCTGGAACAGTAAAAAAGGCCTGACCCCATCCTGGTAAACCCAGATCTGAAATCTAAAAACTAATATTCAAGTCGACATGCAACAAAAACATGTTTTCTGTTATATATCAAGAAATGTATGCAATATATCTTTAAAGATTTATTTACTTATTTTTCATTTAGAAGGACCACCTTAAAGCTGTTTTTCTTCCTCCAAAAATGTTTGAGATTTTTTATTTTGTTTAAAAAACATATAATGAAAATACATGGTCCCCAACTTCTCTTTTTTGCATAGAATTTTCAGTGTACAATTTTGTAAATCTTTGGAGGGTCAGAATGGTGACATTCAAATGTAGGCTGAAGCCTGGGCTACAAAAGAGAAGAGGCACTGAATCTTAGGGCCAAATTTAGAAGTGAAGTAAATGGAGATATATACACATTATTAAACCATCACTGTAACTTACTACAGAGGGTCAAAAAGTTTTAAACCAAACAACAGGAGGATGTAAAAACGTCTAAGGAGTGGCATGCTGATTGATCACTAGTACTGGCTTTTCTTCTACAAACCCATCTTTTCAGCCCATTTGCTATGCAAATAACACCCGTTACTGCCATCATTTTTATTGTTCTTGAATCTGACTCTCAGACCAAGGCTCAAATGTCTTTACCAGCAATAAAGTGGGTACCATATACAGCACAACAAGATACTAAGTTTATCTTTCTACAAGACAAAAATACAAACAGATTTTTTTACTTTCAGACTGCACAGACCGTATCTAGTACTTGATATGGGATAGTATTTGGGAGAAAAGAGAACAAACAACAGATGAATGCTTCAAATGATCCGGTTTTCTAGAAGGTATCCAAAAAATAAATAACAATGGGAGAACAGATACAGAAGAAACAGTTTGTATACAAAGCAAAAGGATGTTTGTCAAAGATTTAAATCTGAGAATAAGCATCAACAGCTCCTTAGGAAAAGCAAGCATTTATCTATTTTCAACCCTTGATCTCTAGATTTAAAAAGTACAAAATATATCACCTCATCTGTAATACATTTGTTTTAAAAGCCCCTAATAAAGTCCTTTGAAACACTCAAGTCAATCTAGAAGACTTCTATAGAAAATGGTGCCTTGCCAGCATTCAGGTCGCACATTTCCCTTTCTACTGTATGTTAATGCTAGGTCTTAAACTTCCTAATTTAATTCCTCAGTGTGAGCCAGACCATATTCTGCCCTCTGCAACATTCAGGCAGATCCATCTAAATGGTTACTGTATTATTTAAGGTATGGCTCCAGTAAGCTCTCCCTTTAAAAAATTTTTTTGTTAGTATGGTTATTTAAATGCCACTATTTAGATTTTCCTCCTGTTAGGAGGAACTCACTCAAATCCCTCTGAAATAGCAACCTTTTCTACAATGCCTCCAAGAGAGTTTATTATAATATGACACAGTATCAACTCCTCTCCTAATTAGCCCCACCTCTGGATTTCCCAGCACATCCCAGCTCTATCGGGTCAGAGGCTTTTGTTATTTTATTCTCTGTACAGCACTTCGCATGCTGTCAGTACTAGTCAAATAAATTATTAGCATTATTGCTCGTTTGTCACTGATGCTGACCTCCTGTTTAGTTTGAGAACTCTACTACTAGTCAAGATACTCCAAGCTGCCAACTTAATTTGGTGCTGGTCCTGTTTTAAAAGAGCTGTTTTTTATAAACATATAAAGACTGCCTCTTTGAGCTCCATAGTACCTTGAACACAGCAATTCCTAGGGAAGATTTAAGTTCAGCATGAAACAGAATATGACTTAATTCCTAGCTATCTTTGGACGCCCACCATTAACTTTTTCACTTAAAATCATAATCACACATCCGTGTAGACAACTAGAGTTTGTTTCATATTTTAAAAGAAAGAAAGAAAGAAAGAAAGAAAGAAAGAAAGAAAGAAAGAAA